>VXBO01011219.1:40185-60818 GCA_013400135.1 Rhinoptilus africanus
AACTTACAATGCAGATCTGTTTTTAAGATATTTTAATAAAAAGAGGGGGGTAAGATGGGAGGGGGTTTCTTTCTTCCTTTTCCCCTTACATCATGAGAGTAAAAATGAATGGTGTAGTATCATTTTAAAAGTCAGCGTTGCCAAGTGGGTAGGTAATGGGAGTTCAGGAATAGCTTTGATACACTTGATTTCCTTTCGGTTGCCTTAGGGTATTGCCATTCTTTTTTTTTTTTTTCTGATGATAATTTGTTTTAAATAAGTGGATCATATATAAACACACTGCAACTTCCTTAGTGTTTCTGTTCTCTGAAACTGCCCTCCTTGGGAAATTGGCATCTGAAATACTCTATCCCTCCTACGGTGGTTCTTTTGCATTCTTTTTTTCTTTTAAAATCTACTTCCATGAGAAAGGCTGGGAATGGCACAGGTATAGGCAGATACTCCACTGTGTAAAGCATCCTAAACTAGATCATGGGCAGATGTTCTCTTCCAGATCCAGCTGTGCTGGTGAAGGGGGCTACCACCTCCAGCTTGCCCTCAGCTGGATGTCTGACCGAGTACGTCGTAAGCCACATGTATCAAAATGAGTTGCATTACTTTTAATAGATAAAACAGCAGGACTTTGATAACTTGGTTCATTTTACTTTGTGCATTAGGGAGCGATCCCCACAAGCAGTGCCACTGGTAGGGAAGGGAGGGATGCAATTACCCAAGTCCGTAGGAAAATCTTGAGAAGCAACTGAGGGCAGACCAGGGAGCAAAAACCCTTTGCTGGACTCAGCTGTCTACAGGATGAATATACATGTATTAGCTTTGGTGGTGTTCCCGTGATGGGGAAGTGGGTAGTTTTCGCTATTAGTGAACTTTTGTTACTTTGCATTCGCGTCATATTTTGAGGAATGGTATGGAAAAATGTTGGATATTTCTTTTTTCTCTAAAATGTGACTTTTAGAGAGAGAGACGTAGATCTTCATGTCTTTCCTGTTAGTTCAGATCTGCTCTTTTCATAAATAAAAGTGACATTTTCTGACTAGCATCCAGAAAATAAGTCAGGTTCTTTTTGGTTCCTCCATCACAAAAATAGAAATTGTATGTGTAGATTTAGGTAATAATCCTTTTGCAGATGCACAATCCAGAAGAGAATCTGGTTCCCCTTCCCAGAACTGAATTGGTTTCACAGTACTAGTAGGAATTTAGTAAGTTGTAAAAAGTTATTTTAGCCAGTAAAACAAGCGGATCTGACTCTGAATCAAAATAGGGGAACTAGGTCTATTGAATAAGAGGGTGTGATTTTTACACACTAACTTCTCAGACTATAACCACACTTTTAAAATGTTGGTGTAGGTTTAATCATATTTCTTTACAAAAGAGGTTTTTGCTGAACGTTTCAGAAAAACACATTGGCCTGTGAGTTGTTGTTTGAGCCATGAGTTGGGAATAGATGTTCTCAAGATGCCCTTGGAGGTCTTGCGTGCCTGTTCAGAAGTTTCTCACTTCACTAAGAGTAGCCACTGATACAAAGACATTCATTTTCTCAGAAAGTTTGCCCTTTTAATTTTGCATTTAAACTTTGCTCAACTTGCTCTGCTTTTTCTGTAAATGTGTTGGGGATGAGTGTAGCCTTCAACTTCAGAAATGGAGTGTTTTTAAAACGATTTATTGTTTCTAAAATGGATGTAGCTAAATACAAGGAAAACATCTTAATTTTGTAATAATAAACATTTGCATAATATCAAAGCAGTTCATGAGATGTTGACTTTATATTTTAAAGAACTTACTGCTCTTAGTGATTTTAATACTGTTGCTTCCACAGGATTTTAGTGTGTTTTGCTGCTGCTGTGTTATTTTATTCATTCAGTGGGGGGGGTTGAAAGGAATGTACAGCATATCCAGGTCCTATTTATAAAAGAAAGGTCATGCCATGTCTTGACAGCTTGTACAGGTAAGAGGTCATGAATCTTAAAATCTGGAATATTAGCAAGGACGTCTATTGCATGTAGCTATAGAAAGACCTATTGGCAATGGATTTAATTTTCCTGCCAGCGTTACAGTATGCATAAGACTAAAAGCAGAGAGCATGAGGCTCAGCATTTGGTTTTTAATCGTCAGTAAATGTATGTTGCGTGGATTGTCATTAGTCATCTGTCTGTCTGTCTGCTGCTGCGGTCTCAGACCAGCACTCAGCCCGTGATTCGGTTTTACTTTTCAGTGGTTTCAGAGGAGGAAGAACTGACTATCTTGCTTGGACACCCTCAAGTCCATGTGACTTGGTAAATGCAGTGCTCTGGATGAGTCATCAGGTTGGACAATACTGAAGTTGAAGCTCATTGTTACTCTAAGCAAGGCTCGGGTCTTGAAAAGATGACAAATGGTCTGTTCATTTTAGAAAGATGTCTTAATACTTTAATACAGTTGCCACTGTGTATTTTTTAGCAACGCTGTGAGTTAGTTTATTTCACAGAGGAGATGGGAAACGCAGCCGTCACTGGTTGTTTTTGTGACATACTTACCCCAGGTGTAACCTGTGTGATCTAGAAGTTCCTCTGAATGGCCTGGTTAGGGGAGAGATGCAAAATGATCAATTATTTGTTTTCAATGTATGTTTTCAGCCATAGTGTGTATTCGGTGTGTAGCTGCCTGTTGAAATTTTAGGGTTTCAGCTTGTGTCCGGCAATCCCAGAATGACCAGTATGCAACAGAGGGTCACAGGCTCTTTATTGTGTGGTTGGGATGGGACAGAGAAATAAAAAAAAAAAAAGCCAAAGGTCAGAGGAGTTATCCCTGCTTGTGTGAGCGCTGTCAGGCTCTCTCGTACCACATGTCCGCCATGTGTTCCTCATCAGCGGGATGTGGAACTCCATGACGCAGAGCAGACTGGAATGCGGAGTTAGTTAACACCCGCCGTTGGGGAATTTATCAGCCAATGTGGAATATGGGGGGGAGGAAGCAGCCTAGTTTAAAGCAAAGTAAGGGTGAAATGAGGCATGTGACTGTTCCTCTTCAGTTAAAAGGTCTGATTCTGCTTGGGGCTGAGGTCCTGGCTCCCGAGCCCAGCCAAATGTTGTGGTTCCCTTACTGTTCTGTGTTACTGTTTTGGTTTTTTTTTTTAATCCTTTAAGTTGTCATGCTTAGCAGAACCTTTTTGCAGTGGGCTGAAGGGAAATACCTTTGGGATTTTTGCAAGGCACTAGTTTATTCTAAGAAAGGAGGACTTTGAAGAGCCTTTCCTTCATCCTGGTAATTGAGATCCCAAATCGCTAACTTGCAGGGATACATAGAAGTGATAGCCTCTCCATTAGAATTAGCTACACTGGGTATCAACTGAACTGTAGTTGCATAATATTTTTAGTGCTGATTTATGACACTTACTTCATGGCTACTGTGAACCTGGATGATTTATTGTGATGTTTAGCGCTGCTAAGAATATTGAGAGAGTCATAATGGAAAGAGTCAGAATATACAGTTAGCTGGTTGAAGGTATGTGTGTGCCCATGATCCTTACTGGGTTCACATTCTGCTTTACTCACAGCAAATATGCATCTTTCAAAATGTTTCCATTCATTCAGAATACAATGCTGAATTCCCTCTTGAATAGCTGTTGTGTGGTTCTCCCCAAACAGTATTGTGCTGGCAGTTTCTGGAATTACACAGGAAATGAAGAGCATAGCAAACTTTCCTTTCTCTTGCTAAAGCATACTTCCCGGGAGTTCTTCCAGTAGATCGAGTAAATAGCAGAGATCGATTCCTAAGGGCAGCATGTCCTCTATGTTTCTACTTTGAGAAATCCTGTTTTTCTCTGGCTTTAAATCCTTCCTTTCTCCATCAATTTTATTGCACCATTTCCCCAGCTAGAGAAGATTAGATAGAGATTCCTTTTACAAGCAGTAAAACTTCTTATCCACTTGTTTTAGAGATCGCTTATAAGACTCTCTGTTTCCCCAGTCACCAAATATGAAATACTCTCTTAGGAATTAAGAAGAAATGGCTGTTAGACTTTGATATGTGAACTGGCAATGCAGGATGCTCTGCCTTGCACAGGTACTCATTCTGAGTACAACTTTCATATACCTGGATATTGGCCAGCAATAGCTGTTGGTATTACTTGGGTCAATCATCCTGAAATCCTTTAACTTTTTAAAGAAGCATGTCGGGGGCAGTATTCATAATTCAGGTTAGTGGAAGCTCGAGATTTTTAAGTATCTGTGTCTGCCAATACAGAGAAATTGAAAAAGGGAATAATTTAGGGCCTTCAGACAGAAAAAAATTTGGCTGATGGACTTTAATTAAACTCCGAGGGTTGGAAGCAAACCAGTAAGAAAGCAAGGGAAATTCAAGTTAAAGCTCAACTTCTAGTTTTTCTGCATATAAATCCTCCAGCAGCTGGTGATATTTGCAAGAACACAAGGGACTGTCTTTCACTATTCCCTTTGATTTTATTTTTTTTCCCTTTGCTTTATTATTCCCAAGGTGTAGCATTAAATATCACTTCAGAGGCCATGTGTGACTCTAACTTCTGTGTCCCAGCTCTATGGTACATCTGTTCATACATGTATGTATATATGTGTAATATATAGCTTATATACAGCTTTGTTCACTAACGTATGGGTACAGCATTTCTAGAACTAGGTATTTATTTTTTTGTCTCCCCCACCCCCCCGATTAGCTACAGCATTTCTGAAAATACCTCTGAAATTCCCACTTCTGTGACTTTGAGCCTTAGCCAGGTAGAATCGCAATAACAGAATTGCAGCCAGCAGTGCCATAAATTTTAACTAAAGTACTGGGCAAGAAGGCCGGTTTCTGTTTGTACTGTTGTTAGAGGTATTTATGCAGGGCAGGTCTTTCAGCAAGTGTGATTATTTTCAGAGAGGCCCTCTCTCCATTCTTGCATCAGAATGTGCTGGGGATGTGTGCGGGGAACGGCACCTGACAAACAGCAGCCAGACACAAGGAATAAAATCCCTTGGGAATGAGACTTCTCATTATGGACATTTTTCACTTCTAAGGCCACTTGAAAAATATTGTTCTTCAGGTAGATCTCTTCCCTAGGTCCCTGGGTTTAGTATTTGGGTGCCTGCCATTTTCCCAGACCAAGGAGCTACTGAAGACTTAAGCTTTTCAAGTAGGAAAGTATGCGAGCGCATATTTTGCAGCACCAGATGCTATTGAAAGAATAATGGACCCTTCCCACATTCAACTCCATTCTTCTCGCACTCACTCCCAGACCTCTGGAGCCACTGTGCTAGCAAATGATTACATTCTGTTCCTCTTCCGTAACTCTTCCTAATCTTCCTAAACAAAATGTTAATTGAGACGGCGATTTATACAATTTAGATTCCTTTGCTAAGTCAGTGTAGTTAAAAGTAGCCTCTGGCTATTGAGGGGATAGATCAGTGAGGCAAATTAGTGCTCGCTGGTATGTTTTTCTATATCTTACCCTTTGAGAAAATAGCATATATTTCAGATTTTAGGAATATGGCTCTTGCACGTGTGTGTTTAGATGTACCCCGTGGTAGTGTAGCTCTAGAATGGAGGATTCTGGGTGTTTTCTGATTTACGTTATTGTATGAAGGAAGCAACCTGGAAAAAAGTAGACTCTGGCATTTTTTTGCTATGCTCTTGATGTTTGTCAGCTGAAAAGAAGGGGTTATGGTACTAGGGGTGTTACACAGATTCCAGGCTTTTATATGTGACAGGGATAACCTCGTGCCTGGGGGAAAAGATGACTTCCCATGTCCTGGACAACTGTTGACTTGAAGGGTTTGCAGAAAAGTTGTCTGACCTTGCTTCTCAGTATTGTCTATTCTTGTCTTTGGAAAAAACCCAAAATGTTGATCTGTTAGATTGTTGCAGAGAACCATTAAAATAAACCTTTGTGTTTACAGAGGAAGAGTTCTTTTGTTCTACAGGTGATCTGATGCAGGAAAGGGTAAAAGTTAACATGTAAAGTGATGTCCTATCACCTGTTTGCATTAAGAATATCTTGTAATTAATACACAGAGACATCTCACTTCTCTACTTGGCTTTGTGGCCTTGAGAAGTCCATTTAATGTTTGTCTCATACTTTCTTCGCTTTTTAAAATGAATGCAGTATTACTTTCCTGTCTCACAGGGGCATAACTCATGAATGTTTATGTTAGTACTGTAAACGTAAAATGCTGCTCTGAGTACAGGGTATTAACTGTTGCCTTTCCTACATTTAGATTCAGAATAGTACTTGTTAAAAGGAGCTGCAGGAAGCAGCTGATGTAATGCTGCGTACAGCATGAGCTACAGATCATGTTTAAACCTAGATTTTCAGTTTCAGCACTTGCATTTCTGCATGTCAGACACCAGTAGTATTTAAATGTATTATTGTATAGTTTATTCTGTGTTAACCTTGTTATGTGCTGCTATTCTTACCGCTCCACTGTCTCTTTCAGTGTACTCATTCTCCATTTTTTCATACAAAACAGTGAAAAATGAAATATGTTTTCTTTCACATTAACAAGCCACTACTCCTGAGTGTACACGAGCAAATTTGTAGGTAGGCGATTCCTTGCGTGCACATGAACTGGTTTTACAGATGCTGGCTTGAGGCTGGCCCAGCTCGTAGCCGTGCACCTGAGCTAACGTGCCAGTGGCTGTGCTGCTGCGGGGGCCAGGCTGGGCGGGCAGAGCAGCCCCTGAGCGCTGCGGGGGCTCAGGGCGCGCCGTGGAAGTACCAGAAGCACTGGGTAGCTGCCAGTTCTGGTGCAGAAACAGCACTATTGTCTGGGCATTTTCGGGACCATATTACTCTGGATAAAGGAGAAAAAGCAATGTTTATGTTTCTTAGTCCTTGCATTTGTTTGCTGTTCTCTGCTTCCAGTTTGGACGCCTGATGGCAGCTTTTAAATTTTGAGATTAGAATCGTGGGTTTGTGGCCCATGTGTACAGCTTTGGTCAGCTGTATCACCAATTATAGTCCTTCAAATAGTGTGCTTTTCACAATAGAAAACTAATTCCCTTTAGAAGATGATCACTGCAAAGACTAACTGCTTTCATTTCTCCTAAACATTTTAAAAGCATGACAACAATTTCCTGTAAGTGATCTGCTTTAAAAGATCTGAGTTGATTTGGGCTGCTGTCTGTGATCTGCTTCTTTGCTTTTTTTAGTTAAAATTTTTATGCATGAAGAGAAAGAGTTAGTGTTTTCTGAATGGCAAGTTCTGGTAATAAAACAAGGTGATGCTGCCCTGCTAAACAGTGGCCTTATAAAGGTCATGTGCAGAAATTAAGATATAATGAACGTGGAACTCAGGAATACCATGAACAGCAGAAATGCCAAACACCAAAGCTGAGTAACCTCCTGCAAAGAAATCTGGCATTTTACCTGTTCCTTTGTTTCTGTGTTTTGAAGTCATGACTCGTTGATTCACCATCTTGAAGGCAGCAGATGCAAGGATATGAACTTGTGCATGTCTGAAAAATGTGTTTAGTCCTGAGCATGAGTCTTCAAGTGACTAAAAGTTCATAGCAGATTGCAGCACAATAATGGAAAGGCTGGTTTTTCTTGATGCTCCTTCTGTCCGTTGACTTCTTAGTTTTCCTGAAGGAAAATGTGTTGAGTCCCCTGTGGAGGTGACTTACAGGCTCTGTTGAGGACTTCTGGAAGGCTTTGGTCTCTTACCTGCCATGTGCCTGTGTCACTGCTGTAGATTTTAGCTCCTCCTACAATGACAATAAGAAAACCATCTGTAAATGTTAATTCAGGTCTCAGTGGAAGTATCTTAGATAGCTTAGGGTACTGCTGTTTCCTAAGGTTTCTAGATATGCTGACATGTAGCAGATGAGTGTTTTTCATGATTGGTTAATGCATGAAAAGTTAATGTGTGATGCAGAGGTGAACGCTGAACGGAGCTGCCTACGGACAGTTGAAATGAACGGGGATGATGGGAAGGTGTGCTGCGCTGTCGTGGCTGGAGACTGCAACCAAATGGGTGCTCTGCGTGTTGGGGGAGAGCCAAGGACAACTGCAGTGCATGCAAGTAAAAGGTGTTTTTGTAAAGGCCATATCTTTGTAAAGGCTGATCTGATTTATAATGTAGGTTTGCTGGCCTAAAATGTTGATCCCTGCTTGCTGCAGGCTGGATAGAGCATGAAGTTAGAGGGAGGAGAGAAATCGCTGAGCTCCAGAAGTATTCCTTGGAGGTAGGCACTGTCTTGAACTTGCATGTTATCTCCAGAGCTGGATAATATCTTCTTACTTACACTCACAGTTAAATACTAATTCTCAAAATCCTCGGATGCTTTGGCTTTTAAATCTCATATGAGGAAGGACAATCAGAGAAAATCTGTACTAATGTGGATCAAAATACCGTGAAAAAAAAGTGTATGAGGACCCATTCTTACAAACAGTGGTCCTGTTTGTTACCTTAAGCACAAACGTCACCCTCACTGACACTGTTTGCGCCCTGAAGAGAATCCCATGCTCACATCTCTGAGGAACTAATTCGGTCAGCTGGTTGAATAGTAAGACCCAAAATTGAGATTAACGTTTATCAAAAAGTAAGAAGCAAGTGCTCTGCTGTTACTTGATCATTTTGTGCTTACTTGCTTAGCTGAGATTTTCACCAGTTAGATTTTTTTTATTTCTGAGTGTTGTTCATTAACGTAGTTATTTCATTGCTGAATGACAGCATATTTTTACACAGTGCTGTCGCTTCTAGCTTCATTTCAAACAGAGAGGTGATTCTTCTTGCCAGCAGTAGAACTGTTGTGCTGCATGGTTTGTACTTCCTGAAATTCCTTCAGGGCTTCAGTTTGTATTTGATTTTTGGCTGGTTTGCAAGCATATAGGATCCAGTTGATCCAGTCACGTTTTTAATTGAAAACATATATCGTTTTTATACATTAAAAAAGGATTGCCCGTATGTAAGGGAAAGCCCATGAAAGCGTGTTTGAGAATCCTTACCTGCATCTGGGCATAGGAAAAATTTAGCAAATTATTTTGTGTATATTTGTTGTATATTTGTTTCTTTTTTATTAATGTACATCAGAGGTCCAAATACAAGTAAAGCATGCTATGCAAGCTAATTAAATCAGTGCCTCTGTGGAAGAACTTAGTTTCTGGAATTGCTCTTGTAAATCTGAGATGTAAACAAAAACGTAGTTATTTTTATATCGTTTCCCTTTGCCTCATGTACGTGATTCTGGAAGTTGGAGACTTATATGTTTATGCCTCTTTTTATAGCAGAATATTTGCGTAGCTGAATTTTTATTGAAGCATAATTCCTGGTTTCCTTAAAGCTGAGCGAGGCTACTGTACAGCGGGAATGCACATTATTTTGAGTTGCTGGGAAAGGCTGTTCATTTTAAAGCCATCAAGGTGGCAAATTGTCCTCAAGTGTTTCTTCATTAAGAGTTGTTGGCCACTTTTGTAGAAAAGTAAACTGGGAGCTTTTCCTGAAAGAAGGATGTGCAAAGAACAACACTGAGACCTTGGGGTCTTACTGTCCCTCTGTCTCCTGTTCCTCCCTGCCTTGGGATGAAGCAGGCACCACTGCATTTTATTCTGTTTTATTTCATCTGCGTGCCGAGATGAGCGTCTCTAGAGGCTCCATTTATCTGAGGCTGGTTTTACTTGGTTCTTTCTTGGTTGGTTTGCAGCTTCCTCATAGACTGTGAGCATCCTTTAAAATGTAGAATGCAAAGACAGTACCTGTCGTAAGAGTTTAGTGTCTAAATGGACTGTATGATTATGGATCTGGGCCTTGCTCCCATTAAATGTGAAATTCCAGCTCTTCAGAATAAACCTATTTTCTTGTGAATTCCAATATAATAATAAAATCTACTCTTTGTGAGGAGTGCAGTTTCTTTGGTGTGAATACTCAGACCCACTTCTGTTAAAGTGCAAAACCTCCCTTTTATTTTTAATAGCAAATTGTTTTGAGAGCAGAGCCCAGAAGCACAGGATTTTTAGAAATAAACTAGTTTTTTAAGGCTTCCTGTTCATTTTGGTTGTGCTTATTGCTTCTGACCTCTCTGATTATTTTTTTTAACTATTCTCCGCAAAAGTAATCATTGTAGACTTGGCCCTTTTTCTATTACTATTATAGTCTAGAGGGTTAGCACAGGTCTTTATAGTTACAGATTGCTTCTAATACATTTTTTCTTTATAAACTAAGGGCAGGACTGTACACGAAATCTCTGTTACTGTATTTGTGCTTTGTACTCATGTACTTGTTGACTGTTTTACAAGCCAGTAACGTAGTAGCCAGAGGCTAGGAAGCTTGCCCAGAAATCTGGCATATTTAATTAGTGCTAGTAAACAAGCAGAGTTTCAAATTTAATTTTTCCTTCTTTAATTCCTATAAACCTCAAGCCATTTAAAACTTAATTCTGACACTAGTTTCGTTTATGCAGTTGGATAATACTGAAACAGTCCACAGCCACAGACGAATAGTCCCAGTCTTTTCCAAGCGAGAAGGGCACAGAAGTTGTTTTGGTTTAATAGTATTTGAGGTTGCCATAAAACTGTAAATGATAATCTTCAGGTCATCCACTACCCGTTTTCTTTTTCTTTCTGTTAGTCTAAGTGTTTCAAGATGAGGAAATTGTCCTACACATGGGTTTAGCCTTGTAAAGGAAAAGGATTGGATTTGTTGCCATTCTGGTCTTTGTACAGAGGCTTTTCTAAGAGCAAATGATGGAGGTGTCTGAACTCTGTTACTCGCCATGGTGTCATGGTTTTGGCCGGATTGGCCACTCAGAACGACATGGCCAGTTTACAGCTTCTGCGCCGTGAGGTTTAACTTGCTACTCCAGGTGGTGTAAGAAACAGAGGCTTCAGTTGCTGTCTTCTCTCTTGCTTCTCAAAACCAGCTTGTGTTCAGTGGTGAAAATGGTTCTCTACTACTGCTTTCGCTATTAGGGGCCATGGAAGTCTAGATTAATGATATTTGTCCTTCCTATTTCATTGCTGAAGCAATAAATACTTGCTAATTTTGGCCAAAACCTGGACTTTGTAACTGCAGATAAGAAAGCAAGTTTAAAAAATTAGTATTTAAATTATTAAAATACACAGATGAGCAGTGTATCTTCGCTATCCAGACAGCTTTTCATTCAAAAATGTGGTTTTTTGTTGTTTTGTTTTTTAAAGTAATGGTGACTGTCTCCTAATTATTCTAAGGGCAGCTCCCACCTACGGTATGAAGTGAGTTAGTTAGCCCAGTGCTCTTTTTTGCATGAAGTTTCTCAGTCAGCAGTAGCCATCCCATGGAAAGAAGTTAACCTTTCGCTCAAAGAACTGTCTCACTGCAGTGAAATCACCAGGACTTTCTTCTGTCCTCCGTGATATTCGAATTGCTGTATTATCTCTGTTCAAAAGGAGTGAAATTCCTCCAGCCCAACCTTAAGCTGTTTTTCACGTCCTAGTAGTGGGTTAAAGATGAGAAAGATTTTTGGAAATTCAGCTCTGTCCTCAGTGCAGTGGGTGGTTTTGTTCAGTTGGGCTTAATGCCGTAGTGCTCCAACTTTAGCATCCTCCTGAAAGCATTGTAGGTATAAGCTCAGTTTCTTACAGTAATATGATGCAGCGACTTCTGTTATAGCTATTAACAAATCTGGTAATTTTAAATCATGAGTAATCTGGTCTAACCAGAAAGTAATCCAGTGTGGTTGTAACCACTGTAATTACTTGTTTAAAAAATGCAAATTTGGACTCTCGGTGGATGTTAATCTCTTCTCGTGGTAACAACAGATCTTTCTGTGTCTTGTCTTTTTTTCCCCCCCTCATACTTATGTTCATCATCCCATGGTATTTCTGATGGTGTTTTGTAAAACGTCAGCTATCTATTAAAATAATTACTCACTAAGTTCTTTTGGGCTGAAAAAGGGAGAGATGTCTCCAGGTGGCTTCAGTCTGACTTCAGTTCTCCTTTGGTTTTAAATTCTGCTGTCATTCTGCAAAAAGAATGCTGCATTTTCTAATGTTAAGGTCTTGTTTTAATGAAGTTATTACTTGATACTGTCAAAATATTAGCTCTCAAGTTAAATAGGTTCTTTTAAACTAAAAAAGAAGGCAAGTATTTGTATTTCTTGTGTGACGTTCCTATCACTTCTTCACTGCAGAACTGGGCTGTATTCTAATGCTGCTGATGTCCTGAGCCGTGACAGCTTTCAGGTCCCAAAAAATCACATCTCTTAGTTGATATTGCCCTAAATCCAGGCTAGCATGTGGCTGAGAGTGTATCTGAATACATGGGCTGAGTCATGACTTCACTGTAGCCAAGTCAGGAAACCCCCTCTGTTTTTCTGTAAGGAAGCGGGATTCATCAAGTCTGACTGCTAATGCCTTAGTGTACTTCCCCCTAAAATGTATTTTTCTTCTGTGTACCCATTCAGCATTGCTCAGATAAGGAGCAGCCTGTGTCCTGGCAGTCACAGCCAGGCTCCCTCTGCAGTGTCAGCAGAGCCAAGTTCTGTGCCCATCTCAATTTATGCCTGAGATAAAGCTGTTTTCATTAATTGATTAAATATTTGATACTTGGAATCGTTGGGGTCTTGTCAGGTTGAAGTGTGGTTACTGTGTTACGGAGTGCTAAAGTGTCCGGGTTTCAGTGGAGTTGAGATGTGAATAGGTGCGACTGTAAAACCTTATCGTGAATTCAAAGTGAGGCAGAAGCAGTAGGTTCCAGGGGGAAATCAGACGGAAACACAGGTCAAAGCACCAGCTGACAGGAAGCTACAGACCCTCAAGGAGCAGGAGCTAAATATAATTCACTTACATGAGATGAAGGAAATGAGCATTGCCAGATTTATGCAGGGGACATCCTACATGGGCTGGATTTGGGGTAGGTTTTGGTAATTTAAACTGTAACACTTGAATTTTCCCTTCTTTGGATTCAAAGCTCATCTCTTCTTGCTTTCGAGACTGTAAGTGTTGGGGAGAACTAGATGCTACTTTGTCTAAAAAACGTATGTTGCTCTTTTCTTTCCTCTCTTCTCTCCCTCTGTTCTCCTTCCTACCCTAGTGATCAGCTATCAGACTCTGGTCAGGTTGTTCTCCAGTCCCATGAAATTTAACTGTTTTGAATGTAAGAATTTTCTAAAGAATGACAAACAGGCATCTTCCATCATAAGAACCCATTTGCTCGTCAGACGAAGATCCTAGCAAAGGAAAGTGAACGGTCAGGTATGGCCTACACACAGTAACTGGTTTAAAGAGGGATTTTTCATTTTAATGAACTGACGGTGCAGAAGTAGGTGGTTTTCATGACGTACCTGGAAGGCTACTTCCAATGGGAAATCCAAAGGTATGCGTGACAGCTTCAGTTTGTCCTGCTTCTGGGGCCTGTAACATAAAAGGAAATGCTTATAAAGCTTATTTCCACTTTGTTTTTTCCACTTCTACTTTTACTTGGAATTTAAGGTCAGGAGAGGGGCGGGGGGAGGGGGGTTTTCTTTTTGCTCCTGTGCTTTAGTAGTCTGAAGGTACGTGATTACCCTAAATCCCAAATTTTGCAGATCACAGGTTTTCAGTTCTAGCCGCTAGTAAAACCCACCTCGCCTGAGAGGCACGGAAGGTCTTTGGAGCCTCATCAGGCCAGGCCGGCATCAGCCACTCAAGCTGCCGAGTACCGCTTTCTTTGTCTTTGAGTCGAGGCCAGTGACATAAAGAAATTGTGGCAGCCTTGCTGTGTTTAAGCTATATATTGCTAGTGACCTGCAGCTTTGACCCAGTATTCAGTTACACTGTTTCCCATGCATTTACTGTAATTATTTGATTTAAGAAAATATATCATATGTCTGCTGCTTAGCCCTTTGGGAACTGGCGTAGGAGGGATCAGCAGGAGCTGCTGTTCTTCAGTAGCCTCTGTACAATCCTCCAACTTCAGTTGTTTGCTTAAAACTTGTTCCTCTCATGTGTTGTCATCCTTTCAGCCCTGGTGATTTTACCGAACAATTATTTACTAAGGTGAATTTCCATGAAGCAGGAAGCAAAATGAGCTGAAAATTGGAAATGATTAGTGTTGCCAGGTGCAGACCTTTAGTTCTTTCTCCTTCTTTAGTAAAGAAAGCATTTCCCAAAGCTTGATTAAATCTCTTAAATCACAGTTTAGCCCAGCATAAGAAAAATAAGCTCAAATACCAGATCTGAACCAAGTGACTAAGCCATGTCCCGTTGTGTTGGAATTGAATTGGTTGTAGAGCACAATAATCTACTTTATTGTCATCCTGGCCTTAACTGTAGCATAAGATGATTACATCAAATGTGTATAATAATAAGGCTTACACTTTGTATGTACTGCTTTAAATATTTTGGCACACCAGAGAAAGAACCTTTACGTGCAAGGCTTGATTAATCCTTTTCCTCTGTGTATAGAACAAGTAGCTGCCAGGGCTCAAGGGTAAAACCTATTAATAATGTCTCTGGTGGTCCCCGCCCTCCTTCGCAGCGTATTCTCTCCTCTTCACACCGAACTCTAGACTTATTATCATTTTGGTCTGTCTTTTGCTTTCCCAGTTTCTACATAGCAATTGAGGTATTCTAGCAGATTTGAGTCTAGTATAAAAGTGCCTAGTATAAAATATTTGCATTTTCTCTGCGTTTTCAGTGGAGGACCGGGAAAGGGAGAAAGGGGCAGAAAGGCTGTGGGTAGCCCGGCGCCTGCATTGTTTCCTGCAGCTGCTAGCACTCACTATGGCAGAGAAGGCCCTTAAAACCAAGTTTCGGGAAGTGCTTCCCCAAGCAGCTGTGTCTCATGTGCTCCTGGGGGGATGCACGTGCATCCAGCGATGTGGCTGCACATCCCCNATATGGGGAAGCTGAAGCAGGGTGAAGAAAAACATTTTCTATAAGGTCATGAGATGAGTTGGCCGTGCAGCCATCAGCACCCTTGCTTTTCAGCATCAAAGTCAAGAGAGATGTTAACCTTAAAGCATGGTGTTGGTGCCAAGATAACAACTGTTTTTATGGGAGGTCACACTGGCTTATTGTAAACCGTTACTGACCTTGAACAAATATTAATCCTGAGTTCTGACTGCTAACCTATACTCTTTATACTAGAGCAAATTATTTAGTCTTTGGCTTTCAATGAAAGTTGGTTTCTTTACCAAAAAGTTTTCAGCATGTTTTTCTCAGAAGTAGGTTCATAGTTTGTATTATGGTCTCATGGGTGTATTAATAATGTAACACAACAAAGAAAAATGGCATGCGGTGAAGCTTTTAAATGAAAAATATTTATTATTCGGAAGGCTTTCAAGAAACTTGGGTCATGAGATCAATAAAACATTTTCATTTGGAAACTGCTTCCCATTCCTGATGCGGTGTCTCTTTAGAAGCAGCAGCCGTGGGGATGGATGGGTGGGGAGGTACCAGAGCTGCCTCTGGGCAGCTGATGTTAAGCTGAAGGTGGCGTGTCCTCCCTTGCCAGGTCCTCAAGGGACCAAAGTGTGTCTTGCCCTCCGGTCTTTGTAAATAGAGTTGTTACAAAACGGGAGGAAGGGGAACAGTGAAAGGGTGCCTCTGAGCTGGGAAACCGAGGCCAGGGTCACCTGGGGCTCAGGGACACCGTCTTGAAATCCTGGGTGATGGCTTTTCCGTGCCCTTTTCCTCTCTACCCCATCGCTCTTGCATCACCAAGGTATTCTTCATAGCCAGAACCGAATCATTGTTCCACCTGAGAAGCAGCATCTCCAAATTACCCCCTGCTTCCCTTCCTCCGAAGCCTGTGGAAGAGGGGCTCAGGGCAGAGCGGGGGGTCCCATCCTGCGCCACCACAGCCGCTGCGGTTCAGCCCGGAGGTGGCAGCATTTCACTAGTGGGCAAAGGAGGCCAGGGATACAGTAGGGACATTCATTTGGTTAAGTGCTGTGGGATCTTTTTGGCCAAAAGCACTGTGCAAAATAAAAAAAATTAAGGTCATAAGGTGTCTGGGATTTTTGAAGAGCCAATGTAACAGTGGTCTTTTATTATTAGTGAGTTTACAGCCAAGAGCTGTCCCGTAAATGAGCAATGTGATTTAGGGATTTTTTTTTTTTTTTCCTTTAAAAGTAGGAATGCTTGAGACATTAAAGGTGGTCTGGCAGCTTTTGCTGTGAGACTTCTCTTCGTGTTGATCTGTACGCTGGCTTTGTATCAACATGAGAGCAGCACTTCCATGCAGACAGTCTGGGGTCAGGAGCGTGTGTTTGAACTGGATGGCACGCTGCTTCACGCAAGGATACAGTGTGTAGTGTGGGCGACAGGAAGAATGTGGTAGACTGTTTGGCTACGTGGACTGTGTGAGCTACATGCAATTAATTAGAGAAGAAATGAGTGTGTAATGCATAGTTTGCACTTAGCGTGCTGTTATTTATTTACTTATTTTGGAGGGAGATGAGCTAATACCCCATAAGCCCATGGTGGATGTAATTCAGATACTGGTTCCGTAGCCAGGTTAATAGCAGGTATGATTGGATTTTTATTGTGTCATTGCTCGGATTAGTGTTAGAGTATGGACAGCCTCAGGTCTTTGAGCTTATTTAAAGACCTTCATATTTTCCGTCAACAGCTGTATGAAGTTAAAGGGAAAGAGGCCATGGGATTTCTCTTTCTCAGCTAGTTTATTTGTGAGGTGGTGAGGTTAATGTGGCAATATCCCATGCTTAGTAGAGAGGCTTTTTGGCTTTAAGCATTGTGTGTGCTCCCTCCAGATTTATGATTTTGACCCCAGCCTGGCATTATCACACTGTCAGTGGGAGTGCAGGGCCGGTTTGAACCTCCAGCTCTTGGTGGTAATCTCTCTTAATTAGTTTACAGTTGAAACAATTGTCCATCTTTTTGCCTTTAAACAAGGGAAGTTTGCTCTATCAGCGGTTGATTTCCCTGAGGGAGGAAATCCTGAGAGAGGTTATCAGGGAGAGAAAAGCTCCGGGCTCCACTTTCAAAGCAATGCCATGTACGAAGCATGCATCAATCCTGTTAGTACTGCTTATTATTTCACAATGGCGTGTCAGGAATTACGGGCACAGACCTTTCTAAGGACTCTTGCAGACCTTTATGCACTCTCATCCCGAGTCAGGATTTTGTGGAATTATGTGCTAATAAAAGCTAATTTTACACATTAAATTGTGTTCTTTGAAATTGCTCTTTTAATTGCTGATCTTTCCCTGACTTCTCCACGGATCTCTCCAAGCCTCCTCATTGTCGACTTTCTGCCAGGGAGCCCTCCGTGCCTCATCATTAGGGCTAAAATCTGCCATCACTTAACATAACACACAGGGCTTACAACTGGGAGCAGCCCCCTCCCTTGCACGGGAGCACAGACAATAATAGACACTATAGTGGCAGCGCCAATGGGAGTTTTACCATGTATTTTAATGACTTGTGCTTGATTACATTTGCTAGATTGAACCGAAGTTCATTTAGTAATTGGTATAATTCTTAGAGGGATCGCATTTGACATTCCTCCCTCATTAAAGAGCTCCAACAATGGCTGTTACAACTTTCATCTCAACGGTGACCCTCTCAGATATATTTCCAGTCTTTTTCTTTTGATAAGCCACCCAACCCGACATTCATTAACACTTAACCATCTGCAGCCAGCCCCTCCCAGTACCTTCTCCCTTGCTTTGATGATATAATTAAAAGCCTTCTGTATTATCTCGCTCAGAGCAGTAAGTCTAGGTGCATCAGCTCTCGGCACATGCATTGTTTGTTATTCGATTCTCTCTGTATCAGCTGTTCCCAACGACGGGCTCATTTTTCATATGTTGTAAAGATTAGCTGATGGAGTGGGAGATCAGAGGCAGGAGAAGGGAGTGTGGCTTTCCATATTAGTAACCAGATGCTCCTTTGAAATGGTGACAGAGTTTGCTGTTATCTGTTAGATTATTTGTCTCCTTTGCTTTCACCTGAAGATAAACTGGTTTAAGCACTAGTCCATGAAAATTAGCATCATCTTTAGCGGCTTGTTACGATAGAGTGCTCTTATCAGTGTGGTTTAGTGTGGCTATTCTCTCCCTGAGTCTGGTTTACAGAAATCGCAGCTTTGTTTATACATGTGCCCAAACTTGCCTGCTTGACCTTTGAAGCTGTGATTATAATATTAATCTATGGGACTATTCTGTTGCAAATCACTTAGGTGGTCTGTATTGCAGAGGATTTTCATTGTGGGACCTCCCTCTTGTCCGGCATGATGTTCCATTATTGTTAGTATATTCTACATTGAAAGCTGACTCAGAGTGGCGTTTCAGTACATATTGTTGTCTGACTCGTTTTTGTGGTGGGTTTTGTGTCTGTGTGTGTCATGGCGCTGCAGCTAGGATAGCACTGGGCTACTGTCTGTCCGCTTGCACTGATTTTGTATAACTTTGTTATAAAGTTGCTTAGCTACGGAAAAACTTGATACAATACTTACATGCAGATACAAACTTCAGCCCACAAATCCTCAGTGTCCCGTGGTGTAGCTAAATAGTGTTATTCCAGTTTGCAGGTGGGGAGACTGGATTTTCACACGTCCAGTTGCCACACAGACACTGGCAACAGAACCAGGATTTATTGAGAAGTTCCTACTTTACACTCTCCTGCTTGATGCCTAGCCCTTGCAGCTTTCCCCTGCCTTGTGTTTAAGGGGGGTTGTGGTACATCTTGAATAGGCAGAGAAGAACCTGGCATTCTGGCACTAAAGAAACTGTGTCTTGTTTGTCATCTTCAAGTTAAGAATTGGGTTTTTTCCTCCTCTTTTTCCATCTCCTTCCTATGTTGCATCCGCTTCTATTTTTTTTTTACATGTTTCTTGCCTTGTTCCATTGTTTTGTTTGTTTTTCCAGCTTTCCTCCCTGTCCATTTCTTTCTATTTGTCTCGTTCACTCACTTCAATAAACTATTATATTCATTATGTAAATACAAGGGAGCCCTTTTTCTCAGAGAAGATACGAAAATTCTTCCTCTTATAAATACACAAAATGTGGAAACCATCCTCAGGATGCAGAGCAGGAGGGAGTCTGCTGACTTCCAAATGCAAGACCTCATTAAAATTAGTGGATTCCCTATCCTCTTTGCATAAGGAACATTGCTATTTGGGCTGACTTCCACAGCAACATCTGGGCCACTGATAACATCAGTACTGGAGCATTGCTAGGTGAGCTCATGTTTTGTTAATGAAGTAATCTACTAAAAGTGCATATATCATTTTTTTAGTACCACATACTTTGCTGCAAAGTGTCGTACTACTATTATAGGAGCTTTCCTTTTGCAAGTGGGACTTCAAGAATTTCGTTGTAGTTAATAGTATGCTTAGCTTGAATTGAATGGTGTGCTTGAGAAAAGCCAACACAATTATAAATTTTTAAGCCTTATATGCAATGCATTAATTGAGAAATACACTGAAAAATGGCTTACTAGAACACTGGATATTCTTGTCAGCTTTGATGTGTGCTAGTATTGGTTTACTACATACATACATATCCATCTATATCTATATACCCAAGTTGTGAGCAATCCCTCTGCTGAGCTAACTAAGTAATAAAAGTGATCATGACCACAAACACCTGACTTTAGCATGTTCTGGAATAAGCAAACAAAGTTTGGATGGAATATGCTAATAAAGTATGTTCGTTCAAACTTCATTATGAAATCCAGTCATCAAAGGAGGAAAAATGAAAGCGGAGACAATTTCAGGTGTGGATTGAAATTTGTCTGCTTAGTAGCCTCTGGACTGTGAGTGTGGTTAGAGATCTCTCGCATAGCCCCTGACTGTTGGTGTGTTTTGTCTTTTTTAATTTGCAAGCTAAATACTCTGGTGGCTTTTCTGTCCTGAGAATTAGTGGCAAGTGTTCAGGCAGCCAGAACACCCTTAAATGAGGCTGCAGGTGCATGGAAGGGAAAGTGACATTGGCACGAAATATCTATCTGCTTTGAGATGGGTTCCAAAAAGAGTTTCCACTAATAGCAGAGAATGCATAAAGAGAAGTAATAGGAGTTATCGATGAGTCTTTCTGATTTAAAACTTTATTCTTAACATATTGAAGCTACTGGAGATTTCTGAGTTACTGAAATGTTAACCTGCCACTGGTCAGAAAGCGAAGACTTCCCTGTTTGCCATTGTTTGGCTGATGATGAGAGGGAGTTTTACTGTTCTTTTCCATCTTACTGGGCTGGATAGGCAAACAGGCTTTGTAATTGAGCTGTGGCAGTCACTTGTAATGCGTAGTGTAGGAAAGGTGAGCAGACCCCATCTCCTTCCCCTATTCCCCTCCAGGAAGTGTTGGAAAAAAACCAGTAGCGTTGTTGTGTTTGCTAGCAGAACATGCACAGCCTTGCATATTAAGGCAGGCGCTCAGCCAGAAGCTTTGAATTATTGTACCCTGACATTACCCACTGTAACTTTTAGCACTCTGGGCCCATTATTTTGGCTTCCTGCCCAGTAATGTGCAATTTCCACTTACATAAGAAGATGTAGCAGGAGTAATGACTCCTTGGAGGAGGTGTTTTCTTTTGCAGCAAATCAGCCCAGGGCCAGCAGGTGTAACTTTATAGACATAGCCCAATCATGGCAGCCTGCACTGTTCTCCTCTGGTAATCCAGCAGTAGATGGAAAGGAACAGATCTGCCTTTGCACACTTTTCACTATCCACTAACTTAATGCAAAATCAAGCTTTTGTAAGTGGTCATCCAAAGCTTCATG
>VXBO01011219.1:60872-118941 GCA_013400135.1 Rhinoptilus africanus
CAGGCACCCCAGAATGCACATCAGAACAGGGCTGATGGACGCCCATCTCTACTGTCTGAAGAAATACGTGGTAGACTTCCTTGTAGAAAACAGGTAAGAAACCAAGCAACGCACAAGGTAGTAGCAGGTGTTTGCATGAGATATGGTTCGTAACAGAGTCTTTAAAGGAAGATTTGTTTCATTACAATGGCTAGCATAAAGTAGAAATGTAAAAGAAGCTAGTTTTCAAAATGCTTTAACTACACTAAAAGGAATGCTAAGCGTTAGGTCTGAGTTTCTTATCCAGACCTTTTTTAAAAAAATAAAATAAAAATCTAATAACAACATAAGTGAAAGCTAAAATTTTTGCCTCTTTTCTGCATCCCATGTTTTCCTAATGTATCTGTGCTTTTTGGTTGCTTATTTCACCAGGGCTGCCCCATTGTTAGGGCTGTGAATACATTTCTGACCTTTGATTTCCCCCACCGCAGTCTGTTTTGGCCTTTGCTATCACCTTTTCTCTCCCCCTTCACATCCACCACCACTGCAGGTGGGCTATCTCTGTAGCATCCTATGTTTTTAGCTTGTGATGTTCCTCTGTCAAAACTCTGAGACCACCCACTGAGAGTAAGAAAAACATCCATTTATGGAAGTGCAGAAGGATCTTAGCTATAATATTTCATGAAACAGACCAAAAAAAGCCCTGTTTATCTTTAAAAAACAAACAAATGAACAGCCCCCCTCACAGTAAGTAGCTCAGTTTTAGAATGATGTCCTGTTCCTAGATTTTTTGTAGCACTCTCATGCCCATTACATACATTGAATGCTCACTGACTTCTCAAGAGTTTTTCTCCCCTTTTAAGTAAGATGAATGATAAAAGAGATGACTAGATGTTGTGTTCAGAGTGCTTTTTCTTAGCAGATAAACTGACATATGAAAGAGGGGGCAGGGATGTGTGTTAGTCTTGACCATATACAAATCTGGTGATGCAGCTGGATACACCATTGAAGGAGCCCTTCCAGAATCAGGTTCTGTGACTGAGTTAAAATTAAGTGGAAAATCTGTGTTAACCCCCCAGGCTATTTCTTACCATACATAAGAATAAAGCTTATCCAATACTTTGACTGGCACAGGGGGAATTGTGCAAGACATTTTGGTTTCCATTCATGCATGGGAACGTATCTGAAAGGTGAGAAAGCTTCAGGAGCTGCAGATGCTTTAAATCTGGAATAAGCCATTTATTCGGTG
Source organism: Rhinoptilus africanus (assembly GCA_013400135.1). NCBI lineage: Eukaryota > Metazoa > Chordata > Aves > Charadriiformes > Glareolidae > Rhinoptilus > Rhinoptilus africanus. The sequence continues at coordinate 62,101 of VXBO01011219.1, forward strand.
TATTTTAGAAAGTTGGTGACAGTTTGGACTTCTTGTATTTCCTGTGGTAGCATGAAATGGTGTTTGCACCTTTCTTTTGTCGTAATAAAACATGTAGGACTCACTTCTTGAAATCCTAGCCATCTAGTTTTGCTAGGATTAGACATTTCCAGAATATCAGACATTTCACACGTTCAGTTCTTTTTCCCTGGTATTCCGTGCTGGTTTGAATTTAGATCATTAGGTCTGTGGGACAAGGGTGGTCTTTGTCAGACATGCCACACTGTGTGACACAATGAGGCCTCTAAGCACAAACAGTGGTAATTTCAGATTTCAAGGCTTTATGCTGTTTCCATTGCCACTTTGGCTTTGTCAGTGATGGGATTTTACCTCGTATTAACCAAAACCAGCAGAGTGAGATCCTGCTCTGAACTTCTCCAGTTGCCCCCAGACCCCTTAGAATAAATCTACTAACGTTTTGCAAGTATGACCAGTTGGTTTTTGTTTTTTATCAAGAGGTCATTCTTTGTCTTCTCTATTTTTTGAAGCTGTGCTTCTTTTCTGTGACACTTCCGTGACAAATACGTAATTGCAGCAGCTCAAAAGCATTTCTTAAGACCTGATAGCAACATCTGGCTTACTAATGGCAGGTACCTGCTTCATTCTCGTTATTACACACATGCTGCTTATTCAGTCAATTGAGAGAGAGAGTCAATTGCAAGTAATGTGCTTAACTGGCAAATCTGCGGAATGGGACTTTTGCCATGAGGAATAACTTGGGCTTTCAGGCTTCTGGCATCGCTGGGCATTTGCAGCTTGTTTTTCTTCTCTGAGGAAGGGGGGGACAGTGCATACTCCAAGATCTTTCCATTTTTGGCAGCAATATGCCAGGACTTTTGAAAGACCCTGTGGAATATTTTTGCCTCAAAAGTACTGACATCTACATAATTGTTTGGGTTTAAGGATTCTTTTTAATACTTTGTTTTTCAGTCTAGAGAGAACCTACAGTCAGATTTTGCCTCTCTGCAATTCCGCACCAGGACTGGAGAAGCTCAGATGCCTTGTTTAAGTTGTGCGTGTTTAAAACTAACAGCAGGGACTGAAGTGAACAGTGAAGCTCTTGTACGGTGCCAGGAAGTGCTGACACAGTGTACTTCCTCAATATTACAATATTTACATTGTGTTAATATTTTAACAGCGGGGTTTGATGGCAGGCAGAACACCTTTTTTCATTGTTTGTAGCTCAGTGAAGCATTTACATTTTTTTCAAATTTTATTTTGACATACAAAAGCAGAAGAGATGTTGCCCAGCAGTAAAAAATTCAGATCCTACAACTGGCTATAGCTCACTCTTCTGCAGAGGAAAATTATGATTACTTCCAGGTCAAAGAATTACATGAAAACTAATGTGGTTAGGTATGTGGGATCTGTTGCTTCAAATGGGATAAAAGCCCCGTGTAGTCCCAATTTAGCTGCAAAGATACAGCAAGAATAAGCTCTCCCCGAGTGAATGTAGTTTGCATACAGCTGCACCTGTAAGGGTAAATTGCGTTCCTCCACTTTGATCAGATTAATATATGCACTGTATGTAAAGTCCAAAGTCACTAGCAACTAATATGGAAACAGAGGAAACAGGACTAATGGCTAAGGCTTTGTTTTGTCAAAGTATATAAATCTTGCTTTAGGATTTGGGACAACTTTGTTATATGACTCCTCTGGAAAAAGGCTGAATTTATTGCTCAGCTCCACAATGAAGTTGTGATACCGAGGTTTTATCATCAGCTTGGCCACTGTCTTGCTTTGTGGTACTAGGCAGGTCCCTTAATTTTTCTATGCACTTGTTTCCTCTTCTGGGTGGGATTGTTTGAAGAAGAATCGGTATTTGTTTGGCAGCAGTGAGATTCTACTATGGGGGGTGTTAGGAGAGGTCAAAATACTGTTTGATAGTCTGTAACTCAGTTCTTAGTCCTTTAATACTTATTTATGAACTGTTTTAAAAGGATTGAATAGTAGGTTCTCCTGCCTGAAGTTTTATTGCACTATAGCAAACCAAACAAATTCTTGAGTTTTAAAAAGCAGAGAGCACTAGTGCCTGTGAATAAAAGTCAGAGGAAATAGTCTGTTTATTAGAACCCCCTAAGTATGTATGTCCAGACGAAAATAAAATATCATGCCCCTAATGTTGTTTAAACCTGGGGAATTTTTTGGGGTGGGAATGAAAGTGCTTTCTCTTTCCTTTCCTAGGACAGAAAAGTGCATTTTGGCAGTAAAATCTCCATCTGTCTCTCATCTACTAGTTCAGCACTGGATGATAGTGAAATTGAGTGGTCAAGGGTGCAACGGTCCTACCCTGTCCAAATCTACCAAGGTCAAATGCTCACAGTTCCACAGTGGCTTGGGGGACAGCTGCAGAAATTCTTGCCCCTGGCAGTTTGTTATTCCCTGCAGCTGGAATTTATTCCTTCCCTTCTCTCCGCACCACCGCATCACCAGGGCAGGTTGGTGATCGGAGTGCCCCTTAACCAGCTCCAGTGCACTGGCAGCCTCTGCCCAGGGGTGCCAGTAGGTGCACTCGGAGCACCCCTGCATCCGCAGTGGATACCCAGCGCTGACAACTTCTGGGTCTGTTCCCACTAGATTCACAAAAGATCACAGACCATACCCTGCTACAAACCGGATTTATCCCGACTGGACAGGGACTGTGACCTGAATGTGAGCAAGCAGCAGCATGTTTGGGCTGAATTTTCTGCTGATTATGACTGTCCCTGTTTTTTTTTTTTCTGCAGACACCTTTAATTCTTCCCCAGGTTTCTTTCTGCATCAGTGACATAAGAGTTGCTGAGGTTGGTCTCCGTTTGGCAGATGTATCAAGTCTGCCGAATTGTATCACATCCTTGCACAGGAGGAAGGTCAGAACAAATCTGATCTCCCTGTATTCAGACAAGAGCTTTTCTTTCCTAAACATTTCCATTTCCAGACTAAATCTAACCTGAGGATGGTGTAGGTGCTGCGCTTTGTGGCCTGGGGAGTACAGGCGAGCGCGGGCCGTGTGTGTTGCCGGAGCTGCTCTGGCAGCACAGGGCAGGGATGGCTGAAGGTGAACACCTGCACCGCGTGATGAACTGCACAATATTGCTTTTCTTCAAACGATCATTACGCGAGCCGAGCCAGCAGGCTAGACAGAAGCAGAGGCTGTAGCTGGCTGGGGGCACGGCTCCACCCCACAGCTGGCGGGCCTCACACCCCTGGGGCCCTGGGGTGGCAGCCAGCACAGTAGCCAGTCCCTTTTTTGGCACTCTCCTGAGCGCTAGGTTGGAATCCTGCCTCGCCGCTGCGTTCAGGGCAGATGGAAGAAGAGAGTCCTTATTCCCTTTCCCCTGTGAACTTCATCTGTGGCAGAGGGCAGGATCTAGGCCTGTGCTTTGTGAGCCTGGCGTGTTGCACAGACACACACTGATATTTCTTTACTGTGTGCTGAGAGTTTGCTTGCTAACAATCCCAACAAAGCTGCTAGCAGCAGAAATGGGATCAAAGTGAAATTGCATGGGAGTTTGTCTTCTTTTTTTTTTCCAGAATATTTCCAAAACTGGTGAAATAAGATATCTGATTTGGGGGAAGGCAAGGAGGGAGAGAGATATAAAGCAGCCCCTTCCCCTCTAAAGTTTTAATGGGGAAAATTCAAAGTTGCTTTGGAAATTTAAGTGTTGAAGATGTGTGTGTCTATATATATCCTGTGTATATGCTTAAAAGCATATGTAATACGCATGCTAATGTATGTATGCATGACTGGCATTGTGCCCACAGTCAGTTCTGCAGATACGGGTGACAACATTTGTTATATGTCTAAGAATTTCACGCTGCTCGCAGCTGAAACCTGTAGACAAATGGAGGCTGCCATTTTCACAAGATAAAGCCGCATCAAGGCTGCAGTATGTGGTCCTGCTTATTAAGTTACCTCCCCAAAATCACTTTTGTCAAATTTCATCAATGCAGAGCTTATCACAAATATACTAATCAAACATTAGTTACAGTTTGGGCACATGAAAAGCTACATGTAAAAATACTAACTTTGCAAAGTGAAGCACTTGGCAGTTAGGAAGTGCCACAGCTGAGGCTCCCTGTGCAACCTTTAGCACCTGAACGTGACACGTATTATGGTACAGTCTCCAGTTACATGACTCAGTATGTTTTGGGGTTTTTTTCCTCCGTGACCGTTGCTTCATTTGTTGCCCGACGTGCTCACCAAAGGAGATACTGTTCAATATCATGTATAACTTCTGTAGTTCAGGTGAAGGCCACCAGCCTTACTTGCTGCTCACTGTTTTAAACCCCGTTCTGAAGATAAGGTAAATACTTTCCTTTTGGGTTCTGATAGTTCTGATCAGTTCATCACTGATGCTATAATGCTCTGCATTAATTTCATTAACTGTCTTTCCAGCACCCCTATTAATGAAGTAGCGGTCTTTCTGCATTCTGAAAGGGGGAAACTAAGGCACACAAGAGCTGAAGTCTGAAGCATCTTTGTCTTAAGTACGCAATTTTTCAGTCCTTAATGTTATACAGAAAGCTTTTAACGTTGAAAGAATCTTTTCCGTTGATGACAGCTGTCACAGGGTGACACTAATCAAATTAAAAGCACACAATCAGTGACAACCTGCAGAAATTAGATTTATGTTCTGCATTCAGCAGCATCTGTAAACTGACAGGAGGGAATTTTAATAAAAAAATTAAAAATCAGTTCTTCAGGCATCGTTCGTTTGCCTTAAATATTAGCAGGTCTTTTCTCCTCTCATAGCCCTCTGCCTTGTACATTAACACATGTGTTCTAACAAATGAGGCGGGCATTCTTCTGCCTCATTACACAGCCTTGACTCATCCCCAGGGCATAGTCCATCTTTACCCTGGGTGAAGAAGAGATCGAGATTGAGGAGAGAGGAAAAGTAGGTGAATGTGTTTTTAAGGACTGTGTCATGATGTGTACATGCGAGGTCTTAATTAAGGTTGTATAAGCAATGTAGGTCTAGCTTTTCTTAATTTGAGTGCCCAGCCTGTTACGCTGATGTTCTTTTAAGTGTCTATATATATATTTATATATGTGACACTTTTAGAAGTAATCAGTGAGGCTACTGTGACTCTTGCTAATGGAGTAGCTGTTATCAATGTGGATTTATCACCTTTTAAGTCAGCCACTAGAAAGGGATGGGATGCTCTAAACTTCAAAGAGTATCCAGCTCAGCCTTTGTAACCTTGGCCTGGAGCGGACTCTCTTCCTCTGTGGAGCAGTGCATGAGCAGTTCAGTTACCTTGCAGAAAGAGAGAGAATAGAGCGTGCCCAACATAGAAGGAGTAAAAAAATTTAGCTCTAAACCATGGCTCTTCCAAGCATGAGCAAACAGTGTTTTTTCAGACTTAGCTCCATGTAGTATGGGCACTTTTTATGTTTACAAATGTAACGCCCTGACGAAAAGGCAACTTTGTGCCAAATTGCAAGCCTGGAAATACAAGAACTTTTCAGCAGAGCAGTTGAAATATTTTTAACATGGACAAAATAAAGGGGTTTTTTTTCCATGATTTTGTTCTTAGAAATAGCTGAGACATTTTTGATGAAGTTATCAAAAAAAAAATCAGCTTGAGGCAAACACCTGGCAAGGGTAATTTCAGCCAAAGCAGTTAAACTTTGGCAAAGTTTACAAACAAATGAAGACAGAAACTTAACAATAGGAAATGCTGGGCAATTTATCTCTAGGCACCCCGCTTGTGCCACCTCTGAAAGGTACTCATCTCAGTTTTTATGAAGGCAGATGGCAGATGTTACGGTTTCTCTGTTACACACCAGAGTGGCAATTGCATGTTCTAACGCAAGGAGATCTTTGGACTCCATTTCAAAAGACTACGTCTGTATATCTTGAACAAAGTTGACAGTACTCTTAGAAGCAGGAATGCTCTGCATTAGAACATTTCACATAATTTTGTGATGTCCTTTTCCCCCTATCTTCCTCCTAAAAGCAAGGTAAAATTTTTATTGTGTTTAGTAATGTGTTTTGCAAATCACCATTTTGCCCTGAATCTGGTATTTCTGAATTGTTGGGTGTAGAAAAAGCTACTGTCTCCCTTGTACAGTCACCTGGGAAGCGAGCAGGTCTCTTTGCGGCCAGAAGGAATGATGTGTGGTACTGGAAAGGCAAGAATAATAAACAGCGGCGCTGTGGTTGCTTCGAAAGGTCTGAGTAAGCATTTGCAGTGGCTTGTCCTGGGAATGCTGCGTGCTAACATCTTGCTGGCCACCAGGGAAATCCATTTTCCCTGGGGAGCCCTCCTCTTGGGGTGCACCCCGCGAGAAGCTGAGCTGGAGCGAAGGAAACAAATCAGCTCTTCTGCAATTCTTCCAGCGCTGGAGAGCTGCCTGCCAGAATCCGCCAGTAGAGAAACTCTTTTCTGAACTGAGCAAATTTGCAGGAAGCTTTATAGCCAAAGTCAGTATGATTTGTTTGCAAAGTTAAACACTGGGGGTTTTGGTTTGGGTTGTTTTTTTTTTTTTTTTGAAATGCTGAAATAAATAAGAGCAACTTGTGTGAGGTCATAGTGCTCTGCCTTTCCAAACTGCTTCAGCTGCAATCCCAGAGCAAGCGTCTCTTCGCGGCTCCCCTCCACTGCGTCCAGAAAGCCTCTGCTGGGCCAGCACCAGGAGGGGAGAGGAGGCTTTGCTGTCTCCATGCTGTGTTCTGAGATTTGTGGCCGTGCGAAGAGCTGCAGTGGGGCAACCCCTCTCTTCCCCAATAAATGGCAGGGGCAGTAAGAGATCTTTGAAAACTGGAGGTGCGAGTGACTGGCTCTGAAGCTCCTGCTTGGATGGCTGCGTGCTATGCTGTACACAAAGGCCCCTGCAGGTTTATATTAAGGTGCTGCCCAGACTAAACCAGTGCATTTTTTCTTTTTCCCCTCTAAATGCCTTTTTATCATTCAGGCTGTCACCTGTGTTTCCTGGCAAGGCCTGCTGGCTGGGGGAGGTCTGGCAGAGCTGAACACCCAGCTTTGGTGGTCTTTGTGTGGCTGCCTGAAAGATGGCTTAAAACAGAACCTGCTCTGTGAATACCTGCGAGTTAACATGTGTCAGCCGTGTGGCTGGAAGGTTTCTCCTTTGCCGTAAAGAGAAATTTTATAATGAATACTTTCCTTGTGATTAAAATGGGTAAATAAACAAATAGCTCCTACAGGAAGTATACTATGTGAAGACAGGGCAAATAGATTGTAGCTTTCCAAACAAGGAAAAGAAAAAGGGGGGAAAAAAAAACCCCAAACAACCAAACCCAAGCTCCTCCTCAGTTCATTTAATCTATTAGAATGTGAAATGGCAATTTGTCTTTCCCATTTCCTTTCCTTGTCAAACATATCCAGCTGTTGGAGCTTTCTCTGCTCCCTGCTAGAAATGCCAAGACTTAAAATTTGTTGAAGTCCTCCTCCTCCGCCGGAGTATCATTACTGTTATCATCTTTCCATAGTACCAATCAAGCTCACTCCTGAAACCTCAGGGGGGAAAAAACAACTAATGATCCAAACTAGATTTAAACAAATTATGGTTTTCAGCAAATCACTTCTGTAATAAATATGCTTCCTTTTCCTGTTAGCAGACTACCTGAGAGCAGACATATCTTTGGATGTGGTGAGTTGGAGCTGATTAATGTAATGAGTAACTACAAATCTTTCTGAGACCACAATATTGTGTCCATGTTCCTGAGATACTCGAAGCGTGCTTGGTCACAGCACAGTATTCTATGAATGCAAGCTGCTCCTAATGCAAATTTTTCTAAAGTAAATGTTAAAATTTGTTAATTTTGTCCTCTCAGTGTGATTTCCAGCGTCAGATAATGACCCTTTGGATTCCCTATGACAAGTGAATATAGGGAGGACGTGAAAAAGGTTATTCAAATGTCAAAGTAAATATTATTGAATCATATAAAAATGTAGGTTGGGGAGGGACCTCTAGCAGTCTCCAGTCCAACCTCCCGCTCAAGTAAGTTTAACTTTTGTGTTCCTCAGGGGGTTTTTTGCAGTTGAGTTTTGAAAATCTCCAAGGATGGAGGCTGGGCCTTGTCCCAGGACTGTACCACTCACTGAAAAGTTGTTTTCTTTATGTCCCAACTGGAATTTCCCTTTTTGCAGCTTGCGTCCATTGCCTCTTGCCCTTTTACTGTGCACCCCTTGGAAAAGTCTGGCTGTCTTCTATATCGCTTCACTGTTGTTAGTGGAAAAGTGTAATCAGATCCCCCTGCAGCCTTCTCTTCCACAGGCTGAACAAACCCAGCTCCCCCAGCTTCTCCTCCTGCGTCATGCGCTCCTGGCCCTCTTGGTGGCCTCAGCTGGGCTTGCTCTGATCTGATAATAAACATTTAAAATTGTTAACTGTTTTTTCCACTGCTTCATGCAGTTGCAGTTTCCTTGGGTAGCCTTCAGTCAAATGGACTTCTGTCTTCATACAAGATGTGGATTTTGAACCAAGGAGGAATGATGATTCTTTTATCCATCTATGCGCACTTTTTTCTTTTTTTGTTTCCTTAAATCATTGCCACTTGGACAGTATCACCCTAAGCATTCTTTCATCAGTGCAGCACACTTTCTTCCATACAGTACTACTTGCATGTAAGATAATACTTGGGGTGAAATTATTATCTTACCTTGCTGGACATCCCCCTGTGATGATACAGTCCTTATATGTGGTACATTTCTCTTGCAGTGGAAAACATAATTCTCCTGTATTTTCTGTTGAGATGATCTGATTGTACAACTTTCAAGAATTTTCAAGATAATATTTTCCTTTCTCCCCCTCTTCAGTTTACTTCTAAATCTTTTCTTCCACACCACCTCAGTCACTGACTGATCCTTCTGAAATGCTGAGTCCCCTTTTACTCACAAGTTGAATTTTTGGAAAGGAGAGAAAATAGTTACTGTTTCCCCACTACTCCACTTCTCATCATTTTTGTATTCTAGGTTTTAGTTCAATGTCAAATTTCCTTGGGCCTGAGCCAGTCAAATGAACCATGAGCAGTAACAGAGATGTCTGCAACACCGTTCCTGACTTTCTTATTGCATTGAATTATCATGATGGGAGACTTTTAACTTCCTGCATGTAGAAGGGAGAGTGAACGCTACTAATGATAATAGGGCACACATGCCTGAATAGAGTAGCTAAGAGGTATCTTCATTAAGTCAGTGAATCATCAATCAATCAATAACAATATTCGAAGTTCCACTGTGAATGTGCTAAGTGGCTAGAGCATGAGGTAAGGGCTGATCTTAGAATGCAGTCTTGAATCAAAGCGGAGCAACTACAAATTAAAAAAAGGGAGTATAACATTTTAAACAGCCACAGGACAGTCTGTGGGAAGTGCTGAGTGCTGTCTAGTTAACAGTTTTGAAGAAGTCAAAGACTTGAATTCAGAGGAGTGGCATTTTCCTAAATCAAAGATGCAGAGATGAACTGTAGCACACACAGCATTTAATACCAATCTTTTCTGGGTGAATACCAGCTGGAAAGAACATAATGAATAAAAGTAGGCTTGTAAAGAAGAGCAGATGGGACTCATTGGACAAAAAGCTTTATCTTGAAGTTCTTCAGGAAAGGATAAAGTGACACACAAAAAAATGTTAAGTCTTATCACAGGACAGAAGATCATGTTGCAGGTGCCACAGTAAAGAGAATTGTCCTACTGGGAGGGGTGAAGCAAGGATTAGCAATCAATAGTGAGGATAGGAACTAATTAAGGTAGAATGATTGGTGAGGAGAAAGGTGTAGGAATGGGGCTTGTACAGGTGGAAGCAGAACTGGATTACAGACCAGAGCTTCCAGTTTATCTTCCAGACTGCTGAAAGAATGGGCATGTTGTTAGGCCAAACCGAGAGTGGGTCCATTTGATTGCAGACCACCAAACACAGTATCTGCGTGGAGAAACAGAGCAAAGCGATGTGGACATCTACGCCTTCAGTGCAGCCTCAGTGGAGTGGGGTGAAAGAGCTTACCCATGGGAAGCTACAGCCATGTCTACATTTTTTGACACTTACACGTTTTACACAGACGAGTCTGAAGCGTTTCTATTTATCTAAATATATACTTATGCACTCTGAGTTTACATACTTCCTCGGTTATATGGATACACGTCAACTTTATCAAATGCATCATATGCTTGTGTTTGTTTAGGCATATTATCAGAATGCCTCTGTTCAGTGCACTTTTCAGAAAAGGAGCCTAATTTCAAAGGCATTTAGGAGAAAGCTGGTAACTCAGACACAGATGGCTGCAAAGGCGGAGGTGGGAGAGAATGGGGAAAGATGAGTTCTGGCAAGGAATCGCCTTAGGTGCAGGTGCGCTTGTTTTAGAAGAATGGGATGCTGTCTGGGAATGAATGAGATCCATTCCTCAGCGGCATGCACAACCTGCCAAACACCCTGGGTGGCCTCTGACGGTCTCAGAGACTTTTGGTCAGAGAGAAGTTCTAAAAATGTCTAAACTTGCTGGCATTCCCGTGCAAAAGCTGTATTAGTTGGGAGCTGCGGGGCGTTCCTGGCTGTTTGGCAAGCTGGCAGAGTTAAGGTTACTTAGATGACCCGAGCTGAGCGCGCACACGCTTTGAAAGGATTGGAGTATGTAATTGAGGAGTTTTAATTTCTGTGGTCAGTTTTTCAGAAAGCTGCCTTGTTTCCCAAAGGGTTTTTTGGCAGAAGTGGAAGTTAGATCCCTGCTCCTTTAAGTGCATCCAGACTTGGTGGAACTTGAGAAGAGCTTTTTATGTGGTTTGCATCTGTACCATCCCTTCCATACTTTGATCTGGATCCTCTCTTCCTAATGGTGTCTACGACTGTCACTTGTATGTCGTTTTCTGCTTTCCCTCCATCATCCATAATGCAGGGATTTCGGTGGTGATTCTGCAGTTTTGGGAAGCCACCCATAAACTTGAGCCTGCAAAGCAGAGCTGGGTAGTTATGCTGTCTTGCTGTGCAGTGGCTTTGGAAATATTGTCACGCATGATCTTCTGGACGTTGGGAGTAGGATGCTGCCAGACTTGAAGGTTTTGGTTAGAAAATAGTATGGAAAGACAAATGAAGCACAAATGCAGTCATGTGGAATCACCTTTTAGTAGAACATTTCTCAAAGTTTCCTTGCCTTTTCCGTAGGCTTTTAGCTCCAAAAATAATAAAAGACGCTGACAAATAAGTAATTAATATGAAACTGGGGTGGGGTTGGGGCTTAGAAATATATTTACGCTTTTTGTTATAGAAATTTTGAGACTAGAACAGGACAAAGAGAATGCAGCAGGAAATAACATCTGTTTGATGCTATGATTGGTGTTGCAGGTTATTGAAATAGGCACAAGTAATTGCCTGGTAGTTTATTGGCTTGCCTGGTTACTTTAGAGTTTTCCTTTATTATAATTAGTCTTGGGGACACCAAACAAAGGCAAAAAGATTATTGCCAGATATATGGGCAGAATTAGCCTTCTGCAGGGATGTGGCACACTCTATAAATTTATCATTTGATACTTTTTCCTTTTATACGTAGTCCTTGTCTGCTTTCTCCGCATTCTTAGCATGTCTCAGAAATTCCAGTATTTTTAGCAGTGAATCGGTGAGAAGAAGGGGGAAAGGCCTGTAATTGCTTTTTCCATTGTGCTTGTTAAAACCGCATTGTGGGAAATGGACCCAAACACTGTCTTTTAAGTGGTGTTGAGTCTGAGGCAGGTGGTATTAACTCAGGACTGCATTAACTCTTTTCAAATCTCTTTCCTGTTTCCTTGAGGAAACATGCCTGGTGTATATATGTGGCAAGGGCTGTTTGCCTGCCTCTTGCATTGACATTTTAATTTGGTCCATGATATAAATATCATTTCCCTAATCCCCCTTGCCCTGACCCTGTTTTGTCTTTTCTTCAAAGTGAGTTGACTTTTTTTTTCTTCAAGGAGGGAGGAGGAGATGGGAATGGTGGCTGGCTGCTCTAGTTTGGAGCATTAAATGCTTGGGGGGGAAAAATCTCAGAGTAACTGTTGTTTCTTTCTTTGTATTCACATGGAAATTTTTAATCTCCATCAAAGGATCAGGAGAAAATAACGTTGAGATTCAACAAGAGAGCTCCCAGCTTACATGGAATTTTTAAATGTTATTTGGCTTTATCCTTTAAGCGATGAGAACCATGAACTATGTACCTACAGGGCTCAGAATTAACTTTTCTCTTTCTTCCAACACACCCTTTTTTTTTTCTTTCTCCCTCCCTTTTTCTTACATCTTTATTGTTCTGCATAAACATGCAACTTCTTTTTAGCCCAAACTGTAACTGCCTTAGGATTTGTTTAGTTGTATTTATGTATACATTTCTAACGTTAATTACGAGCACCAGTCTGAAATACAGCCTCACGTTCTCCTTTTGATGTGATCTGAAGAATCTCTGTTGAAGGCCATGGAGCTAAGATCAGAACCCAACACACTGTACACTTACTTAGTCATACAAGAGCCAATATTAGCCTGTTAAAAAAAATAAAAGGCAAAAGTAGGTATAAAAGGACTATTAATCTACTTGTTTGTAGTGGGGAATCGCAAATACTATCTGCACCTGTAGATGTAGCTGATTGTGCTAATAATGATAGCAAGGGAGACCCCCTGCAACGAACCCGTGGAGAATAACAGCAGATTTCACAGGTGGGTGCTGACAGCAGTGGTAGATTTCATGCTTCATCACAGATTAATAAAACAGGGAGGATATTAAAATGCTAATACTCATTAATACTGTTTTATGGTGTTTAACATTAAACATGGAAAATGAAAATGAATGGCAGCCGGTAAATGGAACTGACAGTTGTGTTCAGGGTGTCTGGAGCTGGTGAGAACTGGCTGCAGGAAATAAAAGCTGTGGATGCTCCCGTTCCTGCTGTGGGCCAAGCCAAACAGCACCTCCTGGTACCTAGACTTTTGCAAGGTTACCTAAACTTAGACTTAAATAGACTCTTCTATTATTATAAAATATGTAATAACATTTTATCTTTAACAGTATTGGTCAGAACCGTTATTTTCTGTGTCATATGAAAGACACAGTCTCCAGCAGTACGTATGTCTAAGAGCAGAAATCACAGCTTATTGAAGCATAATTGTGAAATTTTTTTTTTTTTAAGTTTAGATGGTCAGAATTTTGTTTTTTCCCCAAAACTCTTCTTGTGTTTCAATTGTCTCCATTGTTCTTAATTTCTTACTAAAGTTTCAATAAGCTTCCCTTCATCCCAGAGGCAGTTGCATTTCAGCAACAAGTAAAAGTTGGCCCTCTGTGGGCTGTAATGTATGTAATGTAATATAATACAATATAATATAATATAACATACATAGATACAAACTTAATTTTGCCATATCACAGACTGTTCTGATTTCATTTGTGGTTAAACCTCACTGAAAACGTCTGCATAGCTCTGTTTAAATACGAAACTTAAAGATCTAGGGTATTTTGACCTCATGTTCTTCACAAGTGAAAATTTTTGATTTAGAACAAACCTTATCTTGCCCTTGCTGTCATGAAAAAATCCCGGGAACACTGGGAAGAGGTCGTAGTGCAGAGGGTCTAGGGATAAAGGGATTCTAAAGGAATGGTACTGATTTGTCTCTGGTGGTGATTGCACTTGGTAAAGTTACAGTTGTTTGATGAAGTATCCATTTTTGTACCTTAACATTTTATGTTTTAAATACAATTAACTTTGAATATCCTAGGTTTATAAAGCCTAGGTCTGAGTCTGCAGTCTGGAGAGCTGACTGCAAGCGACTGATGTGTGCTCTGAGCTAGTAGGTCCATTTAATAGATTTTCCAGGGTGTTTCTTTTTTTGTTTGTTTTTAGTTTATCTTCTCTTGAATTCCCAGTTGTTTCTTGCACATGTAGCATGAATTTCAACTGCCCTGTGGTCTTCATTTCCCCTGCGTATGCACTGTCTCTTGCCAACAGCTCCCTTTGTTGTGACCTGTTGTGTGAATGGAGGATTGTGTGTGTATGGTTGGACTCGATGATCAAAAAGGTCCTTTCCAACCATGAAGATTCTATGATTCCATCCCAGATATCATTCTAATTTTTCTATGCTTAAAATGTGATCAGAATCAATCCCTTTCAAAATTGGACTGAAGCCACATAAGGTGCTCCAGAAATTAGTTCCCCATTCCTTTACAAGCAGCAATTTAGCAGCACTCTCAGTCTTTGGCTGTTTAATTGAAAACCTACTGCTTTCTGTTGAAGTGAAAACAGACTGATATCACTTCAAAAATCAAATTTTGGGGAATGAAAGATCATGAAAAGGGCTCGTCACTTGAGCTGGAATTTTTGAAAGCATGTTTATTTTGGCAAGTGTTTCTCAAAAGCAGGTTCATTTTTATCTTCTGTACCATCCAGCTTTTCCTGCGAGGTGTCAGAGCGTGGTTACTCTGACTTGGCTTAGAACTGAATTTCTGCCAACATTTCGTGTGCCCTCCTCTCCTTCCGCCCACCTTCCCACTCTCTTTCTCCTGCTCATAGTAGCTTTTTCTTTATGTTGATTTCAGGTATTTCATTCTTATTTCTTGATGCTAAAGAAAATAACACTGGGGTGGTGCCAAGTTTTAAAACCTGAAAAGAATAAAAAAAGACAGTTTTCTTCAGTGTATATAGTCTTACACTTATTTCATCTTAATATAAGCACATGTAGTTCAGGATTTGATTGTAATAATTTTTAACACATTATACTGGAAACCTTTTTGGTTTGTTTTCTCCTGAATCTACGTTACAGGCTAGTTGGTTCTTCCAAATTTCTCCTTTTTTTTTTTTCCTTCCGTTCTTGATGAAGGGTCTTCAGTCCTATCCCTCCTTTGATTTAAATTCCTTTCCTAGTCCCAGACAGATGTTTGGTTTCCTCCACTGTTGACAGTCAGATAATATTCTCATGCTATCACTTCGTATATCCACATTTGCAAGATCTGTCACAAAAAATTCCCAAATTTTTGTCACTGAGTGCCTTACTGCATATTTTTTTAAATACTTTCCAGAGGCATGTTCCTTTAATGTCGCATATAAATTCTGCTAGCAAAGGCAAACCTTCCTGTTTTGGCTTTTCCAGTAAGAAGGGTGTGTTTCTGAGCCACATCTTATGGATGACCTGGAGATTTACTCCACCTTTGCTGATGGAATGTGGCTAGCACTTCAGAGAATTGCAGGAAAGCTTCAGGAGTTTGGCCAAGAAAGAGTAAACCATCAAAACCCAGGCAAAACTTTGTCTTTTCCCCTTTCCACTGCTTTCGTTTCCTACTGTGTTGTGTTGTCCTCTGCATCAGACTATTTAAGACTGCCAAATACTTGGATATTTTATAGGTAATATATCTTATAAATGCCATGGCCAGCCTCTGAGGGAAACACAGGATTGTCGGTTTTGGATGGAGTATAAAACCTAAGCAGGAAATCATTGCTGAATGGCACAGCTGCAGGCAAACATTGTAAGCTAGTAAACTGCCCATCTGCACAGCCACACGTGTGTCGGAGCGCGGGGCCAGGGCGGCCGTGGCAGAGCGCGCCTGTAAGTGGTTAGCAGGGAGAAATTCCGTGATTAAAGAATGAAGTGTTTTGCTTCATTAGTTCCTGAAATACAGCTATCTGAAGGTGATTATAATCTTGTTTTCAAGAAGGAGGAGAGACTGAAGACTAGAGCATTTCCTTGGCTGTAATAAAAAATAAGAGCAGAAATTCAGATCTGGGATGGGTTAGATCATCCCACTGCGGGACGGAGGATGTGAACAACCTACAGTTGAGGACTGAAGGAGAAGTTTGTCAAGAAAAAGGAAAACACTGTATTTGTTCGTAGGGCTGAACAGCCAATCACATCTGAATCTTCCCATCAGAGTTAGAAACAGGAGAGGTTGTTTTGGTCCTTAGGTCTGCTTCACTATCATTGACCTGAGCAGGGGCCTGGACGGGTTGTGAGATGCATGTTTCTTAAAGTTTGAACTGTTTAAAATCCCACTTTACTAGAGATTTTGCCAACCAAAATAACTTTCAGGGTACTCATTCTAGTACTTTCTTTTTTTAATTTAACCTATGGTTAGTTCCTAGTTTTGCTGTCTTCCATTTTAAATAATCTCTCTTTCTTTGTGGGTTATCATTTGTTGAGTTCCTCTAGCCAAGCTCTCTGTGTAGTTCTCCCAGTCCTTCCTCTGAAGTTTAGCACTTCCTCTTATACATGCCAAGTTTGAGTTTAGGGGAATTGTGATTTTCCCAAGCACTACTTTAAATAATCCACAATTCAGTAACTAAGTGCATATTGTTAAAATAATGAAACAACAACAATAAAGCTCTTTTAAGACTGCATTTCATACACTCCAACTGTAAAAACTATTGATTTGGGGGTTTTTTCCAAATACTTTATTGAAAAATAAAATTATCTTCTAATAGTCAAAGTGAAGTTACTGGGGTTATAATCCCATTGTACAGTAGGGTTTGTAGGTTGATATTTGTCTACTGGGGAGGGGTTTTTCTTGATTCATTGTAATGTATAAATCAATGCAAGAGGAAAGATAATTTAGTGATCAGGGTCCTTGTTTAAGGCATAGGTGGCTTGGGTTCAAGTTCCTGCCTTATCACAAACCCCTCATGTGATTTCTCTGCTTCCTAGTATTGGGATGTCGGAATCAATATAATAAAAGTTGAAATCTGTACGCAAGGAAGATGGGTGTGTTGCCAGCTGAAGCCTTTTGAAGCTTACTGTCCACTGATGTATTTTGGATTGGAGCACTTAAAGAGTGTGAAACTCTTGGGACCTAAAATTGTTAAAATGTACTTCTCTTGGTTGAAGGACTGAGTCTTTAAAAATACTATTGATGTTTCATGTCAGCAGGGGGACATCATTAATGTGTGTGTTATAAATATTTTAATTTAAGGGTCTGATATTTCATATATCTTTGATTGTTTCCTTATTTTTGTCACAAAGAAAAGGAGCTGCTTTGGTTTTTCCTCTATAGGCACTTTATTCTCTCTTGTCCTGCCAATTGATGCCATTTTTTAAGCCACATAAAGTGGATTTCAGTTTTTGTTATTACGAAGTTGGTACTTTCTGCATTCCATCTGCACACAAGCATGAATTGTAGGGTGATGCCATATTAAATTATAGGCATCTCTCTTAAAAAATAGGGGAATTAGTTCTGAAGATTAAGCTTTTTCCTTGATTTGAATATTCCTTTATATTTTAATGCATTAAGGAAGCACGTGACTAGTGGACATTGTATTTAGTGCCAGATGTCTTGGAGAACCTGGCATTTTGATTCATCCTCATGAAAAATGTGCAAAATGTCTGATAATGGTATGCAAAGATAACGAAGACATGTAAGTTTTAGCCTTCGTGGACTTGATGTGTGCATCTCCTTCCCCAGGACCATCACATCTCTCCGGAGTGAACTGATTCCACATCTGGTTAGGAAACAGTTCTCTTCTCCTACGACATTGCAGCAAGGACCAGACAACAAAGAAGACGACCAAAAGAAAAAAGAACAAGCATCTCTAGGTCGGTACAAGTATGAAAGATTTGATGAAGGTTTTAAAGCCCATATGCTAGAGCTGAATTATTGGGTAGAGTACAGAATGGGTCTGAAACGCTAGCTTGGGGATTTGTTTTTTTTTCTCTTATACTTCATGATAGCGAAGGTTCTAGTAGATTTCTTTTTCAAACAGTATTGTGCAATATATAAATACTTTTCTCCTCCCTTATTTTGGTGTAAATCAAAATCAAAACAAATCAGCTAGGTGCTCTGTGTTTTTTTCTTCTGGAATACAGTAGAGGTAAATGCACTTTTGAAAATGTAGTTTTAGGAGGGACTTCCTAAAACTGCATAGGGCAACAGACTAAGCCTTTACCACCCTGCACTGGAAACTGGACAGGATCTTGGATCTTGGAATTTATTTTTAGCATTTCTGCTGTCTCCTTGTGTGACCTTGGGCAAAATATTGCATTTGTCCTGATCCCTTGATTCCCACCTGCAGAATAAAAATAAGCACTTACTCACTACACGTGATAAAATCTGTTAATGATTGCTAAGTACCTAGCCATTCAGATGATGTGAGGCAAAGATTTCCCTTCACCAACAGTATTTTAATAGTATTCCTCTTCAGAAAGTATTTCATTAAATCCTGTCTAACTTCATGCATGTGTGTGTTCTCCAGACATTTATAGTTTCATAAAGGAAGATAATAGCTTGCTGAAACCTGCTCCAGATAACTCTTGTTGGAATGATCATAGAGGAGATATGAATGAAACTCTCCATGAAGGAAAAGTGCGCTGCTACGTCCATATAATGAAAGAGGGACTGTGCTACCGAGTGAATACTCTTGGGCTGTATATTGAAGCTAACCGACAGGTGAGAAAAATACAAACTGCTGCATGGGAATACAGCAGCAGTTTATGGGACATTTTAGCCTCCAGGAGTGGCTCCCTCCGATACAGCTGAGGAGTGTGTGGGAATTGAACCAGTGCCACGTTATCTGGGTACATCACCCTACTGGTTGCTGGATAGAACATGAGGCCAGGAAACAGTTCTGTCACTAATTTACTCCATAGCTTTGATTTAGCTAAAAAAACCACCCACCCCACACACTCTTCGATTTTTTAGGGGGTAGCAATACCTGCAGCCAAAGAGCCAAGAAGCGTGGAAAATTAGGCTGGAAGTAGCTTTGATAGCTCATCTAATCAATGTCCGAAAGGCAAGATCAGTTCTGACTGGACTCTTCCTAATAGATGTTTATCTAAGCGATAATGACAAAGGTCATTATCAATTATTTGCCCCAAGACTTAAACTCCCCATACATTCAAATTGCCTAATGCTTTCCATTATGAAGGAATTATTTTATGAACAGGTTTCACTACAGTGGCATTCCAGATAAACACAGAGGTGAAATGTTGATCTGTTGCAGCTTTCACTTTCACACTACTGAGAATTCATAAAAGATCACAGGGGAGGATTAGCGAAATCCTGTACTAGCTAATGAGTTGATGATTAAAAGCTTTTAGTATTTATCTTTTATTACTACACTGGTAGATACAATGTACAAGTTCTCACTTCACTCTGCTAATGATGAACTTCGTTGCTATCAGGAGTGGACAGTTTCCTCTAGTTTTGAAAGAGTAATAGGGAATGTAGTAGGAAAAGACTCAAGATTTCTGGAAGTGGGGCTGGGAGAGCGATAAAGTTGTACTGGGAATCTGGAAGTGGTCGCTGCCTTGCCTTTGCTCTCAAACTGAGTTGACTTCTTTTTAATAAAATGAATGGATGAATTTATGCAAATTAGAGTTGCTGCATGGCAGAGTGAGTTACACACTGGAGCTCTTTCTCCTTGGTGCCTGTAGAGGAGCACAGAAATAAAGTGATTTGTTTTGCGGTTAGAGACATGAGGAAGAGAGGAGGGAGGCAGCGCCACTATCAGAAAGGGAAAACTTTCCCCACCAATATCAGGAACAACTGTGCCCGAAGGGTTAAGGGAGAACACCGCTTGCGAGGGGAAGTGTGCGTGTACATTTGGCAGCAGCCACTTCAGTAAAAAGTTATTGAGTTGAGCCAGTCAGACTCCATGTGGGTTTTTTTGTGTTGGTTTTTTTTTTTTTTGGTGTTGGATTTTTTTTTTTAAACCTAAATATTCTACATTTTGGTCAGTTCAGGAAATGTGTTTGCTCCTGGGTGGTACATAGAATTAGTGTTTTGAAATCACACTGGGGCCTTCAACGTTGGAAAGGATTTTCTTTTGACTTTTTAACTTTTCCAGAATGGTAAAATTTCTAAGGAAACTATGTGGAGGTAAAACATAAAATGGAGCTTAATGAGGGGTTGTGAGAAAGGAGTTCCTTTTTTCAGTGCCACTGCATTTTGTTTCTCTTGCTAATCCTCATAAAAGATACACATTTAATTTTATCGGCTTTTTTTTAACCTGTTTTGTTGGTCTCTAAGGAAGACTTTTGGTGTCTTGTTTGCTCTTATCTTGGTCTTCAAAGACCAGGTTCTGATTCCCCATCTGCAAAGCTATAACTTTGCTGTCCAAGAGGACGGACTCACAGAGCAGTAGCAGTCCAGTCCAGTAGCCGTGAGAAGGAATGGCATCCTAACCCATTGCCCTTCTGGTGAGGAAACGCTTTACTCACATCATTTCACTTCCAGCTGGGTTTCTGGATGCCTGCAGCCTGTGTGTGGGCAGGTGGGTTCAGGAGGGAGTTATCTTCAATAGCAGGAAATAGTTTCTTTGTAAGATGAATTAAATCCAAACACATCTTAAACCTTCCTTTGACCCAGGCACTCCCTCTGACTCCTGCCCCCTGTCTAACCTTCCTTTTCAGAGCAAAATGCTTGAGCTGGTAGCTTTTTTGGGTCACCACTCAGGCTGCGCTACTATTGACTGATTCTAGTAAGGGCTTGACTCTGGCCAGTAAAATCCTTTATTTATTTCACCACACCACCTTTCCACTGAGGAGGGCAAGAGCCTTTCCTCATTTCTTTCCCTTCCCACAGAGCAACACTGGATAGTAGGAATCTTTCCAATCTGTGCTGTAGGTATGCTTTGGTGTGTGTTCCTCTCATGGATCTATCTGTTGTGGCTGTCCAGCTACATGTCAGGTGAGGACAACATCCCTTCACCAAGGAGCATCAGCCAGAGGACTGGCCTAGTTCGTGGTGTTCTGGTAAGCTGGTGGTTTTCTGTTGTGCCTGCACCTCGAACTAAAGGATCTAACCTTCTCCTACTTTTTAAAAAACAAAAAAGCACAAGTCTAGTGGGAAGGACTATCTTCAAGATGTAAAGAGCTACAGATGTCGAACTGGGGACAACAGTCAGCCTGAAATGATAGCTCAGAGGTGTGAGCTCATCTGAGCTCGTCGCACTCAGATGAGTGAGGCATCAACTGTGAAAATTCTTATCACATGCAGTAGTTATCCATCCCTGCATGCTGGAAGGGAAAAGGGCTGGTCACATTATGAATATCCAAACAATTTCCTGCAAGTATCATCTAATTTGAGATCTTGAGATATTTTTTTCTGATCTGATCCCAACTTCTTCAGATCTGTGGGATCTGCTTCTTGAGGTTTACTCCCTAGCCATCAGCTCTTATTATCCCAGCTTTCTAAGGAAGTCGTTTTACACAATCGTACTGTATGGCAGCTCCTTTGGAAATTGCTGGCAACTCTGAACCAAATTTAACAGAGCAATAGAGATCTCAAAGATAAACTTTCCTAAGAGTTCTGTAAAAATAGGTGCCTGGGTAGAGAAAAGAGAGACTGAATGAGTGCCGCTTCCTCCCCTCTGGCAAACCCAGTTATACCATCACTGTGCTGAGACTCCAGTTGAGTCAGGTGGACAGTCTAGTGCACGCATCCTGGCCAAATGGCATGTGTGGAGCTCCACAGCAGCCCGGCACATGCTGCCTCTCACTCAGGCCTGCGATTTGCCATGACACAGACCTCTCAGCCCTCACGCATCACTCTGCCGCCTTCTCTATCTCCCATGTTTCTTCGACTGCCAGCTCTGTCCTACCAGGATGCATCACACATTGCGTCACTAATGCAAGTAACTCCATAGAGCGCTGTGTCTGTGCATTGCTGCGAGACTCCCACCGCCCCTGAAATCCCCATCCGTGCTGTCATCACCTCTTGTGTGGTGTGTGACCTTGGCCCCAGCCTGACGCCAGGAGATGCAGAACGCCTCAGGCTGCTCTTTCACCCAGAAAAGGAGGAATGATGGAGTGATAGCCCGTCCTCCTACAACGCTGGCTCCCCTTTCTTTTCAGGAGCCAGTTCAGAATTGCTCCCCATGGATTTGTTCTTGGCTACCTCATGGGCTGTGTCTCTCTCTATTACCATTGCTGCTTTGTCTGCTTATCTAACACCTGCCTTCTCTCTGTCAAGAGCCTTTTCTTCTGCAGCTTTCTACCATCTGGAATAGCCACTTGATCTGCTTTAGTTTCTTTCTCCTTAAACATCTGAAATACTTTTTTATTGCCCGTACCTCAGCATGCTACCTTGTTGAGTGGCCTGAACATCATCATCTTTTTATACCAGTTTACCGGTTTATATTTGGTATTACCTGCTTTCCTCTCTTGCATTACTGAATGGTGTAAAACATGTTGAGCTGCATTTGAAATGGCAGATGCTGGACATTGTAGTAATGTACAGGATGTGTTCACTGTGTTCAGCTGGAGCCAGCCTGCCTGCTGCTGCTGATCCACTGCTTCTCCACAGGCGGGAAGCTGAGTTGAGAGGAGACATGCAGTGCGCTGCAGTGGAAGTGTACCTGTCTCCTTTACAAAATGGGAAGCTGATAAATCACACATATCTGGTTGCAGCAACCTACATTTTCCTTTAGTTAAGATGTTTATGATAGATGCATTAGTGTAATGGAAACCAAAGCCATCTTTGAGCTGTTTATGTAACATGCAGGTACAGCACTGTCATGTTAATTGTGATGTGGGTTTTTTCCATCCAGGTTCCCAAGCTATTGCTTAATCTGGGTCTGGAAGAGCCACTAGTTCACGGGTCTGCACAGATCACCGACAGAGGCATGGTAAGGGTGCCCTTTCCCCATCTCTGCTCTTTCAACGTACTCTGCATGCCCTTTGCTAATTCAGTCCCACTGTTGGAAGTGAAGCTGAGTTCTGAAGTGTGGAATTACAATGTAGGCGATACAGCCCAGAGCCTCCTCATAGGCTCACCCATGGGTTCCTGCCTTTCAGTCACTGTCTTTTAAAATGTTTGGTAAAAATTCTATCTTACTCCCAAGTCAGATACTGCAATCTCTTGTTGCCTAACGGCAGTTCATGGTAGTTGAGGAGTTTGCCTCCCAAAGGACACCAAACTCTAAAGGGGTCAGTATTTTAGCTCTGTTTCTTGCTAAAGCATTTTGGCTGAATACCAGCTTCAAGCCTCCTTTTCACAGGTCTCACTGAGCAAACCTTAGTGAAACCAGTGAGTACCAGCAGGACTGTTCTTATTGTGCTTACCTTACCGTGTAACGCCTATAGAGCTAGTCTGGCTAATGGAGTTTTACCAAGCTAATGGACCTTGGGAAAACTGTCCAACTGTCTCCCTGTGGGATGGGCCCCAGATTTCTAGGTCTCTCCTCTGCCGAGGATCCCTAAGGGTAGAGCAGGGTACACTCTGTTGACAAGTGCTTGAGACATGCTGTTTGGAAGAGTTTTATGGAGAACACAAATCGGAGAGCTCCAGGGACTTTTGCTAATTTCCCTTCTTCCTTAGGTTGGATCTGACAGCATCATTGGGTCATCCACGCAAGTGGGGGAGAAGACATCTATTAAACACTCCATCATCGGCAGCATGTGTACCATAAAAGACAAAGTTAAGATTACAAACTGCATCATCATGAATTCTGTTACAATTGAGGAAGGGTATGTCACCTCTTTGTATCTTGGTCCCCTAAATTCTTAGTTTCTTTTTCTGATAGATTCTGAGTCAGTAATTTTTGTCCTGTAAGCAATCCTCAGCCAGAACAGGCGGATACCGGGCGGTGTGTTTCTTAAGCCCGAGTCAGAAATAAGTCTCTATAAACAGGCCTCAAATGCACAAGTAAAATGAATTAATGAGAAGGTGGCAGGCTCGGAACAAAAAATTTCTTCTTTTTAGAGCAGATCATATCATCTTCAGAATGTGTAAGTAAGTTAAGTGGATGTTATGAGTCTGTATGAGCTTCTGTGTCATCCTTCCAAGCTTTATTTTAGTGGCTGGGTCTATGAGTATACCTAAAATATATATATATATATACACAATGTTCAAATGCCTTTGAACATTAGTACTTCACCTAAAATGTAATTTTCCTTGGCCCTTTTTTGTCATCTTGCAGCTTTACTTTACCATTGTGAATGCCGAGTAATAGCATAAATGAATAAACTTTTCAAAGAGAAAATCTGCCAGCTAGTAGAGGTTTCCCATGCATTAAAGGCACTAACTAAATAGGTAGCCTTGAGCTGTACATTTCCAAATGTGGGAAAAGTGGCCTATCTGTAATTGTTGATGTCTGCATGCCCCCATCTTTCCATACGTGCTGGCTTCCTGTGGATGTCAGTGGAAAGGAAACTGCTGATTGAGTCTGTGCAGGCCTGTATAAATTCCCTGCTCCTTCATGGCTTGAGGTTTGCTTAGGGCTGCAGGAAAAAGGCCAAACTCTTAAAAAATGCCAAGTTGGCTCTGAAAGTTCCATATCTGAAAAACAAAAAACCCCAAAGGATGTGGGGTCTATGGAGGATACTACTGTTACATAACTAAATTACAGGTAAGTAGGGTACCTTGCTGCCAAGTGTTTGTCTTTAATAGAAATCCACAGTAATTTCAAGCACATCGTAAATCAGAATTCCGTTGAGTATAGAAAATAGCTGGTTTCCAGTTCAATCGCAAATGCATCCAGTATGGCTGAATCACAAGCACTGCTGTCACAAGGAGTACCAGAACCTCTCTTATTTGATCATGAGACCCTCTGTCATTTTGATTAATGAATTGATGCCGCAGTCATAATGGTATGGTTTTGCATAGGAGGTGAGCGGCTCTACCGTTAAATCACAGAAGGCGGCTAAGTGTATAAATAGTGCTATTTTTATGAAGAGTCACAAATCAACTTGTGTTTGTCTGCGCCAGTATATAGTAATATTCTCTTCTTAATCCGAAATCGAGCTCAGAGTCATTATCTTAAGCATTCCACAAAATTCTGTAAGCATCATAAAGATGGTGATATATTATTTTTTTAAGAGGGAGAAACTAATTTTTGGGGTAACATTTTTGTGAATTTCTGGAAAACAGTGTCATCCTGAGTCACTCTCGGTGAAAACAATGTAGCCACCACTGAGTGGAAAACCTCATAATCCCAGGGGTTTACCCTCTTTCGCTGCTCTGTGGTTACTGCACACTGATGCACTGGAATTAAATTTGTGATTGTTCCTCTCCGTTCAGAATCAAAATTATACACTGTGGAGCTTTATTTCAAAGCATATTGTAATTCGTACTGTGTAGATCTGCACAGATACTGACGTGACAAAGTATTTTTTATTGCCTCATGATAAATCTTAACGTTAGAGGGGTATGAAGTCACGCATACACAGGTAGTGAGATACAGAAATATTCTAGCTGCTGAGTTTTGTTGAAAGAAGTCTTGCTTGTAACTTAGTGAAGAATTTCTGTGTGTTATTTTGACCCTCTTTCGTGACTTTGATTAGATCTGATAGATTTTTGTTAAAATGATAATAATTCTTACATGTGTTGATAGATCCATTTGCAACAGGTGGATAAACTGTTTGTGGTTTTGCTTTAAACTGACCACAATGGACAACTTGTCTTTACAAATATCTCTTCTCTCAAGTGTCTCTAAAATAGCTCAGGCTTTATCAAATCGCCAACTTCAGGAAACATCTTGGACTTTAATCAGAAAATCAGATAAGAGTCAAAATGAGCATAATAAAGTGCCCTAACAGATCTAATTCATTTTCGCTTGCATAGCAAATCTCCGAAAAATAAGCCAATTTTAACACCGTCTAAGGTATTGTATATTAGAAATTTATCTACTTCTCAGTGCAATTCCAGAAAAACTCTGTGATCTAAAGAATATACATTTTATTGCTGACAGGAGCAGCTCCAGCAAACCTCTGAACTATATTAATGCCCTACTCAAATGGGAGTGGTAGCTGAAGGCCAGTCCCAGTGGCACTCATAGCAATAATACCGACTTGAAGCAGTAGGGCTTCAAGAGACAAAGACAAATGGAAAAGGCAAAGCTGTTTAGATAACCCAGAGAAGAAAGAAAGATTGGGTAAATAATTTCTGAAACTCAAGAGACTGAGAACAACCAAATGCAAAAATTGCTCCTCATTTTAAATTCACTTATCAAGAGCTGTGATTATACATGGCACTGCCTTGGTAATTCCCTTACCACCTGGGTCACCTCTGGCTTCTCTGGGTTGAATCTTACCTGCCTCCTTTTTTTTTTTTTTGACCCATCTCAGCTGCAAAAGTGATCAGCAGCTTCAGTTCACTATGTCAATACGGAAAAAAGAAAACAAACAAAAAAAAAAAAGAAGAAAAAGTTTTATCTCTTGATGGTTTTCCTGTAATGTTAATTGAGAATCCTGTGTCATAGTTCCTGTGGCTTCAAGATCCACAAATTACATCTTCAAACCAGAAAAAGGTTTTGAGTAGCCTCACCACATTTGATACCAGCTTCTGAAATGGATAAACATATTCTTTTCAGGGCAGATGGGAACACCACAAGGTGCTTAGAACAAAACTAGGTTCCTATTGTTAGGCTGTGGTTGGCTCCTTATTGGAGAAACAGAGGTTATGACCTAGATGATGATGACCTTCCCAATGGAATGCTTCAAGGAACCGGGGTTCGCTTGTACAGTGCCGTCGCATACTGTTTGCAAATTATGATCCATTCTCCAGCCAAGGCTGGTGTGTTTGATACTGTGGAGGACCAGTAGCTGGGTTTTCTGTTTTCCCTAGTGTGTAAGGCTTCTGTTATGTCATATACGTCTCCTGTGAAGTGATTTGAGTAGATACGAATCCTCCCTTAGAAGAGATTACAGGGGATTAAAGAAGCTAGTAACACAGGCAAAATAATTGGTAGTCCTTTCTTAACGTGCTTCCCGCTGTGCAGCTAATTCTTCCATCAATGAGACAATAAAACAGCGAAGATTACATATGTGCCGAATGATGGACATACTTGACCAAGCTGGGAGGGATGTAATTTATACAACAGCGCAAGTGCTGAGAGATGCTGACTGCCCAGGTGACAGGCTGCAGCAGGGAAACGGTTCTTGTTTCCCCCTGGACGGCTCCCCAGAGCTCAGTGACAAATGACTGCACTGAGTTACATAGCTGGAGAAAATCTACTAATCGAGCTGAAATTATAGGTCACTTGAAAACTTTGTATATCTGAATGCTGCTGCAGTAGCTGTACGTGTCTTCCGTCTCCATAGTACCTTGGGGCTGCCACTTCTGTTTGTTCTGTTTGCGTTAGAGGTGGTGCAGTACGAGGTCCCCGGATTCCTGTGTCTTTAGTGCAGGGGTCCCCTCATTATATACCTCATTTGCAAATGAGCAGTCTGTAATGCTGGCAGACTGACTGAAGCTGGTTAGGTAGGGAGACTGTGCCATTTGCAAATGAAAAGTGATGTCTCTGATATGTTAACTCCACCCTGATATCTTCACAGAACAGAAATTACTGCTGTTGGGGCTTGCAGACAATCTGGCAACTAATTATGCTGACCTGAGCGTGATAGCTGTGTTTCTTTTGATATACTGAGAAACACTTAGCTTCCTTGAAATGAAACCTGGATGTATGAATTCAGCTTCAGGTTCTTGTTTTGGTTTGTTGGGGTTTTTTTTCAAACATTGGAATTATTTTTACCAGCCTCGCAGTTTTACTTAGTTTGTTAGCTTCTGGCAGCAGGGATTGTCTAATAGCTCTGGTCATACAGGACTTTGTGTCGAAGTGCTCTGAGCATTACAAATAATATTAACAGGAAAAGCATGTTGAATCCTTTATTCCATCCCTGCAGAAAAAGATTTCGAAATCTCTTGTTTGTTAGTACAACTATCTCAGTGTATACACTTACTGAAAAGAGCTTGGCCATTTTGTCATCTCCTTCTTCCTTGTGGAAAATTAAAGTTTCAGGGAAACATTTTGGGAGATGGGACTGTAGTAGGGGAAAAAAAACCCTGATCTTTGGACTACATAGAAATTAGTCAAGGAGGCAAGCACGAAAAGCTCAGATGAAAATCGAGTCCACAGTAAGCCATGCTTTGGATGGTCTTGTTGACGAGCTGGTAGTCAGTACCATAGGAGCTCTGTGGCAGATTGAGTCTCTGAAATGAAGTATATTCCTGCTTCTCTCCTTTTTCAAGGAAATAGAAAAAAGCACTATGGTTCAAACAATGTTTTTTTGAAAATCATAAATAGGTTGCTGTGATTATCAGAGAGGGCAACAGCAAGATGCAGATGGCTCAAGATTTGCCTCGAGATTTCACCCTCCACAGGTAGGACATACCAGATCTTCACAGAGTAACCAAGGAAGCTCACCCTGTCTCACCTTTTGATTTTATCAGAAAAACTACTCATTGGAGATGATTGCTTTTGGACAGCGTAAAAGATAAATTAAATGTCTGGGCATCTGCCTGGCACAGGGTCATGGTTTAGCCCCAGTCGGCAACCAAGCACCACACGCTCCCCCAGTGGGATGGGGGAGGGAATCGGAAAAAAACCTTTACGGATTGAGATAGACAGTTTAATAGGATAGCAAGGAAGAGAGAATAATAATAATGATAAAAGAATATACCAAACAAATGATGCAGAGTACAGTTGCTCACCACATGCTGAGCGATGCCCAGCCTGTCCCCAAGCAGCAATCTCCACCCCCGCCAACTCCCCCCAGTTTTATTCTTCAGCAGGACACCATATGGTATGGAATGTCCCTTTGGCCAGGTGGGGTCAGCTGTCCTGGCTGTGCCCCCTCACAGCTTCTTGTGCACCCCCAGCCTCCTCGCATGCAAGGCATGAGAAGCTCAAAAGTCCTTGACTTAGTGTAAGCACTGCTCAGAAACAACTACAACATCGGTGTGTTATCAACATTATTCTCATCCTAAACCCAAAACACAGCGCTATACCAGCTACTAGGAAGAAAAGTAACTCTATCCAAGCTGAAACTAAGACACGCAAGCCAAAGAATTTTAGGCAGTACCTGCGGAGTTGAACTCGGCAGCTCTTGACTGGCGATCTTTGGAAATCATGAACAATTTGAGGTCTACCAACAACATTGGAAAGCTGTTCCAATGTTCATCTTAGTCTCCCTAAGTATTTCCATTTTTAATGTATAGACACGCACCTCCGACCCTGAGTGTTTTACAGTCTGTTGTCAAAGACGCTTCATGTGGCACAGGGGCGTTACCAGCACAGGTGTGATTTGTGGGATGTAGAATTGCAAGCTCTGAAGGGCAGGTTCACCCTTCATTCGGTATTTGCATTGCTGACATTTAGCAGTTCTCTGGGTAGAACTCTGTAAGGTTTCTCCTTCGATTTTATGATGGTGTCTATCCCAGTGTCCAGCATGTGGATATACTTTGATGGGATGTCTCAAAAGAGTCCTCACCCTTAAACTCCTCAAGCTGTATCCCAAACTGTGCATAGAAGTGGAAGAAGGAGAGGGTTCCTTCCAGAAAGGACTTTGCAGCAGACTGTTACCAGATAGCCTGATGCAGTGGGCAGTCCCAGGTCAGGAACTGTAAAACCGGGATTGTGGATGGGATTTAGGTTATCGTGTGTGTGTGCAGCCGCAGGACCTGTTGAACAATAACTCTTTCTCCTTGTTTTGTTAGTAAAGCTTATAGCGTGTTGTTGTAACTACATAAACACATACTACCCAATGAGAACTGGTGAAATTCCCCATATGATACACTGATAAGGTTACCTTTTGGAAAGGGAAGGGGTTAAAAAGAAGAGCAGATATGTTTTGGATCAGGCTGCACCTGATGGCAGCAAACTTCAGATGATGCGAATATTGAGGACAGAGGGGAAGTCAGACAAGTCCCACAGGGAGATGTAGTAAACCTTGGGGAGTTCTGACTCCCTGGCAGAAAGAATAGGCTGGATTAAAAATTTGTGTGAAGGACTAAAGTACCCGGATTTGTGGAGGAAGGACTGTCACTCTAAATGTTACGTCAGCCAAAACTAGCATCTTCCTCGTTTGGTCATATGAAAACAGTAAGTTATGTGTTGAGTTTTGTTATAGGTGTTCTGGCCACTTGTGTGAAAGTAGGTGCTGTAATGTTACTCAGGGAGGGGACTGGAGGGAGACCACGTGTGACCGGTTAAATGCTGCACTAGTTTGCCACATGTCTCCAATTTATTGCTACTTTCTATGAGAAAAATGTACAAAGGAAGAAAACAACAAGCAAGCCGAGCTGGATTGACTACTAACTGCAGATTGATTGTGAAGTTTATGGGTTGTTTCCTCAATAGTGCCAAATCAGCACCTGATGTAGAAACAGTGAGTGGTTTGAAGAAAGTTCTAATTAAAACCAGGACGGAATTGAGCGTTTATAGAGGTTCAGCGCATAAGCGGTCTTTTTCCACTTGGATAATGGCAGTACAAGGGAATGATCCTATTGCCAAGGCAACATTTGTTGAAATTGTAAAATATATTTTATAGCACATTCTCTTATGAGAAGGAACGAGGAGATGAAGTTGTTTCCAGCACCATAGCTTGCAAAGCTGAAAATAAGGCTTTGCTTATGCTGAGATTCTCAAACATTTTGTATCTTGAACCATCTTTTAAGATGGTTTAACATTTTTAAGTTGTCTTCTGAACATTTTGTCTCACACCACCAATTGCCCCTCTGCCCTATGCTAGCCCTAGGAAGAGGATTGAGTTTAGAGTAGATATCGCAGAAAGCATGTGAAAAGTGGGGAACTTGATTCAGAAAAAGCACATGCTCAGTTTAAATATATGGATGAAGTGTGTCTATAGATAAAGTGTATCATGGATAAGCAGGAATATATGAAGAAAGCCAGGTATAGTCCTTGCCTGTAAAAAGGACTCATTTCTCGATTATGTAGCAATTACATTCTGTCCTTTCTGTCACACATCTTGGGTTTATACTGTAAATTTTTTGGTCAGGGACCATAATTTTCATTCTGCTATTTAATTCAATGCACATACTGTATAAGATACTGAATAGAGACATCCTCTGGCTGACAGAGTTTGCTTTCAGGAAGATAAATTGAAGAAGAGAGGGCAAGCTAGGAAACCAGTGAGCGGAAAGCAGTTCAGCTACTTTTCAGTTTTCAGTTGCTTTCAACTGAAGGTAAATTCTGCTACATCTCATGTATTTAGGATACTTCTCATATAGTACCTGTTATCTTGTGAATGTCTGAACCATTATTACTAGCAGCTCCTCAAAAAAAAAAAGTTTCCTTCTGGCTAGCTTCCTGGTACATCAATCTGTCTTAAATAAATCACCCATTCTTTAATCTCAGATGCAGATGTTTCCGTGATAGTGTAGGGAGCTCTTCCCAATTTTCCAAACATCTTATACATCAAATGTTGAACTTAAGGCACGGACCAGCTCTGAAAAGTGGCATTTTAAAACACGTTCTCTCATTCTGCTGATCTACTTCTTCAGGTGGCCAGAGTTATGTCTGACTGCAGAGCTATAAATAAGCTGCTATCTCCTGCTAGCCACATGGGTCTAATCGAAGAGGAGCATGGAGATTTTTCACAAGCAATTGATTGCTCTTGAGTTTGGGTGGGAATCTGGATGCGAGTGTCTCCCGTGCTTTTGAAAATCTTCTCCAGCCTGGATATGGCAAAGGAAGAAATTCTCGCACTGTGCCAGAATCATGCCTGTCTGTTCCTCAGGAGACTGTGGGGTTGAAAAAGTTTAACTTGGCTCTAAGAAGCCAGGCTTAGTTTTTAAGGGTGACATTTAGAAAATCCTTTTCCTTGTCAGTCTAGCGCATATGATATGGAAACTGATTTAACCTATGGAGGGCTACAGCTCTCAACACAGAATTGCCCTTGAAAAACCCCAGGGAAAGTCTTTCTGCTGTGTGTGCCAGCTACCCAGCTCAGGCTGACTGTGCCAGCTAGTGAGCAAGCAAGGCAAACCCAGAGATGAGAGTGAACACAGAATTTTTCTGCTTTGTTGCCTTAACGTAGACAGCGATAGCTTTTCCCAGGCATCAGCTGATTGTCTATAAAGTCATGCAGGACATGACCCTTCAACTCTGTAAAGGAGAGTCCGGAGGGAGGGCGTGGGGGGGTTCCCTGATGTAAAACTCCTTGCAGCGTATTTTTGCTGAAGTGTGCGAAAATGAGCTTGCAGCTACATAAAAGGCCACCAATTTGTTCCAAGATCAGCGGGATTTAACTGAAGTTTCAGAGGTGAGGCACAACCTTCCAGGCGACCTCCCCCGGCAGCCTAAGTTTCACTTAATAAAACACATTAAGGTAGGTTTGAGGCAATCCTTTAAGGTCAGTTGAACTTTCACTGGAAAATACGAGTGCTGGCAAGTATATGCAATATGTAATGCAAAATGTTTAGGGTGTGGGGAAGTGTAAAGGAGCCATACCACAGTGATGAGCTTGGCTAGAAAAGAGACATGAAACAAGTTCCTTAGCGAAAACAGCCTCAGAGACGGGTGAAGAATTTAGGGGGGTTGTTAGAATGTTTTTGTTACCCCCAAGGGGCAAAACAGGAGATCAAAGCCCAAATTCACTTAAGAATGCTTGCTTTGAAATGTATCTATAAATTATAGCACGTACCGCTGGCATCTATTGTAGTCTTTGGTATTTATTTGAGCGTATAACGTGAGATTCACAGTGCCCTGAGTTTGGTTGTTAGTGTGTAAAAGTGTGTTGGTGTAAAAATGAATTGCTGTGTAAAGCATGTTCATGAAGGCAACGTTTCGGGTTCTCAAGTTTCCTAGTTGTGTTTTTGCCTCTTCCCTGTTTTCCCGTGGCCTTTGTGCCTCACCCCTGTGATCGCGTATGCCAGCCACCAACTCACTAGCTAACGGGGGATTGATTCCTTGCGGGGCTGCTGGTAGGTTTTAGAGCTCTACCTGCCTCCTTGCCACCTCTCAGCGTTATTAAGGTGCCTGTTGTGGCTGTTATCTTCTTGGTCAGGGCAAAATGGGATGTTGCTCCCAGGGGAATCCACAGCTGTTACCCCTCAGTCAGCAAAGTAGCTGCCGAGGCATGTCATCCTTTGCTTTTAACTCCTGAATCAGTCTCTCCGTTTCATAGCTCATGTGGAGGAGCAAGAGACCCGACTTCTTGGCATGGTGGAGCAATACCAACAGGCTGTCCTAAGCTTTGAGCTCCAGGCTCTTTCTTCCTCGTGAGTGTATAGTTTTAAGCATTGCATTTTAGACACCTCATTTGCTTTGCTGCCCAACAGAGATTATGTCGGGGTTTTGGCACAATTGGATTAAACTAGCAGACCTGGATAACTTCCACTGGCATTTCAGGAGATTTGCTGTAAGGCAAACCTGTGACATTCATACCTTCCTAAGCTTGCATAACTATGGCGAGAGCTGCAGTTGAGGTCTTGACCTCAGTTACTTAAGCCCCTTTCTCCCAGGAGCGTTCATCACTTTAATCACAGAGTCCTAAATAATCAGTGGGTAGCCTGTAATTAGGGGGTTGTGTCTTGGACTCCTGCAGCCTGCTCCTGGTGTGCTGAGCGCTGCGTATTTTGATTTCCCGTTCCCCCAAAGGATGTTTGATCTCAGATTTACACTTTAGAAAATTAAGAAGGGTACGGCACCTCAGTCCCCTGGCAATCTTCCTGCTTTCAGTGGTAGGTGCCTTGCTGTTCCTAAGTATCGCACTGCTGCAGCAATTGACACACTTGATTTAAGAGTTTGATTTATAGACTGATAATCGGGCTGAAAGTCAGCAGTTCCAGGGCTGTGTAAATCAGCCTGTCTCTGGGACTAATACTTCCTTATTTATAATTTCGACAGGAGATGGAATTCTTTCTCGATTCTTTACATTTCTTTCAGATGTAATCGACCACCCTGTCCTTTGGTTTAAAGCTATGTGACTTTGCCACAAATAGAGGGAGGGGAAAGTAAGCCGAGTCCAGGAATTGCTGCGCTATAAAAGCTCCATATTGTATGCTCTTGGACTTTGCTTTCTCCCAGCTTCCTTCGAGCCCACACAAGAGATGGACTTGAGGTTTTTTGGCTTTCTTCCCCTCCCCCCTCCCTCCATACATATGCTGACCTTTTAGAAAAATAAATAAAAGATAAAGAAGGACCTGGAATGTTGCAGAATGTGTGTACATTTTGCTCTCTGTTGTTTTCTGCTGGGATTAGTTGTTTACAATGGGGGAGAGAGGGAGGGCAGAGGAAGGGAGGTCTGTGGCCTTAACTGAAATTAGTGGCATTTCAGAGTGATCTTGTTAGGTGGTCTGCAGTTTAAAGACCTAAATCCTTGTAATCCCCCCATGCCTCCTTGGCCACTACTCCTTTTGCTCTTGTTCTCTCACTTTCAAAAAAAACCCACCCCAAAGTCAGCCTCTCTGTCTCTCAGATACAGGCGTGTAACGTGCACGCGTGCACAGACACAGACGTACAGGCACACTCACTCTCATACGCTTCCATTTGCACGTTGTACCTGTATAACAAATTAATGTCTTAGCTACATCTGTTCCCACTACAGGACTGGGCTTGTAAAATGCTCTCTCTAGAATGCAGACGCACACTGAATATTTTTATTTATTTTCTGAAAAACACCCAGCTGCCAGACTTTTCAGTTTGTGATTACACTTAAAACAAACTCAAATTGAAATTTCAGCCATAAATCAAATGCCCCAAATTAGTTCCTCTTGTGGGTTTGAACATGCTCTTTGGATTTTAAGGTCAGAAGATATCCGTTTTCACCGTGCTGAAAAGTTTAAAAATATACTACATTTTTGGGGAAAAAAATAAATATGGTTTGCATTATAAAGCAGTGCATCAAATGTGCGCATATGCGCACACACAGCAGTGTTGGTGAAGCTGGATGCTGTCAGAGCACCTTTGAGGACTAATAGCACCTAATTGTTAAGGAAGGCAGGAACCGCGGTGGCTGCTCAGCCAAGGAGAATACAGCAGTGCCCTGAGATGGGATACTTACCCTGTAAGAGAATAAAAGTTTATTCCTTACTCTTCAACTTAAAAAAAATAGTAAAAATTAAATAAACACACAAAATACTTCTCTTGGCAGGCTTTATAACATACTTTTTTTTAAAAAAAAAAGGCATTTACAAGTGGTTTCAAAATGGCTGTGTTACATCTGTCAGCGGGTGAAGGGAACACCCACAAATTGTGTTTTTATCTCTTGAAGTTTTGTTCCACTTGAGCAATAAAAGCCGGATTCGCTGCTGGTTTGTGTGATTGGGGTAATCTGAGCGTTGAGTATGGTTTTAAAACTTCTGCAGTTGGTTGGGTTTGTAAGTTTTAAGAAACTCCTGGGGTGGCGGAGTTCTTGGGTTTTGTTTTACCCTGGCACTGGGGAAAGGTTGGTTTGCGAGCACCTGGCACGACAAGTTCATCTCGGTTCCCTGGCCTGTCCCTCCCAGCAAATGGTTTGGCAGGAACCCCTCTTATCTTTGATGTTAATGTCATCAGCAGTTTCTTGGTTACAATGCTGTTCTTTCTCCAGGAGGTGAAAACTATCCCCAAGCAGGCTCTGAACACACATCCAGTATTCTCCAGCCTGAGCTCCAGACCCACCGCTTCGATCCCCTCTCTCTTAGGGAATATCCTCCTGCGTGAGGATAGTGCCGAGAGGTGTAGTGTACTCACGGCTGCTCTCCTGCTCACCAGAAGTGATAGATGGTGGGAACCTAAAGATTTGCAGGGGAAAGCTCTCACGTGATGGAGGAGGAGGCATTCTGGAGTGTGCATTTTGGATGGGAGCCTGAAATGGGAAATGAGCAACCTCTCCCATCGCCTTCACTAGTCCTGTTGAAAGCCAAGTCAGGATGGCAGCGGTGGGCACTCTTCCACTGATCCATTCCCTCGCCTGGCTGCAGATGCAGAGCTGCTCTCGCTCTCAGCGACCGCCGTTGAGCAGGACGATGGCCTGAGCCACTGCGCAGCCACAGGAAGCTATTGGAAAGGAAGCAGATCGTGACAGTGTGAGAGCAAAGGCAGGCGGGGGTCTGCTGTGTATCTTTGCCGCTTTTTATCTTATTAACATGTTAGTAAAAACCTTGCCAAGGCAACCTGAGCTGGTTACTTGTAGCATAATTGCTCATATTGCCTTCTTATGGGTCAGAGGAGGGGGAGTTTAAGCGAATTAAAAGAATAATTGTTCAGAGGGGACAGTCTGTTCAAGGGGGGTCGTAACTGCTAACCACTGTGGCTGAGGTCCGGTTTTATTGCTTTTACTCCTGCAGAACTAATGCCGGTTTTGTGAGGCAGATGGTTTCTGCTCTGGCTCACACAAGCAACAGAATTGTAATATGTTTAATGGCAAATTCTGTCTAACAGATAAGAGTAATGTGTGAGCCGGAAAAAATACTAGGAATTAATTTTAGGATTGGTGGTCTGGAGTGAGGATTGGTGTTTCGCTCTTCTCCCGAGGACTACAGCCGACTAGCTCTCCATTGAATACAGGATTGAGGCTCAGGGCTTTGACCTGATACCAAAACCCCTCTCTGCTGTTGGTTCAGACTCCAGGGTAACAATTCTGTCCCCGAGCCAGCCCGATGGCGTGGTGCAGCTGCGTTTCACTAGTGCAACGAGTGACAGTGACATCTGTGAACAAGGTGGGGAATGGCTGCAGGTCATTAAACTGTGGAACTCACCATGCAGAAAGTCACTGAAGATGAAAACTTCAGACAGAGATCAGCTGTTTGACTGACGATAGCAAGAATATCCACAATGTTTGTAATTATTAGTAGTAGAAATACTGAGGAGAAGCTATGAAATGCCGTGGTTCACAGTAGCATTAATATGGGGGGGCAGATTATCTGCATCTCTCTGGGTCACTTATATCTTCCTCCCAATCAGCCGGTTTTGCTGTGTGTTAGACTTGGTATTTTTAGACACTTCTTAGCTGGGTGCCTTCAGATTTTCTGTCCTTCAGTGACTTCTACCTATCTTTGCACATGTGAAAATAAGGAAACAAATAATTTGCATCATAGCTGTTTTTTTCTTTGTAGCTTTGAAAGAAATTACATTTAATGCCTTTTAACACTGTTGGTGATGCTGAGTTGAACAGTGTTTCAGGACACATCACCGATACCAGTAAAGATTCACAGCTTCCTTTTTACTGCACGGAGGGGCTCAGGCCAATGCAGTAACTCGCTCAGCGTCTCTCAGCAGAGAAGTTACGAAGCCAGCACTTGGGCTCTCAACTTCTTTCCTATCAGGACAATCATACCAGCAGACTCGAAAGCTGGTTATCATGGATTCAAATACATTTTGGAAGGAGGTGACTTTTGCTAAAGTTCCGTCCTGTGTACCATTTCAGACTTTGTGGTGTCTAAGGCTATGCAAGCGTGAAGATATCCAAGGCAGGTAGACCAGGTCCAGTGTGAGTTTCATTGGGTTAGTACTGCAGAGTAATCATGTTTGGGTGCCTGAACGTACCACAAACAAAGCCAACCAGCTGAGGTATTGATCTGCCTCTTCTCGCCACCCTTTCTTAGTGCCTGGCAAGCTGCAATGTATGAAAATTTTCAGCAAAATTCGCAGGGAAGGACTGGGCTGCTGCTCCTCTTTTTAACCGGGGAGCTGAGCAGAGAAGCCACCCCCGCAGTTACCCAGACTGTTTGTGGAAAATACAAGACTTGAATCCAGGTCCCAAGTCCCAGGCCAATGTCCTGGCTATGAAATCCTCTGGCAGTATTTATTCTGTTAAGGAAATGTAGAGGAAAGCTGTTGTAACAGGACGTAAAACTGGAAACCCTTTTTTGCGAACCCATTCTGACAGCTGGCATTTCAGTTTTTCCAGCAGCTGGGTGTGAGGATCAGGAGAATAACAGTGGATTTTTTGAGCAAAGAGTAGAACTGAACCCACTTACAGGATCATGTCACAGGCTCATTAGATATTCCAGTGGATACCTTTGGTTTGTACCTGTCATTTTAAATTATTTTCTTGCTTTATTTGTGTTTATGTTGTAGGTGCTGTCTTCAGGGCAGTGTTATTTGTCATAACGCTGTGATAGAGAAGGGTGCCGATATCAAAGACTGTTTGATTGGAAGTGATCAGAAGCTGGAAACCAAAGGTAAGTAGAGGAGCTGTATTTACAACACATTTGTAACCACTTTCAGAATTTCTTCCTGGAGATTTTACCCCTGCTTCTTCACGAAGTGCCAGTAAACAGTGGCAGTTCTACAGTGTGGTGTCCTATAATATTAGGATTTGTTTTTCATGGAAAGTACAGCTTTTTGGCATAAAGATAGTTCAGAGCCTTGCTCCTCTGAAGTTGGCAGAAAAGCTCTGTTGTTGTTACAAAGAACGAGATTGGGTGCTGAGACAGTCTTTTCCCAGAGACCACAATTAGATCAGCCTGGAGTTGTCCTCAGCAGAAGGAGCCGTTATTTTGACTCGTAATCTTGGTCAGTGCCAGGGGCGACGCAGTCAAATTATTGATTATGCAGACATCCTTCTCTTTGTAGATGCTACCAACCCACAGTGCCAGCGTCCTCCCATTCACCTTGCTCCACGCAAAAGCTCGAGGTGGAATATCATACTGGGTGCTGCTGCTCAGTACTAAATACGAGGGCAGCTACTGTCAGATCTGCTTTACTGCTATGAAGTGCCATTTTGGGGCTTCAGAGAGGTTATGACTATGTGGCCCTCATCTAGGCAAAGTTAAGCCATCCAGTGGAAGCGTGCGTGGCAAGGGCTCGGTGGTAACCGCCTGAGTGGAACTGTTGATTTCCTGCCCTAAGAGATAATGGGCAGGAAATGGCTGTCTCAGGGACTGCATCCCAAGCAGAGGGCTTTTTAATGAATATTTATGGTTGGGGTTTGGCAAATCCCTGCTCTAGGGTGTGGACTGAGGACAAAAGTGAGTTCCTTTGCAGGCTCCATGTGAAGTTACTTAGATCAGGATTTGTTTGCTCCCTTTGTCTTTAGGGGTGGATTCCCAATTATAAGTGTCCTGACACAGGGCAGGGTTTCCACTTAAAGTAGCATAGTGTAACCTCTTGTCAGCTATGCATATGACAAAATTTCCTTTAAATTGAAACTGAAAGTAAAAAAGATTGGTGAAAAGCAAGTATTGATCTTGCAGCTGCAAGTCTCAGATACTGCAGGAAACACCCAGTGAGTGTTCTGTGCACTGTGGTCTTGGTCCCTGTATTCCAGCGCCCGCGCCTACTCGTGGCTTTGCCCATCACATCAG
Organism: Rhinoptilus africanus; assembly: GCA_013400135.1. Taxonomy (NCBI): domain Eukaryota; kingdom Metazoa; phylum Chordata; class Aves; order Charadriiformes; family Glareolidae; genus Rhinoptilus; species Rhinoptilus africanus. The sequence goes on from VXBO01011219.1 coordinate 100,988, forward strand.
CCTCAACCAGTGGCCCTTGCAGGGTTCGTTGCCCCCTTGTCACTGAAGATTTGCACTATTCATGATGCTCCATCTGTGTCCTCTCCTGAGCATATAGGATCATCGAGGCTGGAAAAGACCTTTAAGATCGAGTCCAACTGTAAACCTAACGCTGCCAAGTCCACCACTAAATCACATCCCTAAGTGCCACATCCACACATCTGCATGAATTACTAAGAGAGCTGAATCAGGTCATGTTTGGTTGTTAACCTGCATCATGAACTATGAGGAGACAGGGTGTAGATTTAGCTAGTATTTTAGGAAATAGGAATATGTTTGATTTCTTTAGTAGATTATTTCGAACAGAAATATCACCCCTTGACTTCGCTCACATCTGCTTCAGTAGTCTCTTCCAGGGTGGAGATCCTAGTCTGGTTGATTTTGGTATGAAACTGTTCTTTCTGCTTGATTGTCCTTGCCATCTTTAAATATTTTTCAGGGGCTGTAGATGTATTTGTAGGGAGAGTAATGGAACTGTAAACTAGTGGTTCGTTTACCTATTGTAGAGTCTACTGCTCACCTCTCCAAAGCTTAAAACCACTTCTTAATGAGTCTGTGGGCTCTCTAGTTAAACTGTTCAGAAATGTATGATTGACGTTAGCAAAGACACATTCAGGTAGATTATGAATACACCATTATGCTGAGCAAGAAAAAAATAATAAAGCCTCAGTTCATTTCCCTGCCTCAGTTTCCTAACCATTCTGGAATTTCTTTGGGCTGGGGGTCAGATTCTCCTCGGTGGTCTGGGATCTGTCTGCGAAGTTCATGACTTATTTCCTGAACTGTGGAGTCTTTCCAGCCCAGCATGTCTCTTCTGACCTTGGCTGGTCCCATAGTAAACTGGGCCCTCTCTTTTTTGCTGCGAAAGCATGCCATGACTTCCTTTCCCCTGCCCAAGACTTCCTGTGCCTTGTGCCAAGCTTTTGGTGTGGGCCAGTAAGTCTGTTTCCATATTCCCCCTTTCATCAAGACTTTGGCTGTGTTGTTCTGTATGGTAACTTTTACTTCTTCAAACTCGAGCCTCCATGGCCAGGTTAGAAAAAAAACTAGTTCTTTTGGGTTGGAGCCACCTTTTGTTGCAAGCTGATCACACTTCAGCAGACGTAAGCGGTAGCAGCTGGCTGTTGACCCTAGCCTGGGAGTTACACGCTAGAAACCTCCTCAGCAAAGCTGCATGCACCTTCCCAGAAATATTAAAAAAATAAAAATACAGCAGTCCCTTATTCCAAAGCATCAGCCAGGATTCATCAAAGGCAGAAATTTCCCTGCATCATCCTACACGGCCCCACGCAAATCCCACAGTTGACTCTGCTGCAGAGCTGGCTGCGTGCTCCCTACTCTGCAGTATGAGCCCTGGCCACGCTGCCCCGGCGGCTCAGGGCCCCTGGTGCACTGGCCTCCTTTCATAAAATGAGCTCCAGTCCCATGCAAGGAGGATGGCAGGAGAACAGCTACCACAAATGATAGGCAAACGTAACTCAAACCAGCTCTCGTCCTTTTCCTTCTGCGGAAGAATATGGGCATATTTGGGGTGGTCCAAATGGTACAGCTGGGAGTAATGGGATTGAATTAAACACAATTTAGGCTGGCTATCTGGGACGTTTTCCTAATGATGTGGTCTGGTAGGCTGTGGAATAATCTCTCTGGGGACATGGTGGGAGACCTCATCACTTAATAATGGGCTTGGCAAAGCTCTGGACACCTAAATAGAGGGAACACTCAATATTGGTTACTGGGGTAGATCAGATGCAGCCTAGTACTTTCAAGCTGAAAATAAAGTTAAAGACACAGGAGAGGGCAGGTAACTGTCAGCAATGACGTCCCAGTCCTGGATTGACTTCAGCTCTATCACAGCACTTGCCAGAGATGGTACTTTTAAGTGCCTCTGTTAAAGTCAAGGTATGGAGTTTTATTAAACTTCTGGATTTGCAAGCCATGCCTCCTGAGAGCCATACCATTCTCTTCCTACTGCTTTTATTACCATGCTTAGGAAGCATCCACTTTCCTTCCTCTTTGATACTTTAATTTAAGGAATTTGCTAACAGAGAATTAACAGATGGGCTTTGTGAAAGCTACCTCACACAGGTAGCAGTTTGAAAAACATGTTGGTACCTAAGAAAAAGGAGGTAATTATTAAAGGGATAGGAAATGGCAGGCAGCAGTTCTGAAAGAACTTAATTGCGCAGAGCATTCAATCACTGTTTCGAAGACAGTTATTAGGATCAGCCTTTTTGATGAACCTATTTTTAAAGAGGAGCTCAAAAGCAGCTTGCACTCATTGAAACAGGACTAGAGAGAGGGAGTGCTGGTGACGGGCCAGTCGAGGAGTCAGATGGGCCCTAGAGTCAGTGAATACAGTTCCCAAAGGAGTCTCTAGGGCAGATTCAGCAGGGAGTACTTTATACATCTGGTATAGGTTAGCCAGGAAGAGGCATATATAGTAAAGCAGCCTAACCTTTCTTCAAAGCAACACCAAGAACAGAGATGGTAAAGACGCACGCATAGGATAAAACTAGCAAAAATTGACGTAAAACTCACCACCTTATCCCTCACCTTCATCTCTGTTGTTGTTGGGGCAGGGATGTTTTATGTGCATTGGATATTAAGGAGCCAGTGTAATTTGGGGAGAGCTTGAGTCACTGCTCACCCAAAAACTGCATTACAGCAGTGTTGTCACCACAAAACGTATGTTCAGAAAGGGGAAAAAATACCAACAGCCAGGACATTGATGTAATCTTAGCTTGGTGTCCCGGTATGTACTTCGTAGTAGCGTTATCTCTGTGGCCAGGCTGTAGACTAAAAGACTTCAGTGTGCTTGTTCCTCTACGGTTTTTATGCCACCATATATTTTTGTACTCCTTGGTGCTCTGACACAGACAGCACCCACAATGAGTAGTGCTTGCTGAATGTGGGGGGTTTCCATTCTTTTTTTCAGTTTGTGTCTGCAACCTTAATTACTGTACAATATACAAGTGACAAGATCCCTCCTTTCTATGGCCTTTCTGCAGTAGTTGTCATCTTAATCCTTCACAGCTGTTACCAACTTAATTTTTGCCTCCTCAGTATGAACATGGCTGGGTTTTCCTCCTATTTTAGAGAGACCTGAGAGGGATTTTCTGATCATCTGCCCATTCATTGGGACTGGCCAGCTTAAGTGCTGAGGCTTCATGTTACATGCGGCCTTTCCTAGCTATTAGAGACTTGATATTTTAGCCTTAACATTTGCTTTGTAAATGTTGGGAGGGAGAGTTCAGTCCACTAAAAAAACCCCAGTATTATTATATGGGATCATTCTGGCCCTTGCATGGGTCATTAGCAGTGTCAGAAGCTTGAATTCCATTGTACAGCTTCTGCTGCTCCAGCGGATGGGAACTGACAGTAGTGGATCATCTTCCTTAAGTGGAGCTGAATCTGGAATGGGCCAAGAGAAACTCTTTGCCATGAGGTGTCACGGATGCCCATGGGCGTCAGTAGCCCTGAGATCCACTTCCTGCCCCCAGCATCAGCCATTGGGCCCCAGCTACAACGCCTGTGTCCTACCAGATCCTGACTCCTGCTTCACAGCTTCCTGCTACGGCTTTGTCCCAGGATCAGTCTCATCCCATTACCAGCCTTCTCTTTGGTTTTTCCTCTAGCCTTTCTCACATGGAGTTTCTCATTTTTATGTCTTACTTGGTTATTCCCAGACACCCACCTGACTCTTCCTCTGGTCTGACTGTAGCTGCTATTTCCAGTCCCCTTGCCTAACAGTCCCATGCTCCATTTCCCATTTGGCACTTGCCCCCTGACTGCTTTCAGGCAGACTGCATCCCTTTCCGTTCCGCCGTCATGCCCAGGCAGGATCATTTTGGGCACAGGAGGGAAGCGGTTCTGTGCCGAGTGCTGCACTGGTCCATAGAGCAGGGATACCGGCTTGGGGAAAGCCCTGCCTCCTCCTGCACTTCCATGGTCGAGAGTGCTCACTGCAGACAGAGTCTCTGGAGCTTTTAGCCACCCTCCTGAGAACATGTGCAAATGGAGATACGTTTTTTTCCAGAGGCTTATCACGTAGCCAAAACTGTGCGGTTTCTCACAAGAACAGAAAAAGGCACATATCCAGTAAGGACTGGCTCCCGTTTCCGATCATTTTCCAAGTCCTGTTCCAAGCTTGGAGTCCTAGGACTTCTCAATGAAACAGAGTAAGATTGTTTTATTTTAATGAGGGCCAAAGAGCACATTTTTCTCTAATGTCATCCTCTGAAGGCAGGTACAGTTTATGAAACCTCCACATATGAATGAGTGCCTGCTTGTGAGGATGCTTTGCCCCAGCCAAGATTTAGTGGGATAGGGACAGGAAGGAACTGAGGGACTTTCTGATGCTGCATTCAAGTAGGGGCGAGCATCTGCTCTTGCAAGATGCTGAGTACCTCCTGGTGAAGCCTTCAGGAACTGAAAACACTTAGCACCACACAAGGTCGGGATCAGAAAGTGTGCTGCAGTGCAGATGGGAGTTACGAAAGCTCGCGAAGAACAGACACAGACTAAACAGTGTGCACATGTATATCGTGCACTGGGGTGCAAGATGAGCTGGAGATGATGTAGGAATGGTGTAAATTCATAGCAAAACTGAGAGGTCCATATTATTTGTTCCCTAAGGCAGTTTTAACTACTGAGTGTCTCTGACAAAGATATTAGTTGGCAGTTAAGTTGGCATCTCTTAAATAGTTGTCATTTTTGCTTCAGTGACTATGCAGTGACTACATTTCTAACTGATCCTAGTAAGCCTCTTTTCCAAGTTGTATAAAAATGGTTTATGAGTTCTGGCCTTAGCAGTGGCATAAAACTTCCTTACAATATCCATCCAGCGATGCTTTGTCCGCCCCTCTGCCACTGGGGACTGTCACACTTGTGCATGCTGCTGTTCCTGGCCGGGGAAGTTCAGGCTTCCTGAGTGAGCGGGTTAAACGAGCTGCCACATTCGCAGCGTGTTGATTGTGAAGTCTACCCATAAGGCAGCAGTTCGTAACCTTGTAGAAATATTTTTACATGCTCCACGCAGAGAAAATAACCACTTGTGCTCTGCTAGAGCTCAGCCACATAAAAGAGCCAGGAAGAACACCCCAATGGATGCTGAGAAAGGAAAGGGACTTCGACTTGCATCCAGCACAGCAGGCAGCAGTGTCCAGGCAAATGGCATCTCTGGCACCTTAGCAGGAAGCGTGGACAGAGTCTTTCAGACCGATGTTTCTGAGACTCCTGCTCACTTTTGCTGTGAGGTGGTGATACCCCATGGGAGCACATCAATCAGTACAATCCAGTCCCTTTCTTAAACACTTTGCTGGGACTCTGCCCCAGTACTAGGACTCCAAGTATGTCCCCCTCCCCAGGGAGCTTGCTGTCTTAGACACATCCCCAGCTCTTGGTCTCCTTTTCCCTTGTCTAACCTTGTGTGAGGCAGGAGTGAGATCTCCTTCTCCGCTGGAGATCCCCACTGTGGGCCAGAGCTGATCACCCTGAAGCACTGCCAGCCCCATTTCCCAGTGCCCGTGGGGTGAGTTGCACATCCCACCCCTGGGAGCAACTGAGGCACCCAGCTGACGGGGAGCATCACTCCCGGAGACCTGCGGGCTCGGCTGATGGCTGCACAACAGCCCTGATGTGGAAAAATCTGTGCAACGCCTGGCCTTTGGGGCCACAGCACGGTCGCCCCTGATCTCCAGTGATCCCGTAAATAAAGCTTGGCTGGGGAGAGAGCAGGCCTTGACTGGAAAGCCCCACTGCTCTGTAAACACAAACAAATCAGCCCCCATCACCTGCTTCCCTTCTTTATCTCTACATGTAATTTAAAACACCCTCCAGCCTCCCAAAGTCAAGCTTCAGCTGCTTCCCATCCCCTTAAGCCCCTTTAGTTCCTCTCTCCCCCCCCCANCCCCGCCTAGTTTTTTAAGTTAAACTATCTCTTGCTTTAAAGAGAGCAAATACACAGCAGTGGCTTTCATCACTGCTGTATAATAGAGCAGTAATTCTGTGCCAGGGACTGTTTTCTATTTTATTTTAAAGGGTTTATAAAACAGTGTATGTAATTGAGTGAGTAAACTGAACGTTTTCTGGAGCCCCTGAGGGCTGGAACTTCGTGGTGGTCCTGGGCCTAGGCCCTAACCTTTTTTTTTTCTCTCTCTCTTTTTTTTTTTTTCCTCCCTTTCCCCTCCTTCCCCTCCTCCTTTACAACCCAGCGTTGCCACCAGCAGCAGCAGCAGCAATCTGTCTGGGGCTAATTGAGCAAACAACAAGGAGATGCTTTCACATGGCTTTTAAAGGAATGCTCCGGCATCCCCTTTCTGTAAGCAGCTTGGCAGGAACCTGCCAGGAAGGCTGGGGAGCGCTGGGTCCCCGGCCCCCGGCCTGCTGGGGGGTTTGTGCTGGGCTGCACAGTCATTTCCTCCCCTCTGTTTATTTGCATTACAATTTGTTTTTAGCCAAGCACCAAAAGCTGCACTGCTCCCCAGCTCTCTAGCTCTCCTTGCCTTGCGCGTATGTTTTTAAGGGGCTAGTGTACAGTATGTGTAAACAAATGTCTTCCAAAGCAGGAATGCATATATAACGAGTGACAGGCTCTTGATTTACACTCAGTCAAATCTCCGTGGACACTCGTTCAAGCACCCAGGCTGACTTCAGGCTGGGCTGCGTCAGCAAGTTGAAGCAAAGTGCTAATCAGGAGGTTGAATGTGTTGATCAGCTCTGGATTTGCTTAGCACCAGATGCTCCCAATCTGAGAAGATCTAGTTGAACATGATTTAAGGTTGCAGAGTCCAATTCTAAGACTTTCTGAAAGTCCTTTCTCTAATCCCTCTTCTTTCTCTGTGGGCTGAATGCATCTGTAACCCTGCCAGTGTCAGATAAAAGGCAGCCTGGTAAGAAATCCCTAATGGGGAGCTGGGGAAGGAGAAGGGAGCTGAACAGCTAAGCATGTGAGGTACTTCTCCCTCCTCCCCCAGAGTTTCAGGCAGAGTTTCTGCATGAACTGAGCTTGCTGGTACCAGCCAGAGCCACTGGCAACTGGCAGCCACGGCTGATAATGAAACGCTATCCACGGCTCGGCTCGGCTCTCTGGCACACAGGGTGGAGTCTGAATTCCCTGCCTTCCACAAGGAGGGCTTTGGGAAGGGAAGAGGGAAGCGGGGTGAATCCTTATCTGCCTATCGCATCCCCTGGGGGTGCGGAATCAGGCTTTGTTTCTAGCAAAACCATTCCCTTTATCGCTTTAAAACTTTCTCGGGGATTTGAGGCAGGCACATTCATGTGTTTTCTTTTAGCCTGTACGAAGAGAAATGAGTTTGGTGATTTCATGCGAGTGTCTTAGGTAGCAGTGACATACCAGGCAGCACGGATCAAGGAGGAGACCGAACAGGCAGAGGGATGGAAGATGAGGGAATGCATGCTCTGATTTTGTGTGTGGCTTTGGCTCCATAAACTCCCTGAACTCACTGCTGCCTCAGTTTCCTCATCTGTAAAATGGGAATGCTGCTATTTGCCTACCCTCGAAAAGCATTTTGAACTCATCAGGTGTAAAATACGAGATATCGTAAGGCAGCTGCAAGCATGTCAGCGCAAAATACAAATAGTTGGTACCACCTCTGCCACAAAGTATGTGACAAGACCCATCCCACCTCTGCACGTTTAGGACAGTGCAGGATGCTGTTTGAAATGAAGCAAGAAGTTCCTTATTAAAAAGTATTGCTACAGATAACCTATATATAGAACCATAAATTGACATGGCTCTTTATAAGCCTGGATGAAGGCATGTTTAATCTGCAGAGGCATAACGTAATTACTCGCACTGGATGGTAGCCAGGGTCTTATTCACATCACAGAAATCAACATGATAGGTAGTCTGCTTGGAGGAGGTTCAGGAATGGAGTCACAGGAGTTGCTACAGGGCCTGTTTGAGATATATTGGGAAAGTTGTTGGGGGTGAGGAATGTTATAGCAAGAAGTGCTGCAGGTTGGATTTGAGGTACCTTGGCAAAGCTGTGTGGGGTCCAGGACGGGAGGAGAGAGGCGCTGAAGGCTGGACTTGGGGCTATTGGCAGAGCCGTGCTGGAGAAGCTGTGCGGTGCTACCTACATCACACTTGCACCTGGCACCTCTACAGTCAGCCCCTCGTTCTCCTGAGCGCTGCATCCACCTCTGCTCGTCCTGCCCAAAGTGCTGGAGATCGGGCTCCACGTTCCAACTTTAAGCTCCAAGATGTTAGCATGAGGCTTCAGGATTAATTACTGGTTGTCACAAAATGCCCTAAGCGAAGAACTAAGTGACTCAATCTGATGCTGAAGGTGAGGCGCAGCTCCTTGATCTCCTTATTTTTGTCTTCACAAAGGGTTTCTGCAGGGTGGTCATGAGGCTAACCCAACTCTGTCCCCCAGGCTGAGGAGTCAGCAGGATCCATGTGATTGTGGGGTCGGGGTTGTAGTGGGAAATGATCTTGCCAGGGTCCAAAACTCCTTAAAGTTTATAGAGCAATTTTTGATCAAGCCTTTTCTGGAGCAATAGTTTGCATGGTTCAAAGGTAGTATCTTGAATTTTAAACCAAGGGAAGCATCACATTGGCCCAGACAGTTTGGAGTTTGCCAGAATTTCTTCATTTAGCCAAAGGTGGCATGTTTGTTGTTTTGCAGCAGTCTTGCAAAATCCACTCCCCTGAGGGGAGGAGTTTTAGGTGGGTAAATAAAACACAACTCCTTATTTCCATCATCGTTGGCTATCCACCCCCTCTGCTGCGTAAGGTGTGGGAGACAATGCAGCCTCCATCAGCGTATCCTGATGCTTTATCCCAGGCTCCAGAGCTGATTGTTATTCCTGATGTGCAGAAGGGGAGACGGAGAGCCTAAGGGCATGGGTCAAACCACCTGAGCTCCACCTGAATAGGTGTCCAGCTCCCAGAGAGCAATTTAGATTCACCGCCTCCCCCCACGGTACTGAGGACACCCACTTTGAGCACACAGTTTTGTGTCATGCTGAGGCCACACGCTTGGGTTTTTTAGGCACTGGGCTTTCAGTTGCGTGTTTTTATTATTTTGGCTTTGGATCCCTTATTTGCAGTCCTTCCCTGACAAGCTGCTTTTGCATTTTAAAGGGAAGGCTCTTTCAGTACAGTGCATTAACAGTGCCGGGGCAGGGACTGGCACGTTACTGTGTCCAGTGGGGCTGTGCAGAGCTCCTGGGAACCGGCAAAAGGGGTGACCTTGTAGAAATTGCCCCTCCAACAAATATGCTCCACAGGAGCCTGCGGGGGGCTGTCCACAGTGACCCTCAGAGATGATAACTGCTCAGAGACCTTGCTTCACACGGATACTTTTGGAGAGGCTCCATCCAGATTTTTTTAATCCAAGAGGGAGAAGTCAGGTTTAAATTATAAAAAAAAACCCAGCCCTTTGTTGTAAGTCGCTAGGGTTGAGTTGGGATTGCTGAGAGGAGGGTCTCAGGCTTTCTTGGTAATCGCCCCTTGATGCTCAGTGGCCCCTCTCTTCCGCGGGCTCCGTGCGGTTTGGGGGCACACGGCACACTTTAGGGCTGGGGTGGATTACTGATCTTTAATTTTATGTCAGATCTCCATGTTGGGTGTTGATGGTTCTTTGCCTCGACCTAGGAATACACCTGTCAGCAGCAGCTGTGACTTCCGTCGGGCCTCTCTTGTTTAGTAGTGACAAGTACACGTGAAAACTCTCTTTAGAGAAACCTCCTGATGTTTAGTCAGTTGTTTAGGCTTTTGCCATGTGTGTGGGATACTGTCGGAGAGACGCTGGAGTCCAAAGAAAAGCAGCAAATCCTTGTTTGAGTTCCCCGGAATCTGCTTTTCTCATTTGTTTTAAAGTTGCAGATTTGAAAAACGCAAGGTCTGAAGCAGAGCTGCAAAACTCAATTCCTCTTCTTTTCCTCCCTCTCTCTTTTCAGCCAAACATGTTAATGAAGTCATTGTGGGCACCGAACAGCTGATGGAGATATAACCCGAGTAGGTTTTAAAGATGATTTTATGGAAGCCAGCAGCAGAACCAGATGTTCAAGCATCGTAAGATCATCCGGACAGATCAGTACTGGCACGGTTTACCCTGTCATTGCTCCTTTCCTGTTCAGCTTTATATTTATGTCTTAATAAAGAAGTATTTACAGAGCGGTGTGTCCGTCGGCCCCCCTCCCCCCTCATTGGGATGCACGCGGGTTTGTGCCGGGTAATATCGGTTCCTGCGCGCCCAGCGAACGCACTGTACTTTTCCAGCAGAGGGGAGAGCGGGGACCACACAGACTGTGCCCACTCCAAAGAATGACTTAGCTGCCCTCCCTGCCATGTAAACCACGTCCCCGCAGTCCTGCAGCCACCGTTCCCGAGCCTGGGAGAAACCGCTGCGGATGCCGCTTGTGCATCTCATCAACGCAGCAGGCGGGCAGCGAAACACGGGGGTAATGCGGGCTGCTCTCTGCAGCCCGGCGGCTTCGCCAGCCTCCTCCTCCTCCTCCTTTCTCTCTCTCTTTCTCCTGATGCTGCCCCATAGCACAGAAGTGTTTAAACTGCGCCTCTTCTGTAATGCAGCTGAGGAGTTTGGCACCCATTAGCATCAGGGCTGAGTTTGGTCCGTTACTTTGAAATCCTGCCCAAGAGCAAGTATGCGAGAGGGCTGGAAGGGTGGGGGAGCGCGGAGGGGAAGCGGGGCGTAAGCAGTGGGTGCTCTCTGCCTTATTCTAATGCTTCTTTCGCTTGTCGGTCCGCTGCTCCTAATCCCGGACAAGAGGTCCCTCCCCACATCTGGGTGATCCGTGGATGACGATACCTACGCCTGGGAGATGAGTGGAGCATGCTAATGTGAAACGCACGGCCCTGTGGTCAGGGGTTGTGCCAGGGTTGTAAAGCACCTGGATGGGATTGAAACACAAGCTGTTCTTTAACGTTTATAAATTGGACGCAAGTTCCTACCTAAAAGCTGTTTATTGGAATCTAGTAGGATTCAACAGGACATTTATCTGCCCCTGGCAGTTTGACATGCAGAGGTGCTTACAGCAACTGGCTGGGATGGTATTTCATTAACTGAAGTGATAAATTTTAAATGTGTCCTTCATGGGCACCAGTGTCCCCTGGGGAAAATTACCGTTTCCTAGCTAATTTGACAGGAGAGAGATTATAATCCAGACATTCCCTGAGTTTCATAAACAAAATCCCTCCTCTAAAGGACCAGATTGGAATGGAAAATACGGGTGAGGATGAGCTTCAAGGCCTCTGACGAGCTGCAGAAAGACGTTAACGCGCTGCGGTTCGGCTCGGGCTTTGTGCTGGAGGTTTTGCCGCGTGTATGTGCGCAAACATGTTCCTGGGGTACGAAGCCTTTTTTCATCCAAGGATGGCGGAGCCTTTACAAATGTTAATTAAAGAGGGTTCTTGTCTCTGTGTGCGGCGAGGAAGCGAGGCATCCATTTTGGGTGTGTAGGAACAGAAGCCGAGCGGAGCGTAATTACCTGGCTTTGCATTTTACCAGAAGGCTGCGGCAAAGCCCAGAGAGATCCGCAGGGACTTTGACTCCTGGTCCTTTTGCTTGAACACAAAGCCTTCTCCTTCTCTGGTTTTAGGATACATCTTAACTTCTGAAAAGTCCGCATCCCCTTACTTAACAGCTACAGCTTTACCTCCTTGTGCCTTAATTATATGTTAAAGCCTCGGTCCTTTTGTTTAGCTAATTTAAGAAGAGGGTGGGGGGCTCTTTACTGTGGCGGTTAGAATTTAGCATTAATTTAGTGTTCTCTGACACTTGAAAACCTGGCTGGGATTTGAGGCGTTTTCTTTTCCTTTTTGCCTTTTACGACCTGCAGGTGTTTGGTGTGAGATAAAAGTAGATCCCAAAGTGAGATTTCACAGCACAAATTATCAAAGTGAAGATTCACTCTTGATGTAGTCTACGTGTGTGGCAGTAATTATGAAAAATAATTCGGGATAATAGGGCCTTCAGGAATCCCAAGGCAGGCACTGGGAGGTTAACCCTTCCTCATCTAACCTGGTCTCCATGCCACTGTCATCACCAGGGGAGCAGATGATGGGTTGAGTCGAGCAACTTTACAAACCGAGGGATAAAAGTTACCATCTTCAAGAAAATCAGGGAGGGGACGGAGGAAAGGAAGTGCTGTTCCCAGGTAGTTATGGCTGTGACTGTTCGGTTCTAGGTCATACAGGCCTTCAGGAAGGTGTCAGTGGTTCGGGCTGCTCACCAGCTTTGAGGAACAGGTCACCTCTCAGCAGGTAAGTCTCACTCTGCTGCTCTGTCACACCCAGGCGGCTGAGGGTCACAGCCCCTGCCCGTCACCGTACCGTTAGCACCGAGGCGGTGCTTTACAGGCAACGTTTCTCTGAAAAGATGGAGCTTCCCAGCTCTGCAGACATTGGTGCTTCCTGGACAGGCTTTTCCTGAATGTTTCCTTGGTAGATGTACAGCCGGGGTTGGTGTGAGAAGGTTCTCGCCGTGATGTGTCACGTGCTGCACCTCCATGTGGTAAAGCAGAGGCTTGGGAGGTCCCCAGCCGGCAGCGCCTCTGGCTCCTGAGTTTCACTGGGCCAGGTCCTGCCAGTGAAAGCTGCTAAAAGGCTTGTTCTGTGACCAGGGCAGCAGGGCGGCGTGGGGGTGTGCACAGAGCGACTGAGGGAACTGGGGTTGTTCAGCCTGGAGAAGAGGAGGCTGAGGGGAGACCTCATCACCCTCCACAACTACCTGAAAGGAGGGTGGAGAGAGATGGGGGCTGAGCTCTTCTCCCTGGGGACAAGGGATAGGACAAGAGGAAACGGGTTCAAGTTATGTCAGGGCAGGTTTAGATTGGATATCAGGAAACATTTTTTCACTGAAAGGGTTATTAAACATTGGAACAGGCTGCCCAGGGAGGTGGTGGATTCCCCATCCCTGGAGGTGTTTAAGAAAAGGGTAGATGTGGTACTGAGGGACATGGTTTAGAAGGGGTTTTTGTCAGGGCAGGTTAATGGTTGGACTTGGTGATCTTAAACGTCCCTTCCAACCTCAGCGATTCCATGATTCTGTGATTCTTCCTCTGGGTCCTGCACCCCTAGCGCACCGTGACAGTGGCATTGTCACTGCTGGTCCGCCTGCGGAGCAGGGTAAAGCATGGCCTCCGGACAGTGCCTTGTGTCTTAGCGAGTCCTGAGGAGCCCCAAGGCTTCAGGGGCTCCTGAAGCTCTGTCCCCTTGCCCAGGCTGCTGGAAGAGGTGGGCACCACCTGCAGCAGCTCTGCGGTGAGGTCTTTCCCGGCATGTTTGCAGCCAAGCCCATTTGCAAGACATGGATTTGGGAAAAGCATTTTTTTGGCAGTTACAGGTACCCAGAGCTGTGACTCGCCTTCTTCAGCGGTGGTTGTTTGCTGTTGTAGGTGACTTCTGATCTTTCAGGAAGCGGCAGCTGATCTGACCCCTTCTGCAGTCCAACCGGAGTGGATGGCTCCCATCTCCCATCTCCCTGGCTGCCTTGGAGTGGAGCCACACGAGGGGGGGGGGCAAGCAGCCAGCCATTCCTGGGGACAGTGGCCTTCTCAGTCCGGTGGCGTTCAAAGGGACACAAAACCTTCTTTGCATCAGGCTTTGATCTCGCTTTTGGGACACTTTTTTTAGCTTCTGGGCAGGAAGGGGAGAGGAGCACCAGGCTGAGCCGTCATACAGCCTCAGGTCCACAGGTCTGGCTCCCCATCACCTGTCAGGTTGATGCTGTGTGTGCAGCCCTAGCAATTGGACTCTCACGAACCTCTTGGAGCTGGGCATCACGAGGACTCGCCAGCCTTTTACTCCTTCTGGTCTCCAAGGTTTATTGAGCAGAGCCGTCTTGCTCCTGCTGGCTTCCTTGCTGCCTTCTGCACCCCACGCTCCTTCCTCTGCCTGCCTGGGAAGAGAGGTTTTCACTGTGCCCTGCCCATCCTGTGGACTTTGCTGGTGGGACCTTCTTGTCCTGGGAGACCGGAATTTTCCTTATAAACCCCTGAAGGGCTGGGGAACGCCGATGTGTTCAGGAGGTGCCTCGCTGCCTCCACGCTGGCCCAAATCTGCAGCCAGGGCCAGTGGCTGCTCTGGCCCCTGGTGCCTTGCTGGGGGCAGGGTTCGATCGAGCCCCAGCTGGGACTTGCAGAGGACCCACCTGCGCCAGCGTCGATGGTGTGACAGCCACGCATTGCACAGCGCCTGGGATAACCTGCTCCCCGGGCACTGCCGGTCCCTGGGCACCGACGCGGCCGTCAGTGCCGCCCTCCTCTCACAGGCGGCCATTCCTGTGGCCTTTGGTCACCTCTTTGTAAGCACTGAAGATTGCAGCGGGCACTGGGTCCCTTGGCATTACAGGCTGCCTGCTATGCCCCATCCCAGCCCCCCCAGCTGCCATGGCGGGGAGCGCAGGGCACGGGGCCCTTCTCGCCGGGACACCCGCAGGGTTCATTGGGGGGGGGGACGTGGAGGTAGGGAGGGAGGAGGACCCACTGGCACCTGGGCAGCAGCGGCCCTGCGGAGGCTCCGCTCGCTCTCAGCCGGGCGGCCGATCTCTGGATCCTGTCGGCTTTCACTCCATCTCCCGGGAGCTAAGGGCCACCAGCCTCTGCCTCCCAGACGGGCCGGCAGACAAGAACTTCCTTCCAGGCCCTATGGACAGACATTTTATATACATTAAAATACGCGTGTATATAAATATGGAAAGCAAGAGCTTGGGAGAGCTTGAGTCTAAATAAACTTGTATGTTTAAGGCTTTTAAGATGCTAATGTTGAATTTCAGGGTGTGGGGGGGTTGGGATGCGAGGGGATTGTTGGACTGAGCACCAAGACAGCTGATGAGCTTGGAGCGGTGCCTTTACAATTCAAGGGAAAATGGGATAGTTTGGGAAGGAAAAAGGGATTTTCTTGTTTTTGTTTTTAGTAGAAAATAAAAGAAGCTGCCTTCTTATTTGCCTCCCTCCCCCAGCGCCGGAGCAGCAAGCGACTGGTGTTGTATGCATAAGCTATTCCTTTGTGCAACATCTAAATGGTTAATTGTGTTTGAGGAAGATGTACGGGCGAATGGAGGGACCACCCAGCAAGAGACAGACAAGAAAGAGCGATCTCTGAAATGTTTAACCAGAGAGAGAGCAAAGTTGTTTAAAAATATTTAATTTACAACATTCCACACTGCTGATTATAAATTGGCCGTCCAAAAACACTGCTGCGTGCGGGGAGGGATCCAGGCAGCATGAAACAAATTCTTGTGATTGTTTTTCCTATCTTCCTCCCTCCTTTCCTTGGGGAGTTTAACCCCACCACGGGATGTGGGTCACCCCGGGCAGGGAAGGCACACCCACCATCCCCCGGGACCCCGGTGCTGACACCTGCACCCGGGGCCGGCACTGGGAGAGCTGGGAGGGATGGTGAGGACCGACCGACCAGTGATGCCGGCAGCAGCAGTGATGGGCACATTTCAGATGGCTGGCGGGCAATGGTCCCACAGCCCCTTCCCTCTAATTTTCACCCCAGCACCGGGATTCCCTCAAAGCATCCAGCCATGATTTGGGGCAAGGAAAGCCAGGGATCCCCCGGTGATGGGTCAGGAGACTCGGGAAGCCGAACCCGGCCAGGCTGCGCTGCGCATGAGAGGTCCCTCACCATCGCGATGGTGCCCGCTCTTCAGGTCGGTGGCTCTCGGCCACATCGCCCAGCCATTCCCAGCAGCTGTTGAGCAAGAGCAGCTTCTCCCCCTGCTTGGGCCTTTCTGCAAAGGGGGTGGTTGGTGCCGGATGCTGGGAAGAAGGGATTTGGCCGCGATCTGCTCGCGGATGCCGCTGATCCACGGCTGGCTTCGGCGCAGCTGGTGGCCCCGTCTCTGCTTCCCCCACGCGAAGGGCTGGGGCTGCTCGGCGAGGAGGGACGGTTCCCTCGGGGTGGTGGCCAGGCCATCTCCCCCATCACTTGGAGATGGCTCCTGCTCCCACCGCAACGTCCTTTCCAACCTTCGTAGCCCCTGCTCCTCTCGTGGCGAGGGAGGGCTGGGAGAGGAGGCTCCTGAGGAGGAGACTGGGCAGGCGAAGGCTGCATGTGGTGGGGGTCAGCCCCAGCCAGCGCCAACCCTGCCACTGCCCACCTTCACAGATGTCACCCCAGGAACGGGAGACCCACCGTGCCCAGAGGATGCTGGGGAAGGGGGGAGATGCGCAGCCCCCCCCCCCAGCTGGTGAGCCCGTACTGCAGAGGGCATCTGAGCGGAGCTGAGGGAAGGGAGAGATGCAAGAGGAACCGGGATCCGAAAGCGGTGGCTGGTTTTGCTGCAAATCCCTCCTTGGAATCTCGTGCAGATCCTGCTTTGGGAAGTGGAAGCCCAGGGGCTCTCACACCCCTGCTGCGGCGGGACCCTGGCCAGGCAGCCAGCCCCCCCGGGAGCCCTGGGGAGCCACTGGGGATGACAGGGGTCTCGCCTGCTCCCACCAGCTCTCCTGGGAAGAGAGGGGCGCAGGGAGGGCTGCGAGGCTCGTTGCTGGGGATTGCCACAACTTTCCTAACCCCTAATGAGCCGGGAAGCCTCGCCGGCCACCTGGGTGCTCCCTCGCATGCAGCGAGGGCCTGTGACAGCCCCAGGAGCCGGGGTGGGTTTGGCTGCTTGCCCCGGTGGCAAGCTCGGCTCTCGGTGGCTGAACCGCTCCGGGCCCTGCCAGCCCCAGCCGGTGCCGGGAGCGAGAGCGGAGACAAAAGAGCTTGTGTCCGCCTGCCAGCAGCCGGCCCCGCCGAGCGGCCGCCCGTCCAATTAAACCGTGCCCGCTTCCCATGCGGCAGGGGCGCCCGGCGGGCTCGCCGACCCCCTCCTGCAGCCCACCAGGCCCAGGGGACCCCCACCCCACGGGACCTCCCCTGCCTCCCTGCAGGCGCCAGTGCTCCGGCAGCCCTTGCCAGGCACGGATGCGCTCCCTCCGTCCTGCGGCGAGGGCATCTCCAGCGGCTCGTGATGGGGATGGCCACCCCATCCCCAAGCATCGCCTCTTCCCCCACCTTCCTCACACCCTGGGGCTCAGAGCAACCACCAGCGCAGGNTTCGGGACACAAGAAACCTAGATCACTTACAAATTAATTTGGAGTTAAACCTACAGAAAATGAGAAACACGCTGCTTTGCAGGAGAGAGAGCGCTTGGCCGGCCATCAAGAAAAATACATCCAAACCGCCCCATGCGGCGGCGGCCAGGGAAGGGGGCTGCGGGCTCAAGGTAGCCATCCGCCCCATTCGGGGGGCGTTTTAATGGGGCCGCGGCCTTTCCTCCCGATTAAAACCCTAGCAAATGAACAAAAGGGAGAACCTGCTCCCTCCGTGGCGTAGGGACACCTTTCCNCCCCCCGGCTCCCGCTCCCTACAAGGGCCGGGTCAGGATGAGACATGGCAGCAGCAGCCACCGCCACGGCGGGAGCATCCCCACGCCCCGTCCCGACCCGCGGGGCCGGTGTCACATCCACTTAGCCAGCTCCGAAAATCCCTCGCCCTGACACCTTGTTAAATACCCACCAGGGGTCACAGTTCCTGGGTTTCTTTTTCCTGCTTTTTTTCCTTTACCCCGCTGAGACGTTNCCCCATCGCTGTGTCTCCAGGGATGCAGGAGCTTGTGCCAGGGCTGGTACCTGAGGGGGGACCCCGCATCCCCTCGCCCCACGGCGCCTTGATGGCCGGAGGGGCCGCAACGCGCGGGGCGATGCAAGGGACCCCAAGGTGGGTGGGTGGAGGTGGATGGGAGCTCCTGGAGGGTCTTGGGGAGAGGGCTGGCCACCGCCATGCATTGTGTCTGCGGTGCGAGCGGCTGTGCCGGGAGGGGGCCGCGCAGGGGAGGCCGGAGAGGCGGAAGAGCAGTGATAAGATAAAAGGTCTGCTTTCCCATGCCGAGGAGCCGGGGGGGGAGTTGAGGAAGGAGGGAGAAGG
>VXBO01011220.1:0-28722 GCA_013400135.1 Rhinoptilus africanus
TATGATTCTATGATTCTTTATATGAACCTTTTAATAATTTAATTTAATAAGATGCCATTAGCTGCTTACAACTGATTTCACCTAGGTAGCTGCCAGAGCTAGAATCAGGGATCCTCCAGAGCAGCAGTGATCACAGGAGGTGGACGTTGGGCAGAAATGCCGTGTTTTAAATTAAGATTTTGCCCTCTAGGTGTGGCTGCTGTGTGAGGGTTACCATTCATCTTGCCCAACTGTAGGTGTCTATAAAACAAAATCTAGATCTGAGTTAGCTGTCCAGATTGCTCTTTTAAAATGGAAGCACTATAAAGACATTTCACAGAATCACTAATAAAACATACTTTGTTAAGTGTCTACTTCTTTCCTGTCACTTCAAAAGAGACTACAGTGTTAGATCAGCATAGGTGTTCTAATTCCTCTGGCTTTACTACTCTGTATTGCATAGACGTGGCACACAAAATGTGCGAACACAGAACAGTAAGTGTGGGTTTTGGGTGTTAAATATAGCAATATGCAACAGGCACTAGCTGTGAATGGTAGCACTGGCTGCAGATGCTGCTATGCGATGGGAAGTGTGGGAGGTTAGCAAGAAAAGTGAGGCTTGTGTGTGCGAAGGCATAACCCATGGGCATGAATATCAAGCAGTGAACACTGGGCACTAGTCATGAATGATGGTGCTGGGAGCAGATACCTGTATGCTCCTGAGGAGGAAGCTATTTGAGTATGTGCATACTGGATTTGCACATGGTAAGCTGTGCACAACCTCTGGACATTGGTTTGTAATGTAGCAGTGAGAGGTTAATTCCCTTACAGATCCCCAGTGCAGTAGCAGTGGGCAGCAACAGAGGGGCCAGAAGGACTTGTGTTGCTAGGACTAAGAACTTAATTCTATCTGTTACTGCAAGGAGTAAGACTCGAGGTTCACCTTACTGTTAAAGGCAGTCTTGTTAAAGGCACAAAATCAACATTGTGTACTCCGTTTCCCTTCCACCCCAGCCATGTTGTTCAGGAAATCATCATTTGTGTAGAGGCAGCCTGTCATTCCAAAAGCTTCAATTTTATAAACTGTCTCTTCTTATATGAGAGGGTCATTCAGCAGTAATGTGCCAATTTATTAAGAGTTACTGGCCTAAAATAAATGATCATGAAAGAAATGTGCTCTCCTAAAATGAAAAGATTTACTCTACCTTCTCAATGAGCTCAATGCAGGCAGCCAGGTCCATCCCAAAGTCAATGAACTCCCAGTCGATTCCTTCCTTCTTGTACTCCTCCTGCTCCAGCACGAACATGTGGTGGTTGAAGAACTGTTGCAGTTTCTCATTGGTGAAGTTGATGCACAGCTGCTCCAGGCTGTTGAACTGCAAATTTAAGATATAAAAATATGCCATTTAGCTCGGAAAAGTTATCAATGTCCAAGCATACCTACTGTAGCTCACATCAAAAATTTCGAAGCCAGCGATGTCTAGGACACCAATGAAATGCTGTCTGGGTTGCTTTGTATCCAGCTGTTGGTTGATTCGGGTAACCATCCACAGGAACATCTTCTCATAGACTGATTTAGCCAATGCACCTACTGAATTGTATACCTGTAAGAAACACAGCCATGGCCGTAATTAAAGCTGAGTTACCTTCAAAGTTGAAAGAAAAGTCTGAACAAAATTAAAGCTAGATGTCTAGGTACCTGCTGGACATTTTGTCCTTTAGTTACGTATTCATTCCCAACTTTCACCCTGGGATAACATAAAGCCTTGAGCAAATCGGCAGAATTCAGACCCATCAGGTAGCCAGCTTTGTCAGCCACTAGGATCAGAGACAGCAAATGAGTTCAAAAGAAACAAAGAAAGGTTTCCTGGTGCTCTAGGATGTTTGTGCTACAAGGAGCCTACTTTTGATGCTACTCAAATGCACCTATCATCAAGGGAAGCTTCTCTCCAGGCCATGGAGAATGTTTTCCCCCCAACACAGACAGTGTCTGAGATGCAGCACACTCTTGTTGCGTGCCTGGAGGGCTGCAGCAATGCTTCATCTTTGTGCCTGCCTGTTTCCTTGTGGAGCATAAATTACATGATTGAAGTTTGTGTAACTTACAATGAACTTTAAATGCTGGGGTTTTTTTCTGTAAGGGAAAATCATTGTCAAAGTGTTGGGCACTTTATGGGATGGGATTGCTAGGTTATCTCCTAGTGCAGTTCACAAACTCTGCAGCCAACAGTACCTTCTGTGCCATCAGGCTCTGCCTGCTCCTCGCGCTGCTTCTGCTTGAACTTCATGTTCCCATAGTGCATGACAGCCCCCGTCAGCTTGTACATCCCCACCTTCTCATCAGGGCTGAAACCCAGGATGTCCACGGCGCTCTGCAGAGGCAAACTGGGAAAGGTCAGAGAAGCACAAGGGCTGAAGCACAAGGTGTTTCAGGTGTGCTGACAGGCAGGTGTGCTGATACGTGGTGGTAGGGTGTCTGCCCCTGCCTCCCCGCCCACACCCAGCGTGTGGAGCTCTGTCTGGCCCTGTACTTGGCGGGGTGCCCCAGCCGCTCAGCTGCACTCACATCAGTCGCCAGCAGCTCCTCGCTGTCATCAATACTGGCAACAGTGACTTCTCCTTGGCTCACATAGGGGAAGTCATAGGGGTTGGTGGAGATGAGGAGGAGATCTGCAGGTATACAAGGCACCTTTGGTGATGCTGGGGCACATCACAACAGAAAGAGAAACCACTTGCAGAGCCACACCCAGCACTGCTGGCACTCACCAATGAGCTCCGGCTTCTTATTTGACATTATCTGGTAAAAAATATGATAGCTCCTTTCACTAGCCAGCTGGAAAGTCACTCTGGATTTCTCCAGAAGATCTAACCGAAAGAAAGATGCCATTAGTCTTCTAGTAAACTTGAGATCATAAATGCACAAAGTCTGCATGCACTGATTTGCTCCAACTCACAGGTTTCGATATCTGCAGAGGCCAGCTTGCCAGTTGTTCCAAAGTGAATACGGATGAATTTTCCCTATCAAGCAGCAAAGATCAACTATTGGTTATAGCGATCAGTGAATGAGACATGTATTAGCTGTCTGCATTCCAACAAATCTGAAATGAACTCACAAAGCGTGAGGAGTTGTCATTCCTCACAGTCTTGGCATTGCCAAAGGCCTCCAGCAGCGGGTTGGCCTGGATGATCTGATCCTCCAGAGTTCCCTAGTTACAGGAGTAAAAGCTTCTTATCAAACTTTACTACTGGTTAACAGCAAATATTGCGAAGGAGATATTACAAACAGATCATTTTTACACTTCATGTGTGATTTAAAACTAAAATTTAGGAGAGTTTTTAAACACTTATCAGCTATGACTCATGAATATTGCCATTGGATTCAAAGGGGAGAGTGCTGAAAGGCAAATCTGTATTTTGTTTCCTTCTTCTACCTGCTATCATATATTGAGTATCTTATACAAAGTCACTACAGTGGAGCTCAGGGAGTTTGAAATCTGTATGAGAGAGGCGCTTCCACATTCCTATCCACAAAGGCCATGACAGCTAAAGAAAATATGACAATGATGGGATTTTTTTCTGGAGGTTACTCGAGCCTAGGATACAGAGAGACATGTACAGCCTTTATTAGGAAGCAAGGGAGAACATAGTTTTGCAATGGCATTCAAATAACCAGCAGCCTTTCAGAATGCAGAAATACATCTACAGACATGCTTTGAAAAGAAGAGTGGGACATGGACAAAGCCTGAGGCTCAAATAACAAACTTAAAAAAGCAGAGAACAGAAAGTGTTTGAGCTTTTTGTTGTGTGACTGCAGAAGGAATTATCATCATGTAAAGTTTCAATATTGTATTTTATCACTGTTGTTAACTGCAAAAATATCGGAGGAAAGAAGCTTCTGTGACGTTATGTCTCTCCTTTTCTGTGCATCACGGTCTGGGAAGCTGAGTCACTCTGTGCTTTTTTGGAATGATATAGTAAAGCTTTTCTCAAGGCTTCTAGCAAAGCTATGATTGATCCCTACGTATTGAGAGCATGATTGCCAGGGATAATTTCCAAGACAGAGATGGAAAGTAAAGAATGAAAAAAAAAAGTTTTTATCCACATGAAAGATTAGCGGCACAGCTCAAGTTGCTGCATCTTTGTACGTGGTGCTCAGTGCAGCCTTTAACATCTTGCAATCGAGAGGGAGCGCAATTCCCAACACTGTCTGCAGATGGCACAATGGGTTTAAATTAGTGTTTAATGGTCTACAGTGAAGGTGGACCCCATAAAATTAAGGCAACATAGTAATATATGAAGCTCTCTGTAATTTTTGTTTTAAAGTAAAAAATCCCAAGTCCCTGGATTAATGCCCCGTCACATGTATCTTTCAGATTTCTAAAGGAACTTCCTAGTTTAAGAGAAGAGAAGAGATGTGTGTGTGTCAGTGCAGCTGACTACACTCACACCGAACCTCTTTTTAGGGCACGACTGTGACCAGGGAACTCACGAGGGAGCATCCTGCATGACGAACAACATGGCAGAAGACACAGCAATTCTTTACACAAGTTCATTGTGGAGTCCTGACTACAGGCTTGGTGACAAAGTGCTGGAGGCTGAGACAGTATTCCAGGGAAATGCTGTGACATGCTTCCCTCATTCATATGCCCTTTCCTGGCATCTGATTTTAGCCTGCATCTGAGGTAAGATGGTAGGCTAGACAGAACTATAACCTGAGTGTTTTATTTGATGTTCTGGTGAAGAAGCACATACTACTGTTACAGAGGTTATGAATACTAAAAAAATAGAGTATTCTGTGAATAAACTCAGAAGAGGGCAGAACAGGTTGTTGCCCATCTGAGAGCAAGGTGATTTTCCTTATCTCTATCAGTACATTTCTCAGCTGTCTCAGGGTTTTTCTGAGACCAGTCCCACCATAGTGAGCAGCTGGTGAAAGCTGAGCCCAGCAGATTCTGAAATGGTGCTGATGGAAAGAGTGCTTGTGATGAACTTGCCTTGGCCATAACAACCAATCAATCACAGACACCTGCCTCTGAGTGTGAAAAGTATATTCAGCCTTGGAATCTCCTTGGATTCTGCTGTGCCCTTGGGTACTCAAATAACACATGGACACGTGTCACCAGCTTTGATGCACATACCATCTCACAGGCTGGTGCCAACACACTTGTGCCACAAGGATGTTTGTTGCTTGCTCTGTGCTAGGGAATGAAGCCCACGTCTTGCAAATGCACAGTGGGCTCAGATTGCAGCAGCTGGGCTGCTCAGCAGAAAGAGGCATCAGAGCATGTGCTTTCTTCCCTGGAAGAATCCTTTCTGAGGTTACTTTCTGACAGTGGGGCAAGTGGTCCCAGCTGTCACAAATCTATTGCTTTTCTTATGCTGCCCCTCAGGGCTGTTACCTTACCACGGGCAAGAGAACAAGCCAGTGCAAACTACTACCCAATGCAATTGAAATGACTCTTAACTGGAGTTCAGAGTTCCTGCACTTCCCCTGTTAATAGGAATAAAACAAGGAAAAGGAATGGCACAATCATGTGCAAGTGGGAATTGACTGCCCTCTTTGCACTTGCAGCCGCTCAGGTGCTGTGGATGTGGCTGGTCTCATAGAACACTAATAGATGGATACATGGTCAGACAGCACAGAAAAAAACAATGTCTTATGTTATCTTCTTCTCCCTGGTGAAGACTTCCCCTGTGTAAATGGACACTGGAGAGAAACTGACTCTTGGGCCTTTCCTGCATTAAGAAAACGTTTAAGTAGAAGTGTTCAGAGGGATAGAGGCTGGGTGGCAGGGGTGAACAAACATAGGTGTGCTCAGACTGTGCATCCCAACTGTCTCCTCAACTGTGCTACACTTTCTGCCTTTTGATAGTCCTGCAACTCAAAAATATGCACTGATAGTTTCTGCTCTGCAGGCAGTCTTGGGCAAACGCTAAAAGGGGGAGCCAATGACATACCTGCATTTTGCCGGGCTGTTGGTCTTTCTTCTTCTCACCAGTAACTGCAATTGTTGCAAAGTACTGGATGACACGCTTTGTGTTCACAGTCTTCCCTGCACCGGATTCTCCGCTGTTAAAATGAAAATATTAATTCTTACAGGAAACAGAAAACACTTTTACTTGTCTGCCAGCTTTGTCACACATACCAAAATATACTCACGTGATAAGGATTGACTGATTATTACGATCTGAAAACAAAGCCACAGAAAAAGCTGGTCAAATGAGATGTGAAGGGCTTCTGTTCCTCAGACATAACTAACTGAATTCAAGGGAAAGAACTATACTATAAGTGTATTTCTAACTTTGTAAACAGATAAGGTAAATTCTGCATTAGTCTGCATTTGGGTTATTTTTTTGAACAGAGGAATGGAGCAGCCCAAAAATCTAACTCCAAGTGGTGGTTCTTTATGAGGCTTCCCATTTACTATTTGTTTTCTTTTATGTATAAATCTTGGCTTAAATATAGTTTAATCAGGATCAGATTCTCTGCTGTGTTCCTTCCTTACTGTTTCTTTAAATTCTTTACTAAGGGAGTGGGCACAAAGCCATACAGATAGCTACTGTCTTTTCTTCATTTTGTGCCAGCACAGAGGTCATTGAGAGGAAACAAGCAGTCTAATCTTGAGTTGTGCCATAGGACTATGGGACTTGTTGCCCCCAGGCACTAAGTAGAAGAGTACCTAAGATACCTGAACTGTCAAGTTCCTTGACCAAGCAGCCAGCCCTGCATATGTCAGGGTTTCCTATTCTTGCCAAATGACTCACCAGTCAGCATGGACTGATAGGCATTGTCAGAGATGGAGAAGATGTGTGGAGGGGCCTCCTGGCGCTTCTTGCCTCGGTAGCCAGCCACCACCTCCGGGTTGTACACCGGCAGCCACTTGTAGGGGTTGACAGTGACGCAGAAGAGACCCGAGTAGGTCTGTGAGGAAGAGAGACAGCACGTTGGCTTCCACTTAGCCTGGCAGAGCGGTTCCTCCTAGCCACCCAAAGGAAGAGTGCTGCTGGTACGTACGTAGATCATCCAGGCTGCATAACGCTCTTTGAGGTTGTACAGCACAGCGGGTTCGTGGAGGTGGGTCATCATGGCCATGTCCTCGATTTTATCATACTTGGGAGGATTCATGGGAAAGACCTCATCATCCTTTACAATCACAGTCTGACAAAACCAGAAGCAAACAGGAGAAGAAATCTAAGGCAGGGAACTGCCTGAACTAGGTGATCATTTATGAGTAACATTTGGTATCACTTACTGTATCATCATGTGTTTTAACTGTGACTTTGCCACCTTCTCTACTCTGTATGGTACCTTTCACATACATTTGCTTTTCATCCACTACAAAACAGGCTGCCTTAGCGTCAAATGGGCGATTCTGGGCTTCAATTCTCTCCTTCTCAGACTTCCGTAAATAGGGAGCAGCTTCTCCAAAGATTGCCATCTCTGCATCTGAACTCATAGCTGGAGTTGCTCTGAAGAATTCAGAAAAGTTTCAGAGAGCCTGTGCATTTGTAATTTATACTTATCCAGAAAGTGGTCATGCTCAATGACTAAAAGGAAGAAGAGGACTAATCAACACCAGGCACTTAACTTCTGCCTCAATTTTAAGTATCAAGTGCAGAAGTCCTAATAAAGTAAGTTTTTGTACACAGAGGTGTGTTGTCTTTGAAGAGATCCCTCTTAAATGGGATGTCTGTGTGCCCAAGTGAGGGCAGAGAGAATATCAAGCTACAAGTCTTCAAAAGCCTCTCCTGCTGTTTCTTCACCTGCTATTCAGACAGCTGCACAGCCACATACTTCTCAAAGCCACATACACCAAGCCACTTAGACAGATTGTTCCATTAGACATCTAAAAATTTAGACACAAATAAGATCCATAAGGTAAGCAGATTGGCTCTCACACATAATTTCTAAGTGGAGGTATTCTTGGCATGCTTCTGCTTTCTGTGTTTTAATACCAGCAGGGAAAGTTCAACTAATTTCTGTCTATACCGAGCACTGGAATAAATTGTGAGGGTCAATCATTACCTATCTAACACCAAACCTGTTTGTCATATGAACAAAATATAAAACATCTTTTTAGATCCATGGCAAAACTAGCTAATGAAGGAATGCAATGCATATTTGAGGTAATAATTAATAGCATAGTATTATCTATGTAAATAAGTATCTGATATAACATTTCAAAGAATTTAAATTACAAAGTATCTTTTAGGTTTAATATATTATATAGAGAAAAAGTAGTTATGAATCATTAAAAGACAATTAATGTGTACAAATATGTACCAGTCACTCAGTTAAGTATTTGTCTAGTAGGAATATTTCAGAAAACTACTCTATGCTCAGTTTTATTTTACGTTTTTAGCAATACCTAATAAAAATTCTTCAATGCAAATAGATGCTGTTGGTTGCTTTGGAACGCCTGATGTGGATAATTCAAGAGCATCTGGAAATAACACAGGCAGAAATAATGTAGGCAGGAGCTAGCGTAAACAGAATGTTCTTCCCCAGTGAAGCTAATATACAAGCTAGCAAAAAACCCCCACCATTCGACACTCCTGCTACTTCATGGGCTGTCTGATGCAGTGTGGTACTAAAAAAGATAAAGGTACAGAACTGAAGAACTTGGATATATGCTTTCAAGACATCACAATACTGAAACAATCAACATGGAGTGACTTGATGTGCAAGAAAAAGATAAAAGGAGTCTGAAGGCATTTGTAACACTGATCTTGAACACATTGCTGTTGAAGTGCTGATGTCTCTCAGCAAAACCTTTCTGCTATTGGATATGCACCTTGCAGGACTTTGAGGGACTGCATCTCTCAAGAGCCTTTAATAGCTAGGAATTTCAAAGCACAGAATCCAGAACCTTTAACTTACTTTGAAAGTATTGTTCTATGTACATAGAACCCAGCATTTTTGCCTATGTGATCCTGCCTCTAAGCAACTCAAGGGAAGCAACATGAAAGAAAGACAGAAATTATTTCAGTGTCCATGAAGAGGTTAAGGAGAGCNTGAGTTGTGCCATAGGACTATGGGACTTGTTGCCCCCAGGCACTAAGTAGAAGAGTACCTAAGATACCTGAACTGTCAAGTTCCTTGACCAAGCAGCCAGCCCTGCATATGTCAGGGTTTCCTATTCTTGCCAAATGACTCACCAGTCAGCATGGACTGATAGGCATTGTCAGAGATGGAGAAGATGTGTGGAGGGGCCTCCTGGCGCTTCTTGCCTCGGTAGGCCAACACCACCTCCGGGTTGTACACCGGCAGCCACTTGTAGGGGTTGACAGTGACGCAGAAGAGACCCGAGTAGGTCTGTGAGGAAGAGAGACAGCACGTTGGCTTCCACTTAGCCTGGCAGAGCGGTTCCTCCTAGCCACCCAAAGGAAGAGTGCTGCTGGTACGTACGTAGATCATCCAGGCTGCATAACGCTCTTTGAGGTTGTACAGCACAGCGGGTTCGTGGAGGTGGGTCATCATGGCCATGTCCTCGATTTTATCAAATTTGGGAGGATTCATGGGAAAGACCTCATCATCCTTTACAATCACAGTCTGACAAAACCAGAAGCAAACAGGAGAAGAAATCTAAGGCAGGGAACTGCCTGAACTAGGTGATCATTTATGAGTAACATTTGGTATCACTTACTGTATCATCATGTGTTTTAACTGTGACTTTGCCACCTTCTCTACTCTGTATGGTACCTTTCACATACATTTGCTTTTCATCCACTACAAAACAGGCTGCCTTAGCGTCAAATGGGCGATTCTGGGCTTCAATTCTCTCCTTCTCAGACTTCCGTAAATAGGGAGCAGCTTCTCCAAAGATTGCCATCTCTGCATCTGAACTCATAGCTGGAGTTGCTCTGAAGAATTCAGAAAAGTTTCAGAGAGCCTGTGCATTTGTAATTTATACTTATCCAGAAAGTGGTCATGCTCAATGACTAAAAGGAAGAAGAGGACTAATCAACACCAGGCACTTAACTTCTGCCTCAATTTTAAGTATCAAGTGCAGAAGTCCTAATAAAGTAAGTTTTTGTACACAGAGGTGTGTTGTCTTTGAAGAGATCCCTCTTAAATGGGATGTCTGTGTGCCCAAGTGAGGGCAGAGAGAATATCAAGCTACAAGTCTTCAAAAGCCTCTCCTGCTGTTTCTTCACCTGCTATTCAGACAGCTGCACAGCCACATACTTCTCAAAGCCACATACACCAAGCCACTTAGACAGATTGTTCCATTAGACATCTAAAAATTTAGACACAAATAAGATCCATAAGGTAAGCAGATTGGCTCTCACACATAATTTCTAAGTGGAGGTATTCTTGGCATGCTTCTGCTTTCTGTGTTTTAATACCAGCAGGGAAAGTTCAACTAATTTCTGTCTATACCGAGCACTGGAATAAATTGTGAGGGTCAATCATTACCTATCTAACACCAAACCTGTTTG
Organism: Rhinoptilus africanus; assembly: GCA_013400135.1. Lineage (NCBI taxonomy): Eukaryota > Metazoa > Chordata > Aves > Charadriiformes > Glareolidae > Rhinoptilus > Rhinoptilus africanus. The sequence goes on from VXBO01011220.1 coordinate 10,423, forward strand.
TCATATGAACAAAATATAAAACATCTTTTTAGATCCATGGCAAAACTAGCTAATGAAGGAATGCAATGCATATTTGAGGTAATAATTAATAGCATAGTATTATCTATGTAAATAAGTATCTGATATAACATTTCAAAGAATTTAAATTACAAAGTATCTTTTAGGTTTAATATATTATATAGAGAAAAAGTAGTTATGAATCATTAAAAGACAATTAATGTGTACAAATATGTACCAGTCACTCAGTTAAGTATTTGTCTAGTAGGAATATTTCAGAAAACTACTCTATGCTCAGTTTTATTTTACGTTTTTAGCAATACCTAATAAAAATTCTTCAATGCAAATAGATGCTGTTGGTTGCTTTGGAACGCCTGATGTGGATAATTCAAGAGCATCTGGAAATAACACAGGCAGAAATAATGTAGGCAGGAGCTAGCATAAACAGAATGTTCTTCCCCAGTGAAGCTAATATACAAGCTAGCAAAAAACCCCCACCATTCGACACTCCTGCTACTTCATGGGCTGTCTGATGCAGTGTGGTACTAAAAAAGATAAAGGTACAGAACTGAACAACTTGGATATATGCTTTCAAGACATCACAATACTGAAACAATCAACATGGAGTGACTTGATGTGCAAGAAAAAGATAAAAGGAGTCTGAAGGCATTTGTAACACTGATCTTGAACACATTGCTGTTGAAGTGCTGATGTCTCTCAGCAAAACCTTTCTGCTATTGGATATGCACCTTGCAGGACTTTGAGGGACTGCATCTCTCAAGAGCCTTTAATAGCTAGGAATTTCAAAGCACAGAATCCAGAACCTTTAACTTACTTTGAAAGTATTGTTCTATGTACATAGAACCCAGCATTTTTGCCTATGTGATCCTGCCTCTAAGCAACTCAAGGGAAGCAACATGAAAGAAAGACAGAAATTATTTCAGTGTCCATGAAGAGGTTAAGGAGAGCATCAGAAAATAGCAATAGGTTATCAGAAAATTTCTTGAGAGGCAAGTCTGTTTTACTACTGACTGTCTTTGGCAGGAAATAGTGTAAAATTTTGATCTTTATGCATTCATGAATAGAGAAGCTGGCATTCTCTGGGAGGATAACCTGTACTTCCATCTCTTTTGACTCCAATTTCAGTGAGCATTTTTGGTATTAGGATGGAAGGCACATGTGTGGAAGGTTCCTTCCGTTGCTCTGGTGAACTCTCCCAGTCACTCAATCACTAACCTTCCCCAGAAAACCTAGAAGGGAATGGTGCATATTAAGTTCTCTGTGAAGGTGACACCTTGTACATAAATAGATCTGTCTATCAGACAGGAGACACGGTCACCCTGAACTTTGTTCTGGTTTCAGGACCTGTGTGATAAGATAAAGCCAGCATATAATGTTGTAGACATTACCCTAGAGGAAACTAATTTAAGGCAGGATAAGGTTATACCCTTCTGAAATTGTACTTTGAGCCTCCTCTCTGAACGCAACCTCAGTTTCAGGCTCCTAGCAGTTGTGTAGATGGCAGGGAGTGAATTTTAATCATCTATAAATCCCAGAATCCCAGGTTACACCACAAAAAGACATTACCGCTATTATCTCTCATGTCCTCTTGGCTAAGCTTGAGTATCTGTCACTTTTCTTTCCTGATAAATGGAGCGTTTCCTACCAAGAACTGTGAAGATGGTCATATTGATTAAAATAGCATATACCCTTGTCAGTGAACCTGGTTCCACAACATGGTCTTTTGCCACCTGCCCTTGCCATTGTCTGTGTGAGTTTCACTCATTGCTCAGGATCAATTAGCAAAACTACATGTTATTTGTTAAACCCTTACCTTCAGGGAGCCCAGGAGGAAATCTGCTTTCAGTATCTGTGTGGAATGGTTAAAGACAGAGAGAGTTAAATCAAAAACAGTCCACTGTCTTGAGCATATGCTCTATCAAACATTTATACCCCTTGTGCAGTCTCTCCAATAGCTGAACTGTACAGAGAGCCTTACAACTCTTGAGCTAGACCCAAATCCGACAGAAAATCTTCTGTTCCTCCACACGTTACTATGATCTGCAGAAAATAAATCTAATGTCTAGGAAAAGATCAGCTACATTACATGTCTTTCCCCGCTCAGTTTCAGCTCCCTTCAGATTCAGTTTTCCCATGCTTTTCATAAGGTGTGGAGGTAGCAAAGTTTGTATAAGGCCCCTCCAAGGAAGGGCATGACGTGGCTCTTCTTCTCCTGCTTGTGCCACCGCACTGGCATGGTTTGGATTGTATAAACTTGACATTGCATGTAAGGCATGACTTGGAATGTTAAGAAGTGAGGAATGAGAGGAAAATGCCCCTACATATTCCACCTCTGTGGAGCTGTGGAGATGCCATGGTCAGAGTATGAAGGAAGCAGATGGTACTTACCGTGAGATGCTGAGGTAACAAAGAATAAGGTTGCCTTCAGCTGTGGCTCTTTATATGTAACCTCCTGCCCACATAGCACTCAAGTGCTCTATTTTTGGTCAATAATAATTTACTCTTTAGTTGTAAATGTGTTGAAGCCCTGATCTCTCTGCTAATTACTCAGAGACAGGATTGATTTAAAGTTGTATGGAGTCAGCTGCACTGACCTCTTATTTTCACATTGCTCTGTGCCAGGATGGAGGATGGAGGAACCCAAAGACAGCTCTGAAAATGCCAAATAAGGCAACATTTGGCTCCTGACTTCAAGAGCTTGCTTGAACCAACAAGATGTAGGGTTTTTTTCTAATTGTGCACAATTATTTCTTCATGGACTATGATTTTAACAGATCCCATCCTATCCTCTCTGTCTATTTGCACATGCTGATAGAGAAGGAGGAAGAGACAGAATTTTTCTCTCATTAAATTTCTTTATACCACTTTATGGAGTGCTGGCAAGTCTGAAACCAGCCTCTAGCTTGGGACAGAGTAAGAAAACTGCTAGTTAGACAACAATGCAGATTTGCAGTCCTGGCCTACAGGTTTACAGTGCCCGAGACCTGCAGGCATACTCCAGGTCTCAATCTGCAAGAAGGAGCCTGGTTTCTGTGTCACTCTATTATCCTTCAGAGAATGTCAAGGAGCAGGCTGAACAACAAACCAGAATAACTTTGACTTGCTCTGTAAGGGTATGTGGGAGGAGAGTGTCTGCTCCTTTAAGAGTATCTGGTTAAGGACCTCTTTTTACACCAGAAAGGATGGTAAGAAAGGGAGGAAGCCATAAACAAGAACATACCAGGACACAAATCTGACTGACAAATAAGGGAGGAGGTGATGGGAACCCAACCCAGTCAGTCACATGGCTTGTTGGAGGCATGTGAGAATGTGAAAATGTTTATTCCAGCAAGGTTACCAGATCAGGGACCTTCTTAGTTGTGAAACTAAGGAAAAAGGGGGAACCAGAAACAATACATACAGTGACACAGACCTGACAAAACCAACATAGAGACAATGAGAGGAAACAAACTTCTCGAGTCACACTAAGAGGTGGGCTATAAAGAAACTAGAGGCTGCTTCCAGGAACATCAGCCTGGACTTCAGGACTGATAAGACTGTGAACCATAGGAGATCCCAGGCAGGGTTGGGGTGGGTGCAGGAACTGACAGAGCTGTACAAACCCATGAGGGGAGATGCAGGGGAAGGGGGAGCAAGGAGGAACAGTGAGGCAAATAGAAAAGGGTATAAGGGTCTGGTCACTTGTAAAACAGGGCCAGTCATTGTGCTTGTCTGACTGAGCCCTGCATCTAATCACTGGAGTGTTTCCTCCCTTCTTACATCTTCTTACTAAATCTTTTCTTTGTGTAATCTCACTCTGTCCCATATATGCATGTGCATGCATAGACTAATTGCCAGCTACTGGTGAGACCTCTGTGTGTGAGTAATAACTGGTGCTGGCTACTGGAGTCCTGGGGGCACCCCTGGCTTCTGGTGTCAGCTGATGGAACCGGTGGGTCTCAGTGTCAGCTACTGGAGCAAGGAGAGGTCTTTAGCTTCCAGACACTTGGGTGTATGTTCCCAAAACCAGCTACTGGGGGACACTGGGGTGAGTTAGGTGAATGAGGGGCTCAGTGCCAGGGGCTGGAGTGAATCCAGAATTAACAACCTATGTGCCTAGTGCCGGCTGCTGGGGGGAGTTGAGCACCTGTGTCTTCCCCAGCCCTGGTGTGTGGTGTGTGTGTATGCATTTACCAGCAAACTTGAAGCTGGACCAGCCAGTCAGCAGGGGGGCCTCAGATCTGGGCTGGGGTAACAGGCAGGTGGGGGGTCCATGCTGGTGTGTCCAGGGGGTCTTATGAATGTGGGGTACCCATGGGATGTGTGTGTGAGTGCTGCAGATTTGTAAGCATCAAGCTGGACCAGATGGCAAGAAGGTAACTGTGATACAAGTGAGAGGGTCAGGGTCCAAGCAGGGGCGCTGGGGGGAGAGAGGGACTGTGCTGGACTTGAGGAAGCTGCAAATGTGCATGTGCTTGTGAAGCTGGTGAGTGTGTGTGTGTGCCTGCAGTACTGGCCCACACTACTGACCTCCCGTCTCTGCCAGTCCCAGCGGAGGGAGGGACTGTGTGTGTCTGTCTCTGCTTGTGTAATGCAGGTCCTGTTGATGGCACCCTGTGTGGGTGATGTCGATGGCAGCACCTTCACTGTGGCAGTCTCTGTGACCACCTGTGTCAGTATCCTCTGTGTCTGTGTCTGGGACATGTGCTCAGCTTTGCTACTGGCTGAACTCGCAAATGGGAAAGTGGCAGCTGCATCCCTCAGCCTGGGCACAGACCCCAGGTCCTTGGGCACCAGGCTAGCCTCCTGTGTCCAGGCAGGATTAGTGGGCTGGAGTGGCTGGCGGAGGTGGCCGTGTGTTCTAACAGCACTTAAAATGCCCCGTCACAGAGGTGCAATAGTTTTGGGAAGGAGGTGTGGAAGACTTAAGTTTTTCACAGGCATTTACTGGAGCCCTGCTGGATACCAGCTCCTTGTGTTAGGAGCATGTAGGTGGAGACCTCATTCACAAAAAAGCTCTAGTTGGAGATTTTCCACCTAAACATGAGGAGGAAGTTCTTTACCTTAAGGGTGGCAGAGAACTGGAAGAGGCTGCCCAGGGAGGTGGTGGAGTCTCCGTCTCTGGAGACATCCCAAACCCGCCTGGATGGGTTCCTGTGTAACCTGCTCTAAGGTGACCCTGCTCTGGCAGGGGGGTTGGACTAGATGATCTCCAGAGGTCCCTTCCAACCCTGTGATTCTGTGATTCTGTGATAGTGGGGTTGATTGAGTTAAGGATGTGTTGCCTGCCAAGTCATGAGTGTAGAGGAGGAAATTCCACTCTCAGGAATGGAGGAATGTCCCCACATAAGCACTATGTGCTCCTCAGAGGTGGCTGTCTGCAACTGACATTGTCACTGCTGGGGGAAATTCCCACTTCACCACCTGTACTAGTAAGGTACCACCAGTGGGAGCTCACCATCATCCTTCCACTGCATCCTTGACTTCTTGAACCATTATAACCATTTTTAGTTTTATAGTTATCACCACTGCTGTCTCCCTCATTGAGGATGTCTCACTGAGGTAGAAAGCTAAAGTGTGAATGCTTGGTTTTACGTGTTGTCTCTGACAATTGGTTCCTATATTGAATAAAGCCCTTTTTCATCTTTTGCATGGACATCATCCAAAGCCAATCCACCATTGAACTCCCTGTTTAATGGCAGTCATTAATAAGTAAACAAGTGGTTACCAGTGTGATGGCAGCAGAGACAACTCATATTTGAGGGAAATGGCAATGTTGTGTACTATGAAATGAGCCTGTGACAGGTACAGAGGTATTACATGGCAGTACCTAATCATAAATGCAATACGGATTTGTTTGAAGAAGTTATGTGGGATAGAACATTACGGTAGAATGTTGTTCTTCTCCATGCCTCTTTTCATCCTCTCTAGCCATGAATGTACACTTTTCCAACCATGTTGTGATTCTTCCTCTGGGAAGAATTGGAAGAAAAAGGAAAAACTTGTGGGTTGAGACAAAGTTTAACAGAACAGCAAAGGAAACAGGAAAACAACAATAACACGGATAAAAGAATGTACATAGATGATTACGTAACCACTGCTCACTCGGGACCCTGCCCCCTCCCCCGGCAGATCCTGGCTACAGCCTGGGTATGGCTCACATTGGATGGAATACCTGTGTCCCTGCCAGAGCCTGGGGAGAATTAACCCTATCTCTGTCAGAACCAGGGCAGTTACTAATATATTTATAGAAACTCTTTTTATCGTTCTTAACATCCAGAGACAGGTTAAGTTCTAGTTGGGTTTTGGCCCTTCTAATTTTCTCCCTACATAGCCTTACAACATCTTTGTAGCCTTCCTGAGTGGTCTGCTCCTTCTTACAAAAGCCATAAACTCTCCTTTTTCCCCTGAGTTGTAATCGTATCTCTTTGTTCAGGCAGGCTGGTCTTTCCCCCTGACAGCTCATTTTTTTGGCTCATGGGGCAGCCTGCACCTTTAGGACTTCCTTCTTGAAAGTCGTCCAGCCTTCTTGCACTCCTTTGCCAGTCAGGACTGCTTCCCAAGGGACTCTGTCAAGCAGGGTCCTGAAAAGACCAAAGTCTGCCCTCTGGAAGTCCATGGTGGCACTACAGATGAACTTCACCTGCAGTCCTTCCATGCTCCCTAGTTTAATCTGTCCCTAACTGTTTTAGGGTCCTTGACTCTGACCTATTTTTAATCCAAACTATCCATGTGCTATCCAAACTATCCATGTGCTATCCGAACTATCCATGTGCTGCCCCTGGTGTTTCTCAGGTTCTTAGTGCTGGGGACTATGTAGTTTCCAGCCTGGAGTCCCTACTAAACCTAGTTTATGTATTGCCCTAGATTAGCCTAGGAATCAGTCATAAAGTTTGCTTGTTTTTTATCTCCTATTCTCTCTGCTTAAACTATTGATTCCCAAGTCTGTGTGCACTTGCCCTCTCTGCAACAGCCTAATCACTCTCTCAAGATCTCTTCCTGGTTCCATTGGACTCATCTTTAACCTGGCAGGACTAGCGACTGTGGTAGCTACTGGATATTAGTTATGAAGGTGGTGGTGAGTAGAAGTAACAATGTCTTCTAAGTGTAGATGGCTAAGTGGTGTTCTGTTGGGTGCATAAGTGTTGACACATAGGGGTGAAGATCAACATTTTGTAAGAGCTTTGACTGGGGGATGGGATGTAGTTGAGAGTAATTGTCAAATACAGGGCTGTCTAAAATGGTGTCAGTTGGCTACTTTTTAGTCATATGAATTGTATCCCATATTTCTGTTCTCTATTCCTTTGTCTCAGTATATGAGCTATTAATCAGAGAAAGCACAAAACTGCCTTTCACACCTAAGTAGGTGTGACTGACAACTCCTAAAATCAGCTGCTCTCTTCCTCCTGCCTTCCTCTCCTTCAGCGAGAGACTTAGATATAACTCCTTCCTCTGCCATGGGTTACTTCCACCCATAAAACCTTTAGACAAAAGCATAAGAACAACCATATTTTCTCCCTCAAACCTATTATTCTGTTCCCAGCCATGGCCCAGACAAATGTGCAGGAAAGAATGTAAGAACAAGGTACACATTTAGTGCTGCTTATGCAAAGTGCTCTCACAGCCTGTAAAAGGTAATGATTCAAGGAATCCCCAATCCTGTTGTCATGCCTTTAGATTTAGTAGTCCTTAATGGATTTCTTCTATGAAACTATTCACTCATTTTTGTACTTCTGTAAGCATTTAGCATTTACAACATCCTGTGTCAGTAAGTTAATCATGAGGATTTGTTCTGAGCCATCTGTCTGAAAAAGTAATTGGTGTCATCTACAGTGAAACATTATTTCCTCTCTACTCCTTTTTTCTACCCATGCTTTAAACTCCTAAATAATTCCTAGTTCAGAAGCAGCCACATTGCTTTGTTCACTATTATTGTCTTCCTCTAAGCCTGCACCAGTTCATTCATTTCTTTTTGGGGTGCGTGTATCTAGAACTGCATTCAGTATTCAAGCTGTGAATACATTATGTCTTTACATACTCATGTAATAGTTTCTCTTTGTGCTCTGATCCTTTCCTAATAATGTAAAACAATTCATTTCCCTTTTTGAAGCATTACCAAGCATAGAAGCTAATGTTTTCAGAGGAATAGCTATTCTACCTGTGTGATCTCTTCTGAGTTGTGATGGTCATCTTAGAACCCATTTCTGTGTGTAAAAATGCTCCAGATTTTTCATGGGCACCATTTCACATTTATTATTATTAATTTAGTCTGCGGATTTATCACTCAATTACAAGATAGTTACAATGAGGAAAGCAAGGAATAAAACTCTCCATCCTTTCTCTTGAAGCTGCTCTGATATGAAGAAAAAATTCAAAGTGTTCTGAGTTAGAACAAATATGAGAGAGCCAGAGATAACCACATCCCTGTATGACCAGCAGCAAGGGGGTGTCCATTTATGCTATTGATTCAGTGGTTGCTTGCTATAAAATATACGACGGTCTTTGAATAAAGTTTAGCATGTAGACCTAAACAGATGGATTTCCTAAACGGTAGGTTAGGAAGTCATCTGTGCTTTTCTGCCTGTGTCCCAAGCACTCCTGTAGACTTTTTTTGTTTTTTTCCTCCTGGAGGGTAAAACTTCAGAAGGAATGTTCAGAATGTTAACCTGTCCCCACATGGGCCTATCCACATGCTGAGAGCCATATAGCTACAGGAATGTGAGCCTGGGATATGAATTCATCAAATGACAGTAAGAGTGGATTTGAGGTCTCTCACAATTTGGGTAAATACTCTTACCGTTAGATTACTTTGTACAGGAGATGAATTGGAATAGTAGATTTGTCATCATTACCTCATCTTTTCTTTATTTTAAAGGCAAAAGAAATGTTTGTCAGAAAGCGATTTAAACTTTAGAGGCCGTGAAATCTTATCACCTCTTTATAGAATTGGCCCACGTCCCTATCCGGAAAGAGATGGATTTTCAGATGCTTTGTTGTCATCACTTCATGTTGTCTCAATCTAGGGAATGTCCTTTGTGCATTTACACAGTTCTCATTGGCTGTTTGTTTTGGATTATGTTCATGATGCCTACTATTTAGGTACACTGTATAGGAAGTAAAGGCATCTAAGAGGGTATATTGGATTCTGTTACAAAAACTGGACACCTTCAAGTCTGGCATTGCAACATACAGTGTTAAGATGTGTCATATTTAGGCCTTTTCTCTCGCTTCTTGAGTCTTTTTTTAGTATGTTTTTCAATGCTTTAATTACGTCATTTGTTTGTGGGGTTTTTTTTTTCATAAAGTCAGAGTTGTTGCCAGTCAAGTGTGAGCACAGCCACTGAATGAAATGACAATGATAACTGCTCAGATGTGGAGACAGTATTATTACTGTATTTTTCTTTGATTGCTATGTATCAAAGATTCATATTAGCTGTGCCGGTTGCAGCACCGAACTTGCATGCACTTTTTACATTTTAGCAGTCTCAAGACATGGCTTCGGTACAATCCCCCTTCCCCATCTGTATTACAGGCTGCAGTCTTCCTTATTTGCTATATGCATTTACATTTGCATTCTAATTATGTGCATCTTTAACTCAGCCATAGGAATAACCAGGAAGAATATGATTACCTTTTGTCAGAGACTATTTTGTCTTTTATATCTGACTCATCTAATTCTTTTGTAATAAAAGTGATTTTGCATTTCCTCCTTGGTAGCAGTAAACCAGTATATGATGAAAAACTAATCCTTTCCAAAGGCACACCAACCCACTGGGGACCCTACACATGCAGAATAATTTTGACACTTGTCAGTTATGCAATTTTTAATCTATGTAGTGTGTACTGGACTGGTTTTGTGTTCTAGCTTACCAAAATCCATACAAATGAAACCCAGTAACAGATCTATGTGCTATTAGTATTATTAGTTTAACAAGAAAGTATATAAACTCAGAAATATCAACACAGTTCAGCTACCTCAAATAGGCAGTGCAAATTACTGTATTTATTTTGGCATATCAAGTATTCTAGTGTTTGTCTCAAATCAGTATCAATATGATTAGTTTATTATTCACCTCACTGTTCAGTTACAAATGTTTATAATATTTATAGAACTTACTTTAAATTACTACTTGCCGTAGAAGGATTCCTCAATATTTCAAGAATTACTGAAAATCAGTATTAATGATGCTTTTGAAATATAGTGTCTGCTTGCCAGATTGTCAGAACAAGTTTCTTCAGAAGAGACTTGCAGAAGGAAAGAAGAAAATGACTGATATGGAACAACCTCCAACTGAGGAATGAGTAAGTAGGCTTTGATTCTCCAGCTTGAAAGATTCAGTGGAGAAGTTAATACACCTATAATATCTAAAAAATTTAAATATTTTAAATAACAGGATGATGGTTCAAAACAGATGAAAGGAGATGTAATTCATTGCCAGAAAGCATAATGGATGGCACCTATGCAGGGCATCTGACTGCAAGTGTCAATGAGAATGAATACCCCAAAGGAGGACCTCTAGAATGAAGGAGAAGCAACAACTGGAATACTGTGTCCAGTTCTGGGCTCTCGAGTTCAAGAGGGACAGGAAACTGCTGGAGTGAGTCCAGTGAAGGGCAACTAAGATGATTGANGGTAATCTTCCAGTGTGGCTGGGAATTCACAAGTTATTAGGGGAGGACCTGGGCTCACGAGGAACAAGGGACTGCAGGTGGTGCAGATGATGAGTTTCAGGAATACTAGCAAACCATCTCCAGACTACGCATATTTCCCACAGTCAAAAGGAACTACCCTTATAGATGATGACAGTCCCAAACTCAAGATTACTGCCATAAGAACTTTTAACCAGAACCTCTATTTATTTTGTCAAAAATTCTTTCTCTTTTTCACAGGTAATAATGTCTGACGCTGCTTCCCTTAGGAAATCCCAAAGATCTGTAAAACAGCCCTATACCTCTACACATCATTTATCATGCATCTGGAATACTGAAAATAAAAAAACATCATTGCTTCCACCAAATTAGAATGGTGGAGACAGGTCCATATCATCTTCAAGGCACATAGTATCTTCTCTGTCTCAGGTACAGCCTTCTCTGAAAACCTGCATGAGGAGCAGGGAAACCAGAAGAGTATCTCAAGGAGACACAGAAGAAGCCAAGGTGCAGAGGCATTTGTCCAAAATGGTCACAGAAGGGTAAGTGGTGATCTGGAGGTATCGTAGACGACAGTGGCTGGAGAGTGGCACTGTGAAGTTCAACAATGGAATAGCATGTGGTGTACACTCCAGAAAATTTTCTGGTCATCCCAGAAAATAGCTGTCAGCCCCATTGTTCTTGTCACTCTTCTTGTGAGGGACTGTGTGATGGGACTGGTTTGCAGAGCATATGCAGGGTTTCACAGCGTTTTTCAATATCTCTTGTCACCAAGGCTGGAGTTGTTGAGGTCCTGCCGGAACTCTAATCTGCTGATGCTGAGAGGATTAATGTTTTGGGGTACCCACCATACACAGGACATTATGAAGCAATAAATAAAATCAGGACCAAACTGATGAGAGAAGTTATCTTCTAGATAAGACAGACAAATCCATAATTGCTGCTTCTTTTTGTTTTCCAGAGCATATAGTTGTCTTTTAGGAGGGCTCTCAGGTTCCTGGATATATGTGGACATTAATGTTATTCCCAAAGGAGAGTGCTCCCTGTTGATAACCATCCAATAGGACTGCTTTCCTGTGACTGCAGGGCCATTACATTGAAAGAACAGGAGTGTACAAAAACAAAGAAAGATTGTTATGAGTGTTATTGAGCATGATGACTTTCTGGGGCATCCCAGTAAGACACTGAGGAATTAAATGACTCAGAGGTCTCAATATCTACCTTGCTACCCATTGTATGACTAGGGGAATAATGTCTCCTTCAGGGAAATTAAATACAAAAGATGAGTTCTCTTGTGGCCAAATGAAAATTTCCAATTCTAATTTGATAAACTGAACCTTCAAAGTTTCTTTAAGTTGAAAAAAACAGTCAACCCAAGTGGATTGCATGTTAAGACTCAGAAAATATTATGTCCCAGGAAGATTTGTTGAAAGTACATTTTAAGTTCTAGAAATACTGGATATATCTATGCAGATATAGGTACGATATTCATGTGATGAGTCTGTTGTCCATCTTGACTGATGTGTTGTTATTTTCATGTAATATACACAGATGTGAATTTATCAAAACCATAAGCATCGCTGGAGCCTTTTACAGCAATCTATCTGTCAAGAAAATTGCCACGCGTTTATTGTTTCAGTTTCTAAACACGTGTTATACCAGCTGATTCATCTGCATGATTTCTGTAAATTCTTCTATTCATGGAATTCTGTAAATTCTGCAAATTCTGCTATTTACATGGGTTGATCAACCAAGACACCACCACACAAACAACACCTTGATGAGTTCTCATAATTCTGTCTTTGTCAATGAGTATATAAAATGTAAATGTAAACCTGTCTTGGTAGCTGAAAGGTTAAGATACCATACAAAGCACAACCTGCAAAATTTGTGCATTTGATTGTCTTATAAACTCTTCGTGGATAAAAGAGTATTTATTTCCTCTGTTCCTGTGCTGCTGGCAGGACCCCTCAGGTCCTTGCATTTAGTATGAGGTGCAGCACCACACCTGTTCATAGCACTAAATAGCTTTGATCCCATTACAGTTACCCATCATCTTTTCCATTGGATGCTCATGAAGAGATAAGTTTCCTCATACAAGTGACCAGTGAAGGAAGCGTGCCTATACTAAGTCCCCAAAACACTGGTTGATAAGTTGCTATATCTGCAGCTGTCTCACATGGTTGGGACAGATGGACATTTTGGTCTGTAATGGTGTAGCTATTCTCATGTTTTATACTGAACCCCCTTTTCCTAATCTTTTAAGCAGATATATATTTGTTCCTCTATTTGTGTGTGTTGCTGTTATTGCAGTACACCTGGAAGAACAAAATGGGGAGAGAGGCAACTAACTTCTTGTTGTCCCCCATCAATTTAAACAGTTTCTGAAAATACAGTTTGTGTGGCTTTAGCCTTCATGTAGGATTCTTCCATTACATCTTCAGTGATGCAAAGTTGTCTAGCCTTTAAGTTCATTAATCTGCATGAGAAATTCTATAAGTTTGGACTGTATCCTTAACTATTCATGCAGGTCTCTGAAAGCCACAAAGATGCTCTGTCATATACATCATTAGTGTTCATTATGGGATAAGGCCTGTTCCCTGTGCTTTAAATTATTTGTTTGCATAGTTGTGTGAGACTGGTTCTAGAGAAAAGGAGAAAAAGAAATACCGTCCACAAGACACAAAACTGGGACATCACTCACTGCAATTTAATGCCATGGTAAATTTAATGCCATTGATACCCATACCCCCTGTATCAATACAGGCTGGGGGATGAAGGGATTTAGAGAAGCCCTGCCAAGAAGGACTTGGGGATGTTGGAGAATGAAAAGCTGACCATGAGCTGGCAATGTGCGCTGGCAGCCCAGAAAGCCCCCCATAGCCTGGGCTACAACCCCACAGCATGGGCAGCAGGGCAAGGGGGGGATTCTGCCCCTCTGCTCCGCTGGGTGAGACCCCCCTGCAGTGCTGCCCCCAGCGCTGGGGCACCAACAGCAGAAGGACACAGAGCTGTTGGAGCGGGGCCAGAGGAGGGACACGGAGATGCTGGGGGGGCTGGAGCCCCTCTGCTGTGAGGACAGGCTGAGAGAGCTGGGGGGGGTCAGCCTGGAGAAGAGAAGGCTCCAGGGAGACTTTATTGCAGCCTTTCAGTACTTAAAGGGCTTATAACAATGATGGGGACACACTTCTTAGCATGGCCTTTTGTGATAGGACAAGGGGTAATGGTTTCAGACCAGACATAAGGAAGCAATGTTTTGCAAAGAGGGTGGTGAAACACTGACCTAAGTTGCCCAGAGAGGTAACCAATGCCCCATCTCCAGAAACATTCCAGGACAGGTTGAATGGGACCCTGAGCAACCTGTTCTAGTTGAAGATGTCTCTGCCCGTGGCAGGGGAGTCAGACTAGATGGCCTTTAAGGGTGCCGTTCAACACAAACTACTCTATGATTCTAACCCCACAGTTTCATTTGGTAATGTCCTTTTTATTGAAAGCTTTTTGCATAGTCTCCTATGCATAGTCAGAAGAATGAGATTTCTTCCATAGCTCTTCTCTGATTAGACAGAAAGATTTTTAGACTCAAATGATCAGTGGTGGCAGAATAAATAGATATTCCTGCAAAGATGTATCTTCAAATATGTTTTTCAACTCAGCAAGTGTTCCTGCATTTAATAGAAATAAATGTATTGAAAATATGTACTAAAAGTTCATCTTCTCACCCTGACTTTAAATGACACTCTTTGCTGATGAAAGTTGAGAGGTAATTTATGTAAAGAGAAAAGAAAGTTAATCTAAACTTGTCAAAAGTATATAATACTGCATGCTGATTTTCTGCATCACTGACTGTGAGTTTGACACTGCACTAAGTCCAAATAGAATTAATGATAATCTTTGAGAGATTACTTTCTAAAAATATATTTGCAAGCTTTTTTCACAGCTGTCAACTACCTCCAATCTAGAAGAGCTTCTGTTGTAATACTGAAGATGTCTTTCACCTAACTACTGAACAGTGCAAAATGGTCAGTGAGATAGATATTTTGGAGTTTTTTGGAAAGGAGATCCCTATCATAAATATATTGTCCCATTTTTTTTTCCCCCATTGTAAAGTGGTGATATGATTGTATCTTCAGGTTGTTTCAGCAGTTGTAAAGTTGTCAGCAATCCATAATCGGTTCAAGTTACTGACAAGAACTTTTTATTACCCTGTGGGCCTTTTTCACCTTAAATGACAGATCTTCTACTTCCTTCAAGCCTGCTTAATTACCAGGCCATCACTTGTGCCCTGCCATTGTGAAGGCAACAAACCACATTTTTTCACGGAAAATTATGGCAGCAAAAGCAGTAGAGGCAGACACAATTGAAACAATACAGATTGTTTGCTCCCATTTAGAGCTGGTCTCACACCTATGCTGTCATCTTATACTGTAATAAATAATGAGTAGAATTTGAGGACACACTGGTAAATATAACATACTGAGAAAAAATAGAATTTGTAAAGGGAAGTCATATTCCACAAACCTAGTGGAGAATCAAAAATAGGTGCATAGGTGGGAGAACCAGCTGGTATTGCCTTAATGAATATCTTAAAGCCATTTGAGAAGGTATATCACCTTTCTTAAAGAAGCTAAGTGTGTGTCTGTGTTGTTATGTGAGATAGTCCTGAGAAGTGATCCTGGACAAGGACAGGATGATAATCATTGCTGCAGACATATGAGTGTCCCTGGGGATGGTCTCTGAATGTCCAAAGTGGCTTGATCTGAAGCAAATCCCAGGAGCAGCTTGGGGGTAAGCTCACTCCAGCAGGTCTATTTATATACATATTGCATTAGAGCCCAGCACAGCCCTCCAGTATGGCCTCAACAGGCCTTGCGTCCTCACACTCCACATGTAACCTCACACCCCTCCTAAGTAATATACCATGTACCCTTGTTATCCTTCTCTGTAGAGCCTGCTAGCAGGTTATGAAATGGCTATCATTTTAAGTCATTAATGTACTGAGTAATGATTACCAGGATGTCAGAAGGATCTTGCCTAGTGCTGAGGACTCCTTCTACGTCTGGGACATCAACATTATGCTTTGCCTGAGCTGTTTCCTATTCAAAGTAGTCAGCAAAGACAGAGTGGAAAGTGATCTTCTGACACACTCGGGTTTGCTTTTCTCTTTTCCCTCCTGTTGCCCACACCTGCCTCAACTTTCTCCTGTAGCCTCGGCAGCAATCAACTGCAGAGCTGCACAGGTCGCTGGGCTGATGCCAGGGCTCTGCTCTTCTGGTGGCCACTCAGCACTACCTGTCCAGTCATCCAGCCGAAAGCTGCTCTCCAAGGCATCTTTGTGGATCCAAGCTGCATCCAGCTCCCTCAAGCACTGCCGCTTTCCTTGCTATTTCCTCCAGATAGGAGGTTGGATGTAGGAAATAGTGGATTTGTAAAATGTACTATAACTCTATAGTTTTTAAAACAGACAAAGAAAACTCTGTATTGTCCTTTTCTTCCATATTTAACAAGGAAGACCCTGCACCATCTCTTTTTAGTTCCCTTCTCCTTCCTCCCAGCTGCAGCCATTTGAAGGAATTCCTGGATACTCTTGTGACAGCAATTCAGCAAGCCCAGAATTTTAGAGGAAAATGTAACATATTTGATCTGATAGCTTGAGAGCAGCAAGACTGCCACAGCTCCGTGCCCTCAGGTCCAACCAGTGCCGAGGCTGCAGACGTATTCCCATCAGGCACACGCACACAGAGCATATGTACGCACCCCACAGGGGATCACACAGCTACACTCTGCACATTATTGACAGTGTTCACATATGCAGTATCCCCACATTTACAGTACTTAGAGCTACAAATTTCACTTCAAAGAAAGAATTAAAAAGGCAGGGTGTAGTGACAAAGGACGTAGGGAAAGGGCAAAAATCAAAACACCCTTAATAGGAAGGTGAGGCTGAAATTTTCATCTTTCATCCCTCCCAAAGGCCTGTAGGGTTCCCGTATGAACTGGAGCCCTATTACCAGATTTTGTAAAATTCGAAACTGTTCAGTAAGTTGAGGACATTCATTTACAATTGTCAATACCTCTTTGTAACTCAACTTCCAGTAAGTGGTTTGTAGAAAATGAGGCCTTCGCTTTCCAGTCTCTACCTGCTTCATGGTCAGTATAGTTAAGACTCAGTTTACGGTGACTCAGTTTTTCAAAAGAAACCAAGTCTACTTGGAAAGCCAATTTACGCACCATGTCTTCACATGCACAGTGTTCTGTGTGCATTTCTTAGTCCATCACCCTGGTTAGTCCAGGATTTCCCTCACAATATTCCAAAGGTTTGATAAAAAATTCTAACAGATTGAACACATTTGCAAAAGGATCAGTTCCCTCCCCATCTTGTGAATATTGAATCTGCTATTTTGGGAATACTTACAGCCCAGCTGGCTCCTGCTGACTATGCCAGATGTTAAAGGAAAATACACCATGCTGGATGTTACAGTCTGAGAGAAGCAAGGCTGCTGCAATTCTGTGCCTACAAATCTATGCCCCCTGTAGCAAGGTTGAAGATATATTCCCAGGAGACACAAATACACACAGAGCAAAAGTATATGCCCTGTATGTGTGTTTACATACATAAATACATCTATACATATATAAATCTGCGTATATATACATACTTATATATGTGACTGGTCCTACAGATCACAAACAGACACTCAAGAGTGCTCACATAAACACAGACAGCACCAACAGCCTCATCTTGACCCCTCTCTGGCTGAGCAGGATGGGGTTCTGCTAGGGAGTATATAAATACATCTGTACAAGGTGGATCCCTCCAGCAGCTGGGCTCAGACACTTGGTCTGGCCAGGAGCTGCCCCTGGATTGCAGTCTCCTCAGTTGCTGGCACCTGGACATACAGCTCCACGAGGCTGCAGCTCTACTCCGTCGCTTGTACAGACTGTCCCCGGCCCCATCATCAACCCCCCATGCTCTTGCCCCTTGAGGTACAAGTACTCTCACATCCACCCGGCTCACCAGTGCTCACCACTTGCTCCCAGCCCGTCTCACCTGCTCACCAGGGGGTCTGTCTGGATCTCCACTAGCAAACATGTGCTTGTACTCCTGCAGTCAGTCCAGTTGTTGCATCATGGACACAGGGACCCTCCAGCCTGTGGTCTGACACCAGGTGCTGCACTCACACCCTACACACACTGGGTAGGGAGCCCTCACCCAGGATAGAGCTAGAAAGGAGTTTAATAACAAGACAGGACAGACTGCAATGATCAGGCATAGGGCATGGCCAAACTAGCATACTGACCAGCTGCTATTTACACACCATCAGCCCTTTTTATCACCATACCCCTCTATTTTCCTACGATTGTATATTGATA
This sequence comes from Rhinoptilus africanus, assembly GCA_013400135.1. Taxonomy (NCBI): domain Eukaryota; kingdom Metazoa; phylum Chordata; class Aves; order Charadriiformes; family Glareolidae; genus Rhinoptilus; species Rhinoptilus africanus. The sequence continues at coordinate 28,441 of VXBO01011220.1, forward strand.
TATAGGAAATCCAATAAGAATAGGAAGACTAGGGAAAATGTAGGCCCACTAACGAATGAGATGGGTGCCCTAGTGGCGGAAGACACAGAGAAAGCAGAGATACTGAATGGCGCTTTTGCTTTAGTCTTCGCTGCTAAAGCTGTCCCTCATGAATCCCAGGACCTGGAGGCAAGGGGGAAGGTCTGGAGAGAGGGGTTTTCCCCAGTAGAGGAAGATTAGGTTAGAGACCACTTGTTCAAACTGGAAATCCATAAGTCCTTGGGCCCTGACGAGATGCACCCT
>VXBO01011221.1:4229-16237 GCA_013400135.1 Rhinoptilus africanus
TTTTTTTTCCTGCTCAACACCATCTGTAATACATGCTTTATCAAAATTATTTAAGGTAGACTGAAAGTCCACCAAATGGTTATCTATCTTTATCATCATTGAATTTGTCCCTGAAGTGTCAGATTTTTTTCATATTAGAAATATTGGTTCTATTCTTAAAAACAAAACAAACAAACAAATAAAACACAAACCCCCAAACCCAGGAAGCATGGAAAAAGTGACAACTTTTATTCTATGTGCAGAAAGCATTACAGCTACAGTTCTCAGGTATCAATTCAAACTATCAAGAGGTTTTAAGTATACAATTCTAAAAAGCAGTGCTCAGTCAAAGTAGCTACTACCTACCTCTTTTGAAACAGTTCTGGTTGGAGTATGTTTAAGCTAATATATAGGGCAATCTATGCAAAACTTCAGACTCTCAGGGACACTGTCCTATGTACTATCCATGGGAAGAATTCAGGAACTGAAGAGAGAGCATAGCTGTGCTACAGATGGGAGATTTTATTCTTCGTATTAAATGAAAATATTCCACTCTACTTTCTCCTTTCTTAGAAAATGAGGCCTGCTTCAGACATTGGCAGTATTGCTGTTCCACTGCAATTTTTTTGCCTGTGGGAGGACAGAATGAGATAAAAGGAAAAATCTTATGCAGTGGTGGCTTGGAAAGAGAGCAAGGAGAAATATTTATGACAAAATTGTTAATAAAAAAGAAGCATTCAGGTCAGCTAGACTTATTTCCAATTTTGTGCTAAAAAGATATTATATTATGAGAAAAAAAAACCCATGCAAAGTGCAAAAAAGTTAAATTTCAGTATTTGCATATTTTCAAAAACAAGTTTTTGATTTTTTCTTCAAATCAAAACTTTGTAAATTTCACAAAAGTTTATAAGGGGGGATGGGTTTTGGTTTTGTATATATACGATTGGGTAAATTTAATTTTTCCTCACAATATTATGTTCTTTTATTGCTTTTTACTTTGAAGGACAAGCAGACCAAATATTTTGATTTGGACTTAAAAATTCTCTTTGTTATTCCCTCCTACCTCCTAATTATTATTCTTTTACAATGGGATTGAATGGAAGTGATGACTCATTAAATTCACAAGAGATGATAAAATTCTAAACCTCATTTTTAAAAAATGCCACAGAATAAAAAATATATTTTTACATCAGCTACTGAGATTAATTTCTTTGTTTCTATTTGTCAAAGTATTAACATATAACCTTTACATTTTACTTTCAGAATTAGGCTAATTGATAAAATAGTGCAGGTTTGGCGTGGGGACTGATTTATTGGCTAAATTTCTATTTTTAATCAGCATATTCCTTTGAGTATTTTATTTCATTAAATATTTCAGAAAAAATAATCATAGAAGACATATACCGAGGCTGGCTTGATCTTCCAAAGTAGCCAAGATATAATCTGAGCATTGGAAGGCAGTAAAACTCCAGTTGTAATATTTTATGGTCTCCAGGTTCTGAATTTCAATGTCACAGTTTCCTTTCTCAAAGCTGGACCATGGTCCCTTTTTAAACTGTGCTGTTAGTCTAGCATTAATCATTGCCTGTCTCTGGCAATATGAAAAAAATAATCAAAACAAAAAACCCCAACCCAACCAACAAATAAACAAACACACACACACACACACAAAACATTTTTTCTGTGAAAGGAGGGACATAAGAAATATATTAAGTTTTTCTAGCATTTGGCACACTTTGACTGTATCTGTGTATAAAAGAAATCAAAGAAACATTGTCTGGTACGGTAAAAGTTACTGTCTATGTCCCGAAACCCAGCACTGTGTTTAAGAACACATTTATCTTTAAATATGTACATAATCTCATAGATTTTAGTAGGATTAATCTTTTTGCTCTAAACTTTAATATTTTGTTTGGTCATGGTGTTAGATGCAATGCCAGAGAATTTTGTATATCCTTTCAGTATTTAAGAAAATCTGTTATCTCTTTATATAAGTACTAATAAGTACTAATTTTCTTGATGACAATATATAGCAGTTCAATAGCATTTCCAATATGTAACATACAGACAATTTACCAGCCTAGAAAATGATGTAACCGGAAGTCCTTTCCATTTCTTTCTACCTTCTATTCTACCACTTGCACAATATTTATCTTTCAAAGCTTAATTCAGATTACTGGCTGTGTTTGTGAGGTAAATCTTGAAATAAACAGGATTACTAAAACAAATTTAACGAGGAACGGAAACTTTAGTTAGTGGGCACAAAGAAGTACACTGAAATTGAGAATTCGGAAATAACCTATTAGAAAGAAATAGAAAGTTAAATTGTAAAGGAATACTACAAAGGAAATGTTAGCCTTTAATTAACTTATAAAGATCCTAAATAAGAATAAAATAAGAATCGGTCATTTTTTTTTTCTAAACCAGTTCAAAGCAATTTAGAAATTATTTTTCGAAAAGCGCACATATAATTCTGTTTGTGAACTCAGAAGGAAGCAAGAGGAAATGGATTATGTCATTATACTTGATCCTTAGTAACTGTGACGCAAGAAAATGCCTGCTCCATGGTTCATGTAGCACATGTAGCATAAAGTGGAGCCAAGATCTAAATTTTAGAGAAAAATTCAAAGCCTATTCAAGACACAAAGAACATTCATTATCTATAACAGAGAGAGGAATAAAAGAAGACTTTCAAATGTACGAATTTGACCTATAGCAATAAGCAGAAGGAAAGCACCAAAATGTTAAATAAAGTAGTGGAGAGATCAAGCAATTGAACTTTGATTCTGAGCTGTCAGTTAGAAGTACTGTGGTGTTTTGATAAGATATCTTTATCATTATAGTGGACTGTGAGTGGCAAAGTGAGGAAGCAATCAAGTCTTCCCTCAACAGAGGAATTTTAGAGGTGAGAAGGGAATAGGGAAGAGAACGGGGATGAAAAATAGAAGAATGAAATTCAGCCTCACAGACAAATTTAATTTTATCTTAAATGTCTAGATTGTCTCTGGTGAAAAAAATGATTACATACAACTCAATAAAATAACCAATAAAGGCCAGTGGAAACATACAACGTAAATGACCAAACTGCAGGAACAATCAATCAAATACTTGAAATATAGCAAGATTTCTATATCACTGATTTACATCTGTGCTTAGAGACACTCACACTAGAAACAGTATAATTGAGAGTTCATTGATAAGGGGCAGTCATCAGGGAAAACATTCTTTATGGTGTACAACTTATTGAAGTACTATAGTATGCATCACTTAATGAACACTTTGTATCAGTTCAAAGGGCTGTGAATTGCAGTACAGAATTAAATCTTAGATTGAAGTAAATACCTTTTTTATTTCTTTTAAAGATCGTTAAAACTTTTTCAGTTTAATTTATAATCTTTCTTCTCATCATGCTATAGTAGTGAACTACAGGAGCAAGATTTTGAAGTCTGTGATACAGCATGTACTGCTTGACATCACCTAGATATTTTGTTATAATAAATTTAATTGTGAATTTAGTACTAGCTCTTTAGTACTGATGTGTAAGGAGCATTTTATCAACTAGGATAGGTAAATGGACTTCTGTGGATCACATGGACAGACAGGAAGTCCTATCTTGGATTCAATTTGTAACCCACAATAAAAAAGTCTTTGTATTTCAGACTACTGCTAATGATGAATTCATTACTGGTTTGGTAACATTAGTTCAGAAAACCTCCATTTGGATTTATAATATATATAGTTTACATTCTTTTTAAGAGAAATTAACTTATATCTACTAGTAATTGAATGATTGGCTTTGTAGGTCACCAGAAGAGGACCTGAAATAAAGTTTTCTGAAACCTAAATTTTAAAAGCATAACAGATATTAGACAGAACGATTTAAATTCTTGCCTCTGGTAAACAAAAAAATGAAAGGAATTTTTATTTTGTTTTATTTTATCATATTTTATTATACAACTCCAGGAGTGGATGCAACCCTGGTATTAGGATGGAAGACAAGTGTTACCTGTCCCTTCACACTGTCATGTGAGCAGTACACATTTCTTTCATCTCAATCACAGGGGAGGCAACACTTCCAGGTGGGTTTTCTGAGGACAAAGCCTGGCCAACAGACATATATATATGTATTTTTAGAAGTTGCACACCATCAAGTTATTCTTTTGCCTTGGAAGTGCACATAAATGGTCAACACTAAGGCACTGAAAGCTAACTTGTCTTTAGAATAAATCTTTAATCTCCATTACACAGTAAAATGGAATACCTAATAATGTGTTGGTTATACCTAGTATAGTAAGAGCATATGAAAGAGGTCAAGATTTTCCTATTTAAAATTTTTTGTATGGTATGAATCTTCCTAGGACACCATCTATAATATTTTTTGTGTGTGACCTTCTTTAATGCATTTGTTGTTTGCAAGAACTTTCAGAATCTTAGTAGTTTTTTCCAAGAGAAAAAATTTCTGAGAAATATACTGTATTTCAAGTACCAGTAAGAATTAAGCTAGCGTCTTTTTCACATTCAAGGGGAAGCACAAATTCTTAGACAAAATCTTTAGTTTATGACAGTTTTTTGCCACTTGCAGATTGGCAGTTTATCCTATTACTACACATTCTTCTTATACCCTGTCCTTATAAGTCTGTCCTTGTTTAGCATTGGGGTTCCTGTGAGGAATTACAACTGTTATCTCAACTCATATTATGCAACATAAGTAACTGCAGTGAGGTAAAAGCAGCTATCAAAAACATAATGAGAAAATAAAAACTATACCTTAAAAATGTTTTCCCACACACCCCACCCTTCTCCCTAGGCTTAACTTTACTCCCAAATTCTCTCCCTCCTCTCCCTGAGCAGCACAAATGGGATGGGGAATGGAGGTTATGGTCAGTTCATCACACTTTGTCCGTGCTGCTTCTTCCTCCTCAGGGGGAGGAATACTCACACTCTTCCCCAGCTTCAGCATGTGGTCCCACTCACAGGAAACAGTCTAGCACAAGCTTCTCAAACATGAGTCATTCCCATGCTCATTCTTCATGAACTGCTCCAGCACAGGTCTTCTCCACAGGGTGCAGTCCTTCAGGAATAGACTGTGCCAGTGTGGGTCCCCTGTGGGGTCACAAGTCCTGCCAGCAAACCTATGCCAGTGTGGGCTCTTATCTCCACGGGTCCATAGGTCCTGCCAGAAGCCAGCTGTACTATGAGCTCCTCACAGGGTCACAGCCCAGTTTAGATGCATCCACCTGCACTGCCATGTGTTACTCCATAAGATGCAGGTGGATATCTGCTTCACTGTTAACCTCCATGGGTTACAGGGAGACAGCCTGCCTCACCATGGTCTTCACCCTGGGATCCAGGGAAATCTCTTCTCCAGTGCCTGGAGCACCTCCTCCCCCTACTTCTTCACTGACCTTGGTGTCTGTAGAGTTGTTTCTCTCACATAGTCTCACTCTTCTCTTCTGACTGCTGCTCCTGCAGCGTCTTTTTCCCTTCGTAAAAATGTTATTCAAGAGGTGCTACCATAATTGCTGATGGGCTTAGGCTTGACCAGCAGTGCATCCACATTGGAGCTGGCTAGCACTGGCTCTGTTGGACATAGGGAAAGCTTCCAGCAACTTCTCACAGAAGCCACCTTGTGTCGTCGTGTCTATGTCCCTCCAACTTTGCTATGCAAACCCAATAATTCATATTCTTATCAATACATATATTTATACAGTTATATTACTTTTCAAGACATATTATCTTCTGAGCTACTTGTTGCAGGCTATAAGCAACATACTGATGAACTCTCAGAAAGGCAAAATAAGGTGTGTTCTTTCTTTTCTTCTCAGGCAAAATCATGGATGAGTGATGATTATTTGTGCAGTTAGAAAGTTGTGATGTTTGTTTTTGAAGAGTTATTTGTAATGGTTATGTGCATAACATTGTGCAAGGAGAAAAATAACTGAGGACTCAAAAAACAGACATTGTGGAGTTTTTAAGAGACTTTTGTAGCAAGAAGCTTTTCAGAGAGGACTGCCACAATCATCAAAACCAGTCACTTTGCTTCAGAAAATACAGGCAAAACTAACTGTTCTTGTATTTACTGATACTAAAAACAGGCTGGCCTGCTCTTTCATATTCTATATCTTTAGGCACGCAGGAGGTAGAATTGGAAACATTGCAGTAATTCTACCAGTTGTCTGCTTTCGTAAGTACATTCACTGTTAAAAGACACTGACCATTGCTGAGGTCAACCGCTATTTATGCAGTGATTACACATTTTGAAAACCCTCCTGAACTGAAGTTAGTTGTGGTGACAGTATGAAAAGAATTTCTCTCAAAAATAAGAAGATTGTGTGCAGGTGGCTCTAGCAGATAGTCCAAATCTTCCAAGAACGAATAAGTCTTTTGAACTCATGGCCTGTGTGGAAAGTACATCAAATGTCGTGTTACGCTCGTGTAAAACTGCTTTGAGTCAAAGATGGAGGACTCCATCTTTGGAGACTCCATCTGCCTAGCTGCTTCTCCTTAAGTTTTCTGCATTACAATGGCATCCACAACTATGAAAAGGGACTCTTTATCAAACTTATTAATTGGCAGGCATCATACAAGTCCAAGAAGAATAGAGATTAATGGGTTGAACATTTTTCATTTTTTTAATTAATATTTTGATATAGCAAATCCTTTTGAAATTTTGTATTAGTTACATATTTACTTAGGGACAACAAAGGATGTAAGATGCTCAGTTTTGCTTATCTTAAATTAAAAAATAAGACAAAAAAACCAAAAGAACAAAACCAACAGAACTAAACAATTTAAGAACAAACCAAATCAAACCCATTTTTTTAAAACAATGTTAGTATTTATTTTACATAATGGAAAGTGGAGTCAGCTGCTATGAATGGAATTAACCATCTCAAAGTTGGGCATATAATCTGAATTTATCATCTAGGCTTTCTTAATAGCCAGTGAAATGAAACAGGCATATCTAGGAAATGGTTCATCCTGATTTATAATATGTGTTGAAGAGAAATACAATGTATTATCCCTGGCAATAATTGTTCCTTGACTCTTGGGAGATCCTAAACAACTAGTTTAGCTTAAATGTTACAGAGTTAACATCTGTTGAGATGAATGATGTTCTGAATATTGAATACAAACCCACAAAAAAGTAACAGTCAAAGTAAGATTTAAATGCTGGAATCTCCAGAGACTCTTTGAGCCTTTGATGATGATTTACAAGGACCTTCTTTAGCTGCATTTTAACATTTTACATCTAAATATAACAGTATTTGCTGCTGTCTCCTGAAATACCATTTTCAGACCACTTTTACAAAATGATATGGAGTTTCCAGGAACCACCTATGCCTAACAATTAAATTGGCTCAATGCCTTACCATTTTAGTGACAGTGGTAAATTTTGACTTGCTGCCAACAGAGTTGTCTGCTTTTCATAAAGATTACAGGGTGTTATGCTAATGACTAGCTATGAACAAGCGTTGAACCATCTTTCACATTGCTTTGAAATAAACCTGATACACTGAAGTGTATTCATATTATAAAAACTTTAGTATTTTGGTGGTTATGACAAGACAGAATTATTGGTAAAAGGTATAGAGCTTTCAGTCTCCTTGCAAGGTGTTTTTCAAGAAAATGATTAGGGAAAGAAATGCTTAAATTCACAGTAATTTCACAGAATTTTGCAGTACTACCACTGTAAATATAAAGAATCAAAAATGATAACTAATTAGGCATATTAAGACAAGATTATTACTAAAAATCAATAAAACCCCCTTGAATTGAAAGTTACTGTTTTCTGAATCTTACACAAAACTTATTTGATACACAAAATAGTATCACCAAGAAAAGAAAACCTCAAGTAAACATAACAAAAATGGAAAGTGTTATTTATAAGGAAAAGTAGTTCCCTTGTAAAATGTTTTAATTGCAAAAAATAATGTTAACATGCAAAAACGTGAACAATCCTGAATAAGGCTCTATTTGTGATTTAAGATTCAGACATGTTCTTTAGCCTCAGCTTCACAATACAACCTTAGAGGCAGCTAAATTAGGAACTTAGTGTGAAACCTCTTTCCATGTGATTTATGAACCAGTTTGCACCCAGATTTCAATCCACCAGGCCCAGACTATTGAAATGTGCAATATTTTACCAGCAGAATTAACCAGTGTAGTACCTTACAAAAATGTATTGAAACCTCTACAAAGTCTTCAAGATTAAACATTTATCTACATAGTGCATTGTGAATTCATTATGCAGTTATCTCATTATTAGAAAACTGGTAATTCTGTTGTATCCCCCTTTCCTTAACATTTTACAAGTTGCCAGAATGTTTAAAATATTTCTCTTTTTTCGCCTAGTTTTAACATTAATGACTCAAGTAGCTTCAAAACGCCAATTCATACTGAACTGTCTTATTAAGTAGAGAGAACATTCATCCTTTCAGAGAATTGTACAGTTACCATCAATATATCTTCAGGCCAACCTCTGGCTACAAAAATCTTTGTCATTTTACATTATCTACAGATGATTCTTTTGTTCATTGTTCTTTAGGCAAGATACTTTAATTCAAATTGATCCCTGTGGAAAAAGAAGAGGTCAGAAATCACAAAGTTTTTAAATAAATCATCAGTAAGAACAATAAAATAAATCCTTTCAATTATTATTTATTCTTATTTTTGTTTTATTTGTAATTGAAACCACAAAGGAAACACTGTATCAATAGCGGAAGTTATTTTTTTTATTAGCCTTTTAACAATGACTACTCTGGTATCAAATAATATTTTAAAATATTTCTATAAAAATAGCATTTTAAAAGCAGTTCTTACTAAAATTTTGCTGATTCATAGTAAAAGACTGCACACAGAATACTGTCTGTAGTGTAAGTCTCATAACAGTTACATCAATGTAGTCCTATATGGGTAAAACCACTGAAAGAACATCAAGATCTAGTGTCAAAAGCACACGTAATTAAAGAAATAAAGGTTTTAATTCATGTTTTGTCCTGCCCTTGCAAAACCTAAGACACTTAATCAATTTCGGAATTGTCCTCACTGCTTAATGGAGTATAGTGCAGACAATCACTAATATTTACTTAGAGAAGCAGAAATATTTTCATATTGTTGAGACAACATCAGGCAAAACCTAGTAGCTTAAGTCTGACACCATGCTAATGTGTGATCATGCTTCAAGACCTCAGCTGAAATCTCTCTGTAACATGTGTAGCTTCGTGTGTCTGATCTCTTTTAATTATATAGTAAGAATACAACACACTGTCTCTGACTGTTTCAGTGTATTAATGTATATGTGTTTTAATATTCTAATTTTAAATCACTAAATTAAAAAAAAATATTCTTTGGAGTATCAAACATACTTATTTGCTTTTTCATTTTATATATTTTTATAAAGGGGTTATGACAATGAAGCTTTTTTCTGTAAGGTAATCTAAAAACATTAAATTAAAATACCTGCCTGCACATCAGTTTCTGTTCTGAAGTGGATTTTTTAGTTTAATGATAAGAGGATAAGTTACTTATTTCTTATTCTTTAGAAGATTCTTTTCAGAGGATTTTTAAAGGAAATCGGAGGTCAGGTGGGGAAAAAATATGAACTACTTATATGTTTACAAGACTAAACCTTTTGATATGTTATAAAATAGTCATTGACAAGAACTTTTACCTGTGCTAAGTTCCTGATACCAACTTTAATGCTACATGTTTTCTTGAAATGCTGTCGAATTAAAAGTCATGAATGTCCTTTCTTCTACAATCATTCTACAAATTATTTGGAGTATTTTCTTCTGTATTTACCAAGTCAAATGAATTGGTAATTTGTTGGGGGTTTTTTTGTTTTGTTTTGTTTTCTGATACACATACACTATTATTTTTCATTTGTTATTTGCACAACAGATGTTTTTGTGGACTATTCTGCTATTGCACTTGTTAAATATGGTGGTTTATGTCTTTAGGAAATTATTGCCTTCAAAATTGTCTTCGTTTGACAGCAGGAAAAAATAAAAGACTTTTACATCTTGCCTCCTCTGTAGTTCATAGTCTTTATTATATTTCAAACTTAGAAGAATATGCTATTTGGATAATTCAACGGAAAATGTAAAAAAGCTGTCACACATAACTTTTCAAAGAACTGACAAAAGAAGCCCAGTATCAAAAGCAATAATTTTCACATCTGTTTCTTATTTTTATCTAGATGCTAATGCCTTCCAGTAATGTTTCAAAGCAAGCAATGCACAATTGAAAATGTTTGGGAACATTATGTTTTCTGGTGAGGAAAAAAAAAGAGTTACAGTACACATCTTAGTTCTCCGAGGAAAATTTCATTTGAGGAACAGCAGAGTAACATAAAAAGAATATTAGTATTTTTATTGTACCTTCAAATATTATGAATTCTGATGTAATATAATCAATAGACTTGAGGTCCATTTCTAAGACCATGCCTCTGAATAACATGGTAGCATGGTAAGGTTTCTAATTAGCATTGTATTGAATTCTAATTTAAAATTACATCATCTCAGATTCATTATGCATATACACTTCACTTAAATAGTATTTTCTGGTGTCACAGATTTAAGGTATGTAGCATTAATCACTTTTGAATAGTCACAATAGCCTGAAGATTAAATCACCATCAAAATACTCAGTTAAAAAGTTACATGCTGTGATTTCTTTCTATAGATAAAATTAAATTTATTACCCATTAATCCTTAAATTGGTATTTATCAGCTTTGTAGAGCCAAATGAAAGGTGATGATATATGCATTCCCCAGCAGTTTGTGGATTTATTTATTCTCACCTTAAACCATGCCAAAAGACTGAGAGTCTCAGGTGAGATTTTTCTCAATATTAATTGAATGGGGAAAGAGAGAACTTTACTTTAGATCAGATCTGGCTTGTTTTCCTATAAACATTGAGAAAACTAGATACATATGTTGGGTTGATCTTTATTCCTTCACCATTACATGAATAGTGACAATCAGAACAGGAGGGTATCAGTTTACTGTACAAGTTTACTGTAGCTTCTGGAGTACTTCTGTTTCTCTACCAAATGCCTGCATATTGTGAATAGAAAGAAAACACAATTGTCACCAAATAGTGTTTACAATATTTCTGAAATTTTTTGTAAGTATATCACCTAATCTATTAACAAAGTCCCCCTGAAAAAAGGAACACATCCAGTAGTTTGTGGTATCAAGTACAACAGAAAATCTTCTTCAGCAAAGCAAAGTATAGAATTTAACTATAACTGCAAGTACATAGAAAAGAATCTGGAAAATTAAATTCATTAGGATCTTCTGGGCTTTGACTATATACATTGCAGGGGTCATATGAAAAGTGATCTGGGCAATATTTCTTTATACAGTTTAGCATAAAGGCAACTGTATGGTTAGTATTTGTATGCTGCTTGAACTCTTTTTGTATCTTACTAATCTTTGTGTATGGTCTTTAATACATTATTGTGCCATGCACTGAGAATGCAACCATCCACACATACTGACTGACTCCCTAGTAGAACTCTACAGCTGCAGGAGAGCCCCTCACTTCTGGTCACAATTTTTTGTAAAGTAATGATTTCTGCCAGCAGAAGAGAAATGTTCATACCCGTGACAGAGTCCATAATGCAGCAGAACTGACTGCTAGTTACTAAAATCTATAGCTGGAGAGCTGATCACCCCATGAATCAGTTTTGAGGGTTTTAAAAAAATTATTATTATTTCTATTAGTTTTATTATTTTGAAGGAGTGTTCTGCATATTGAATATACTTTAAGTCTTCTTTAGGATATTGAGTGGCAGTTCAGTATCTCTGCACAAGGGCAATGTTTGGGGTATTTTAAGGTCCCTTCCAAACTGAACCGTTCTGTGATTCTGTGCGTGATTCTGTGATATTTTCTACTGCTGGTGTTTGGAATGAATTTCAACATGATTCTTCAGAATTATGTATAAAGATCAAAATAAAAACAATCTGAGAACATGGCACACAAATAATGGTTAATGATGTAGAATCATAGAATTGCTGAGG
>VXBO01011222.1:11147-33594 GCA_013400135.1 Rhinoptilus africanus
AGCCTTCCTCTACTTCTGATCACCAAGTCTTTTTATGAAGCAAACTAGCAAGTAAGATTAGATGAGAATACCTTGTGTTTGATCTAAGAGTTTCCTGCAGAGGCGGGTATTATTAAAATTTACTGATTATCTAAGGTTTCATGATAGGAAAAAGATGGTCATGAAAATACTTCCCTTTGTTACTGAACAGAGGTATTATTAATGTCAGTGCCATATAAGCATAAGAAGCTAGTGGCCTGGAAACTTGCCACCATGTGGCTAAAAAATTTCAGTNAGTACTTTCCAAACAACAAAGCAGATGTTCCCTGTAATGCAGTTTTTGAAGAATGCACATGAGGCTCAAGCCAGTGACAGTGTAATCCACCAAATGCCTGCAAAGGAATCCACATCGTCTCTGACTAACAAGTTTTCTTACTGAAGTCATTTTAGGGGGTGCCAACATTAAGGATAAAATATGCAGAAAAAAGGCCAGATACTGCCTTGAGGGACCTACTCGTCAGTGCACCAGAAACTACACAATGACTTTTCTTCCAGAATTGGTGGAGAAGAAGTGCACATGTGTAAAATATACCTTTTGCACTTTAAGACATTTTACCAGCAAACTGTTTCAAATTAAACCCAGATGAGTAATGGTAAAGCAATGAGGTTTTCCCTGGGTTCAGTAAAAACAGCTGGTATTGCTGCTATTAATCATGTACGTGTGCATTAGAAGGTCTTGTATGTCTGAGAAAAGCATCTCAGTCAGGTAGTAGCAATGTACAACAGCCTCTGGGACCTTTGCCTGTAGAAACAAAACCCAGACCACTTGCTGCCAATGCATCCCTGCATGCTACTTGTACTTGAATACATTTATTCTGATGCCCTCATCAATAATACTTTAAAAATCAAATAACTCATAACTAAGTTCTCATATTAATGAATAATAATACTCCTACTCCAAGTTTTATTTTATAATATGATGCTAAAACATATACAGCAACACTCAGTATACTACTAATTGCCAGACCACTAAGCTGTAAGACTTTTTCCAGCAAGACCAAATAAAACAAGCCTTGAAATACAAGCCTTGAAATACTTGAAAAGTATTTTGCCCATATCCATCACTTTACCCTAAGAAAGGGCTTGTGAAGATTCTAGGTATTTCAGACCTAGAGTTCGCAAAATATGTTTATTCTTTAGTATTAGTAGCCCATAGATGTTTGTTTCAGCCAAATGTGACTGACATGTCAGTATACCTCTGAAGCTTGCATGGGACGGTAATTTCTTGAATGCCTGTATTTGCTGTCCCACAAATAATTTGTTTTTTGGAAAGTGACAAAACATTAAGAGGCCTTTCAGGTTTCTTTGTTTTCTGGTTAGCTTTCTGATAGTATAGGATAAGAAACAGCTGAACATCACCTTCTTTCAATACACATATTTGTGTTCTCTCTTTCTACCACATGTACAGAAAAGATTTACTTTCTGAGGAGCAGGAGTTACAAAGAGACTGACAGAATTAAACTTTGTACCTATTCCACATACCAGTCATCACCAGAGGTGAACTGTGAATACTGGAATGTCTTTATCTCCCACTTGCTGTGAGTCAGCTGCAAGACATGAAAGCCTAGAGCCAAAAGTTAGCTGTGTTAAGACCACTGGGTTTACACGGGATTGTTTTGTTTGGATACCTAGTTGGAGGACTTTTAATTTCTTTCATTTTGAAGCATGGAAGAACTGCTGCATGAAAATGGAATAGAAAACTAAGGGATTTCTTCAAACAGAAAAACAAAAGCTTGTTTCATAACTGCTCAGAGGGTAGACGTCTGCTGTATACTGGTTAGCACAGGACAAATTCTTTCTTCGGTGCGGCAAGGAGATACATAGATATGTATGGCCATGTGCTTTATCAGTGAGGCACTGACAACATGTATAATGAAATACAGGAGATATTCTAGAGGGCCACAAAATTCCAGGACAACTTTCTCTCCATTTGATGAATTAATGAAGAGTATTGAAGAAGCCTGAAGAGTATTTTCAGTACATCTTTTCTTTTAAATTAACTTAATCTCCAGTGAAACTGTGGGCTCAAGCTTCCATCAGAACCAAGTTCATTTGACCTCCACCAGTCTCCAAAACAGGTCTTTCCTTTCAAGAGGAAAGATAAGTCCTTCTACTTCAGAGAGACAGGAAGACACACAAGTCTCCTGGGTTAGACCGTCAGTATATCAGCAAATCCGGCTGGGGGAATTTGGATGATGAGGCAGCCTGGAAAGCATGCCACTCCCAATTCATTAGAAGCCCTGAAGAGTAGGACCACGGATATAAGCTTTTGGGAAGACTTGAGTGTGATGGCAGAAGAGTTCTCACAGCAGGTTCGACACACCGTAACTTCTACTGTTTCTGAGATATAAAACATCAGCTAACATCAGCTTCTGTTTGGGAGCCATGCTCTGTGTCCAGCAGAATGGCAGTCATCTAAATCTGCTAGTCACCAAGGAAAAAAATTTTGCTATCATACTATGGTCCCATTAACAAAAAGAATTTCTAGACAGTTGGAGAAGTATAGAAGCATTATTTTAACTGTAACTTATTTGCACATTTGGAAATGGGGTAGAGTTTGAGAAAGTTCCTGGGTTTTCTTAGTGCTCTTAATCACTGATTTAGCAAGATTTATCTGGGAAGGACTGCCCATGTTTTCTTTCAAGAAAATTTCTGCTAGCAGACAAGACAAACAGAAATATCACTGGGAAGTCTTCCAATTTGCTGAGGACAAATACACGCGATGCACCTCATCTCCAGGGACTGAAACTGCACTAATATTGAAAATGTTGCACTGGTAAAGAGAAACTTGCTTGCGTCCAGTCTGGGGAAAAGGGGACAATTTGATACAGTATCACAGTTTCTCCAAGAACATAACATAGGAGACAGGATGAGAAGAAGGACTGATCTTTCTTAATCATTGTTGGAGTGGCCGGACATTCAACAGCAAGTCTACAATACAGATCTGTGGGATGAAGGAAATGGCTGGCCTAATTTAATTTTTAAATTAAATGTAAAGATTTTAATAGGTCTTTACAAATGTACTCATTAATTTCAAAGTAGTAGTGCAACTTCTCAGTGTTGTCCTACTAAAAGTCTTTCATGGGTTGAGCATACTGCTTCAATATGCAAGGTGAAAAACTGGGTACGGATACTGGTAACATCAGGAGTCACAACGATATTCACACAGCCTAAAGAAAATAGTAGAGAACTACTATACTGTCTGATTTTTATTGTTAGTGAACAAAGGTTAAGAAAGGAGAAAAAAGAAAAATAAGTGCCAACTGTACGCAGAAACACATTTCTACTTAGTTTCCTTCTGTAACACTGAGCCTGTTAGTGTTTTCTTCACATTTTCCAGACATCTAATAATTGATGAGCCACACAAGGCTATCCAAATTGATTAATCTATGTTTTGGAGATGATGCCCTTCAACAACTTTACAGCCTACTCTTCTACTGATAAAGACAGACATTGCCACCTGTGAGCTCATTTGCACTTCAATCTCCCTATCTCTCAGAAAAATAATTAGCCCGTGTCTTCCAGTGAAGCTGTTTGCTGTACGACTTGACTGTTCTTTGCTGAGGCTGCAATCTCAGTGCAGGCTCTGCACGCTGACTGGACTGTGAAGTTGTGTTGTCATACTATACCTGTTGGCCAACAGTTGTGACCTAGTTCCAGAAGGAGAGGTTAGGTAAATTGCCAAGTCTCCACGTCGAGGGTGAGTAATAGTGATGCGCACAACAACATGCTCCAAGTAGATCACATGGTGGTTAGGATTATCTGAACAGCCAGTGGCTTTGTAAATGGAACGGACAATGCTATCAGGTCGTATTGTTCTATAATATAAGCATATAAAACATCATAAGCATTTCTTCCTTGTTCTGTAAAATAACGCAATCGCGTATTTTTGGCTTAGTGAATGACAGTGTTGGACAATTGCTTCTGAGAAGCGAGCAGCCTATAACCGTTAGTTTTAACACTTACTTCCTACCTGAAACTATCACCACATGGCAATTATTTTACTGCAGCTAATGGCAACTACCTGGCTTTCTGTTAAGCATGTACACATGCTAAAAGAGGACAGTGAAAAATCTGTAATAGGAATAAGCCTTTGGGACAGAACATTTTTGTGGATTAGTGGCCAGCTGAGAATTGTTGGGATTGTCATGGGATCACAGCTGGTTGTTAAGCCACAGGAAATGCTTGGCATAGCCATGGTCCTTGCTTACGTAATAGCAAGTATTACATGTTGACTGTACCAAACAGCATCTGACTCAGCTGTTTTAAATTGGCACGGCATCCTTGCAGGCTATACCAGTTATGGATCAAGTCTGTCAAGCACATTTATCAAACAATAATCTTAATGTTTTGGAGGTGTACCTTATGACTGATGCTGGCTCTTTATCCACAGCGTGCATGTACAGGATTTTGCTCTTAAGCCTGGTTCTAGCAGGCTTAAGACTCTGTACTAGCAAGTGGGAAGCAGTTCAATCTTAGCCTCTGAGCTAGAGACTCTTCTGAGATTGAGAGAGACAATATCATGCAGTATTTTAACGAAAAGAGTATTTACTTGTTAGATCCTGGACTGATAAGTCTCTACTCATCTTACAAAGGTGACTGGAGTGCACTCAATCAAACATTCTTCTTTCATGTATAGCAGAATCAATCATTATCCAGCCGGGCTTGTTTTACACCTTCAACTTCTGAGGTGTTCTTTAAACTAGGGCATTTTTCCAAGCACTACAAGCAACAATGTTTACAGGCAAATGACCTGACATCTGTGAAGGTGACAGAGATCCCCAGTATAGCTTTCAAAATGACACATCATACACAATGCAAGGGAGGGGTAAATTATACCCAATTTCTTTCCATAAGTTTATGCCAGCAAGAGTTTTGGCAGCGGGTATTACTTGATTTGCCGATCCGTGTTCTCCACACACACATGCTGTGGAGGCACCGTTGTCCACTTTTCTGCTTCTATCACCATTGCTTCAGCATCCATCAATCCAAATCCATAGAGGTGGCTCACTGCAAGGTACAAACAGAATCATTGCAATTATAGCAAAAACCTTGTTTTTCATCACAGACCAATTCCAGGAAGTCACATCCTAACAAGAGCTGCTTCTTTTCTACTTCTTCCTTACTTTCACACAAAGCTCAAAAATCTCCTTGCAAGAAACAATAATGACTATATCTAATTTGTTCACTGAATCTATTCACTGCTTTATTAAAGAAACAGCAAATGACCATCATGAATAACACTGCATTACCACAAGGAGTATGGACCAGAACTGCAGAACACCAGGGTGTACAATTGCTTCTCATTGCCCTTTGTCCATGTACCTGAACTCAGCCCAGTCCTCTTACACGACATAATGTTAAAAGGTGTAAAGAACCAGAAGAGGGTTATTTCTGTTGCTCAAATACCAAATGCATGCACCTAAGTATTGAAGGTAACCAAGACAATAAATTTAAGAAGGAAGAGACCGTCTTTTCTAACTGCTCTACACTCTTAACTTCCCTGAGCGTAAGCAGTATGGTTGCCACTGGCCAGCCAACCAAATAGCTCCAACATCTCCCTAAAGCTGTCTGAATGACAAGGGTGAAAAACAATGGTATTTGAAGTCAAGGGCCCTAAAGATAATCTGGTTCTCACACAGAGTCTGTGTCAGAAAGGCTCCTTCTTCTACTTCCTCTGTAGATCTGCAGATGAAGGGCAGATCTGCAGATGAAGTTAGTGCTGGAGAGAGCTGTTAACATTGCTGTCGACCTCTGATATCACCTACTGCATACATTGCACACACAGTGATACTAAGCATCTATGCCTGGAGCTTAGCACTCTGTTAGTGCTCATTTCTGGATGTTACATCTTCACCTCTATCTGCTTTTCATGCCATGGAGAGCCAACAATGGTCCCCTTGAAAGAAACTCAGTGCCTAGTAATTTAACTTCAATGCCTGAAAGCCTTCTACTCAAAGAAGGACAAGGCCTTAAAGCATCATCTTTCTTAGAATACAAAAAAAATTGAACTTTTAAACCCAGACAAGGTGAAGTATTTCCAACAGATGTGTCAATTCTGTATCTTTCACTTTTTTCCGATTTTAAGAGTACTTAACTTGATATAACTATTTCAAGAGTTCGAGCAGTTTCCAAAGGGTAGAGTTTGGCTTACTGAATCAGCTGTGCATTTTTGGTTGCTATTCCAATCAAAACAGAAGTTTGCAAATGGATTTTGATGAATTAGGACGGGCTGCTAGCCATGTTGTTTTATTGTGATAAATTGGTGCTCTTGGTAAAGTTCTGACATGGGAAGGTGAGAGAAAAAAGCTTCCAGAGGGAGATGTTTAGATCACAAATATTAATAAATTAGCGTTACTTGCTACCACAGACAGTGCTACCAGAAAACCCTCAGAAACACTTAAGTGCTATTTTAATCAGTAATGTGACAAGGCATGGTGTAAGTCTTTGAACTACACTTTGCAGAGGGTTTGTGAAAGCAGCCTCTATTTCCCGCCAAACCAGAATTCAAAGGACTCCATCCAAAAACCCCAACCTTGTCAAACAAATAACAGTTCAAAGCATAAAAATAATCAGTGCTTAAGGATCCCATCTTCCAAATATGGCAGTATCTAATACTGTCTGAAACTGCCAACTGAAGAGGGTCCCTCCATGGAAAATACTGAAAGGTGTAACGACTTTGTGTCATGAACTGGTTTTCTTCCTATCTCCTTCCCCTTCAGTCTCAAACTGAAGTGCACATAGCATGGAAATATTCATTTGGAGAGAACTAAACACAGCTCTTCTGCCAAATGAGGCAGGTACTGCTTTCAAAAATGAAACACCATGATAAAATATATGAAAATACTCCAGCCTTCTGAATTCTTTTTAATGTATACCACAAACAAATGGACAGGAAAAGAGATGTCCTATTTTCACATGTGGGTAGAGGCAGCCAGAAAATGGGCAAAGAAAGCTTAGATGGAAAAGCTGTACTGTAAAGATGGTTCCTGAAATGGAAACCTCCTTGGTCATAGATGTCATCTTGCAAAAACTGCATCTGCTGATGAGACAATATTTATCTGTGCAGTTGCTTGTCTGTTCTTATGCTGCATGCATTGCTCTGATATTTAAAATTTTAATCAGTATTCATTCTGTCTGCTCTGAAGAACAGTGTGAGGAACAAGTGTTAACTCACATGGTCGGTAACTGTACACAGTTACTCTGTATAGTACTACATTTAAATGGTGGGGGATTGAATTTTCATGAATGGAAAAATCTTTTGAGCTAACCCATGGAAAATGTATTTTTTAACTCCCAACAGGTAGCAACTTGCATTGGGTTAGCACTCAGGATGCCCAGTTGTAAGACACTCTGTGTTCAACTACCGAGCTCAAACAAGAGCCAAATTTCTCCTCAACTGACCTTTTCTCAGCCAGAAATAAGGGCACAAGAGCATGTAACCTTGTCACCACTAGGCAGTGACCTTCTGTTGGAAACTGGCTTTAAAGCCACCTCATCCTAGATTTTTTTTGCCCTAATATTCACATTAAAAATACAAATAAAATCTAGAAAGTGAACTTTCTATCTCTCCTTCCTCAAAATTACTTGGAAGACAGAATTGTGTTAATTTTTCATCCAGGACAAAAAATTACCACCCAAGGTTATGTAGCTGTTTTTGTCCATGACTCAATGCTTAAACTTTCTTGCACGAGAGCAGAGATGGGAGCGAGAAGTTCTGCACCTGCTGGTTTTTTTTCTTTTTTTCCACAGCTGCAACAGAAGTACATTTTTATCTTGAAAGGTTTTCCCATTGAAATAAAAACCTCCTGATAGTCAGGGGTGCTCCTAAATCCTTCCACGTGGGGAGCTTCCAGGCACCTGACATTTGGCTGTCTGCAACCTTTGCACTTCAAAGCCCGTGATCAAGCGGTTTGGTTAGCAGCTGCAGGTACCAGCAGAGGCCCATAATTTTCAAAGACTAAATAATAGCAATTTAGGAAAGAATCACAGAGGTAACAAGAGTACTTGATCCCCTGTGTCTTAGAGAATAAAGCAGATTTTGTTTCCTGTTGCCTTCAAATTGTGCACCTTCATCTGTGTATATGCTAGTACTGCTGTGAACTCTATGCCAGGGTGCCTCTCCAAGACGTTAAAAATTACTTTAATGGTTCACATGGGGCTGTAAATGTCTTCTGGGAAACATCTGGAACTGCCACTGATTTTTATGCCAGTAGTGCTGAGCTCACTTCTGCTAACACAGACAGAAAAGCGATACTGAAAGGTACTGATGATCACAGAGTGAGATAAACTGACTGCAAGTGCAAAATCCCCCAGAACCTTGCACGTACTCATATATGTGCTCTAAATTATCACTGCTATGAGCTGCTACTGGGCTCAGTTGTTGCTAGGAATCATTGAGCATGTTAGAGAAGGTACAGGGCTCTTTTTGTGAGAAGAAATTTGCCTTTCAGAGACAGAATAGGAATGTGAAGTCAGTGCAGTGTAAACTGGTGATTAAGAGACAGACTGTTGCTCTTGTTGAGCTGAAGGGCTGAAACCTGTGATCTTGTGATCAACGTGTCCATGGGTGGAAATGTCCTTGAATCCTCTCACTACTCATGCAGAAATGCAAACAGATCCATTCCTATTTCTGCAAAATCACAGGCATACACAGAGCTTTACAGATGCAGGACAAGTTTCAGAGGAAACTTGTCTCCTGCAACACAAAGTAAATACTGAGTTTTAGCTGATCTCTTTACTCTTCTCCTCATTACAGAAAATAACATCTCTCAGGGCTAAAGTCCATTTATTTATCCCTGGAGCAATTCCCCTATTAGCGTACCATGAAATCAAGGCCTCCTCAACTGCTGGATAGACTTCCCCAGCTTTTTCATAATCCCTTTGTTTTTGTCTGAAACTGCTATTTAAAATTCAATAACTTTCTCATTTATATACAACGAATATGTAAAGCTACCCCCAAATGTAAAGGCAGCTTGTATATCCCACTGCCTTGACTAAGAGAAATATGAATGGCTGGTGTTGAGAAATCATAACACAGAATCATGCAGACTCCAGGAAAACTGGGCCCAGACAAGGAAAACACAGCCTTTCCAGTGCCTCATTGCAGCTAAACTTGATTTGTTAGGCTGCAGTTTCATTGCCTGTCATCAAAATGTCTCATCAGTAGCTTAGATGCTAGGCTTCCCTTCATATTTTACATATCTGACAAAAAACATCACAGAATATTTTGTCCCTACTGTATTTTTGGCCTTTAATTTTCTATACTGTGAAAGCCAACATTGGAAATATAAATATTTTGTATACACACATCAAATACTGTATCAGAAGGAGAGAATTGGTAATAACTTCAGTTTGTCAAATGAGGAATATGCAGCTTTCCTAACTAGATTCAGATGTTTGATATATAAATTATCATGACTTGTTCATTTTTGCTACTTTAGGATCTTGATCCAGTCTCATCCAAAATAAGACCAACAAAATAGGAGTTTAAAATGCCCCTTATACTGTGGTTTTCTTAAATGTTGCTTAGCAAGACTAGCAGATGTAAGACTCTTGAGTTACTCTCAACATATAAATACTTCAAACTGACCTACACCAATATTTCTCTCACATTTTACATTTTATTTGCAAATAAAAAGCTCTTATTCTGTATTACTTTAAGTTTCTGTTGTTTGCTTAGTATAACAAAATGCTTCAACCAGGAAAGACAATTGTCTAAAGAACATTAAGGGACAAAAAAGGAGAAATGTTATGATGACACACAGCCTGAACTAGATTAAATTTGTTTTTGCATGTCCTAACTAAGAGAACATTGATCGTGAATGAAAATTCATCTTCTTCCAGCCATATTCCCATTTCACATCAAACTATGACCATAATCTGTGATAACCGAATGTGATTTCTGAAACTGCTTTACAAAGAAATAACAAAACCGTGCAAGAGCGTACTTTTTTATTCTTGCTTGTAAAACCAACTCCCTCATGCTTTTCAGATTAAACATATTATTTGTATTTTTATATTTTACACAGAATAACCCCTCAGTTTTTGCACTTAAAGACAAACCAAGCAGCAAACTCAATCCTCCCTCCCCGCAGAATTCCCTTAAATCCAGGTATTTTCAGAGACTTAGCAGAGATTGTAGAAGACCGAATTCTTCCTCTTACCATCACATCAGAAAAGAATCTGAAGGACAGAAAGTTGCCCAATAGATTTGTCTTAAAAGTGGAGGCTACAAAGATGCACAATGATAAAATGAAGGGCCTCTATACCATAGAATCCCTGAAACACAGGATGGTTTGGGCTGGAAGGGACCATTAAATCTCATCTACTCCAACCTCCCTGCCACAGGCAAGGACACCTTCCTAGGTCAGGCTGCTCAAAGCTCCATCCAGTCTGACCTTGAACACTTCCAGGGACAGGGCCTCCACAACATCTCTTGATCCAGTTCCTGTGTCTCAATGCCAATGCCCTCATCATAAAAAATTTGTTATGTCCAATATAAATCTACTCCCTTTCCATTTAAAACTATTGACCCTTGCCTTGTCACTACAGGCCTTGGTACAAAGTCCTTTTCCATCTTCCTTATAAGCCCCTGTTATAGATGGAAGGGTTGCAATAAGGTCTCCCCAGAGCCTCCTCTTCTCCGGGCTGAACAACCCCAACTCTCTCAGTGTGTCTCCATAGTAGAGGTGCTCCAGCTCTCTGACTACCTTTGTAGTTAGAAGGGTGCTAACAGAATACTTTAAAAATTGCTTTTATTGATCTTCCAGTTGCATTTATGTAAGTTTCTAATTTTTGTACTAGTGCAAATAATTTCTTCACTAATAATTTCTTCAATCCACCCTAACTGTGGATTTACCTGTTAATAGATTTGACAAAAAAGATCAGCCCCCTGGATTTTACTTTTTTCTGTCTGACAAAAAGCTTCTACTCATTGATAAAATAAAATACAAATTGCCCAGGAACACAGCGGGACAGCTAGTAGAAGCTAAACCTCCAGTAGCCAGTGTACCTTTGTGAATAGTTTCTGTATGCAAGGCTGACACTGCATCACCTGCTATGAGACTTTGCAGTCACTTAAAAATAGCCCTAAAACACACCATCTCAAAACATTACGGAATTAAATCCAAGATCACATTTGCATTCACATCCTGGCAGTATTTATTTACTTCAGGAATTTAAAGCATATATGGTTATTAAGCATTGACATTGGTTGACAAAAAGGACTAAGAGTGAAATACACTTTTGGGGCCGAAGAGACAGACTTTACTAGTGGTGATGGCACGTACCACCCGAATACTTTGCCCTCTCATGAGCATTAGCAGCCTTTGGGCAGAGGTCCTTAGGGTTCAGCCACCCCACAGTGCACGGTCAGCAGTGAGCACCCATGTGTGCCCAGCACAGCCATGCCAAGCTCTCCCCTGCCTGCAGCAAGACCTGAGTCAGTTCCAAATTAACTTCTCAGAGCTTGTTTAGGTATGAGTAAACCAGGTTAGTGCAGTCCTCAGAACACATGGTGTCTACTGTGCCCTGCGTATGGGGACATTTCCCCCAGAGCCAGTGAAAATACCGGTGAGCCTTGCTGAAAACCTCAGCAGAGTCACCAGGAATACTGTTTTACTTCTCTGTCTTTGAAGGAGCATAGTTGTGATAGAAACAGAAAACCTGACTAGTGCTGCCTGGTGATTGCTAAGACAGACAAGCTGCTGCTTCTCTGCAGCAGCATTTGGCTGTAAATCATAAAGCCTCTACTGAAGACATTAATTTATATCACTTGAAATGAGCCAGCTTATGTGAATGGAATAAATCTAAGGATTATGTACATCTAGAAGGGAGAAAAAAGTTTGCCGAAATAAAGTTGGCTAAGAAGCATCTACAGTAACAGAAGGTGTGCTTTTTTAACTAGTGATAGTCTCTTTATATTGGATTTCTTTTTCCAAAAAGCACAAAGATCCATTGAGAAACATGGCGGCTTAAAAGGTTTTTTTAAACAAAAAAGCTACTTTGTGACTACACCATGAAACACCTTTTAAGAAAATGTACTCATTTCCTCTATTAGGAGCAAATTTACCCTCAGAGGTAGTTAGGATTCCCTGATAACTCAAGAGCAGCCAAATGTTATTTCACCCTATCAAACAATAAAAACACCTTTTGGTGAGAGATTCTATGCTAGGCTTCATCTCAGAACAGATGATGATGGATGAATCAAAGGCACTGTAAGTGGAAATGCTGACAGATCGTTAGCAGGAGACTCAAAGATCGCATTTTTGTGCTGTCAGGTGTATCAGACACATGGTGCAGAACATCCTTCTTGTTCTGTCTCACACAGCGGCCATGTCTGTTCAGAAGTGTCAGTGCTCCAGAGGGATATTTACACTCAAAATAATTCCTGAGTGAGAACAGGGCTGCAGCAGATTTTGGCCGAGGAAGGATATACACAAATACTCAGAAAGTCATACCAAAGTGTTTCGCAAATTATTTAATAATAATGATGTTGGGTTTTAGAACTAAAACTATACCAATCTCAGCCTAAAGCAAAGAAATTGTTAATTAACTAAGCGGATTCCACACTGTTCCCATAGAGCTATGTAGCAGATTATGATCAGTAACCTGAAGCAAAAGGAAGTTAAAAAACAAGGCAAGTATTTGCAGACAACTGGACCAGTAATGATGGTAATTGACCTTGTGGATGAATTTCTGCATCCCCAGACTTAAAAGTTGATTTTTCTGGAGGGAAGAAGTGATACAGTTATAAACAACTTCAGGCATCTAACTGATCTGAATTGTCCTATGTTGGCGCTTATCTTTCCCTATTATTACTACATGTTCTACGTGCTCCAAGTTCTTAATGTACTGTATAGTAGACGGTGTGATCTGCTTCCTAACCGGCTTGAATCCTAATTCCACTAAAGCAGACACACTGATAATAAAACAACCACCAGTTCTGCAATTACTGAAATGCACTATAGCAATGCAACAGCCATGAAGAGCTTTGGTGTTCTCAAAGGCAGGTGCTTGGTTTTTTAAAAAAGACAGAACTAACCCGTGCGCAAGATGTTCACTGTTGCCATCGAGGTACACAAGTATGGCTAGATGTTCTCTAGAACATTCTTACAAGTGTACTGCTTTGATAATTAGTATATAAAGAGGTGATGCAAATGCATTTTAAAGGCTTCTCTTCCAAAATGCAGTCTTCATTGTCTCTAATTATAGCATTCTGGTTTGGAGAATTGCATCAGTTTATTATTCACTTTTTAAATTTGTTGATCCTGTTTCTTGTTTCTTAATACTGTAAAATAGAAATCTACTTTCACATGAAGTGGCAGGCTCTATGTTTATGAGCCATGACGGGAAGATTTCTATGTCTCCTCTTCCTCCCTGTTCTCCAGTCCTTTGCAGAGTTTTGCTGAAGGTCTGAGTTGGGCTTGTTAAAAGAAAATAATGTCAAAGGTTATCATTCCCATGGCGTGCATCATGTTAGTGCTGTCAGTCCACTTGTCAACGTTTGGAATACTAGGAGCTGCAGAGCATAGTAATTGTACATAGTTTTATATATAGGACAGATGGACATCAAGTCTGCCAGTTGTTGACTAGAGGCACTATCTTTTTAAATTCTGTGTCTGCTATGCTGATCATGGTTTGGTGTGACAATTCTAAGTGCTATTATAATAGAAATCTGAAGCCTAATTTTGCCTTTTGCCTGCTGTTACTCCTGCTTTAGAGTCATTTAATTTACATTTTAAAACACATGTAAGTTTGACTCCCAATATATGACCCCAGGAAAGCAACCAACTGTAACACAAAATGTCAGTCTACTTTTCTTTATGTATCTCAGCACAGGCCTGAAGTTTCTGCTTAGATTCTGTTTTACATTCACAGCTCCTTTCCTTGCTTTTCAGACACAGCAGAAAAGTGAGGGCTGCAGAGCCGATGAGTAATGAGAAGCTTTTATAATGAAGTGTGAGGCTGGGAGCAGTAATGACACCTCCCTGGCTTCTCTGAGAGATTTCCTCTCCTCCTTTTTACATCTCCATCTCTGGAACTATATAGATATATTCCTGATCTTACATGTCTTTCAAATGGAAGCAACATTGTGTGGATCTCAATTTGTGGTAGGGGGAAAAAAAATAAAATCCAATAACCATGATCTAGGCTGCAGATTTCAATATATTTTCCAGCTATCTTCCCCAGATCCCAAAGAGGTTTTTTAGGTTTCACTCAAGGCTAGCAAAGTTCAGATACTTGGCAATTTGTTTGAGTTTAACATATGAAACACTGAAGAATTCCTAATGCAATTATATTACATTTAAGAAAACTTCAATTATAGCTGTGAGCTGAATTGTTGCATGTGGGAAGGAAACAGAGCCATCTAGAAAGGTTGTAGAGACAATACAATAAACAGACAATCACTTTAAACTTGCCGCTAAAAATATGCATGTTTTTACTCCGCTTTTCCTCGACTGTCTTAAATTTCCAGATCCTACCTCTATTTTTTCTAACGACAGCAATGCTTTCAGTAAGCAGCCATGATAAAGTTTATGGTATTGACCATGTGATTCCTATGACATTTAAATGTGGTTTGAGATTCCTGAGTATATAGACCTCTTCCTAACATACATGTCCTGTCAGTGCTAGGGAAGGCACTTCCACTCACCATTAGACTAGCTATTAATTGCAGCATGTTTGCTTCTCTCCTTTCCTGGTGTTGAACTAAATGCTGCTCTGATTTCAAAGAACTTCCAAGCAGGGGCTAGAAGGCCAAAAGTGTTCAGAGTAATCTAACCAGTTCAGCTACTCTAAGACTAATACCTACCTATGTGAGTGAGTGCCAGCATCTCTGTCAGACCTTACATCCATCAATCTGTTGAAGACTTGGTCATGTATGTACAGCTAGTGTGTCTTTCACAAAAATACATTTGCTTTTCCAGAACTCTTTCTGTCAGCTGCCTACTTAGAATCATAGAATCATTTAAGTGGGAGAAGACCTTTAAGATCATAAAGTTCAACCGTAAACCTAACACTACGAAGTCTACCACTAAACCATGTCCCTTGGTGCCACATCTAGATATCTTTTAAATACCTCCAGAGATGTTCACTCAACCACTTCCCTGGGCAGCCTGTTCCAATGCTTGACAACCCTTTCATTGAATAAATTTGTCCCAATATCCAATCTAAACCTCCCCTGGTGCAACTTGATGCTGTTTCCTCTCATCCTGTTGCTTATTACTTGGGAAAAGAGACCTACCCCCATGTTGCTACAACCTCCTTTCAAGCAGCTGTAGAGGGCAGTAAGGTCTCACCTCAGCCTCCTTTCTCCAGGCTAAACAACCCCAGTTTTCTCAGACACTCCTCATAAGACTTGTGCTCCAGACCCTTCACCAGCTTTGTTGCCCTTCTCTGGACATGCTCCACCTCAATGTCTTTCTTGTAGTGAGTGGCCCAAAACTGAACACAGTANCACACTGCAGTTATGTGAATCATCCCACCGTGTCTCCGGGATTGCAATTACATCACAGTTTTCCAGGTGCACAGTGGCTTCCAGCTCCTCCTATTTGTTGCCCACGCTGCGTGCATTGCTGTAGATGTACTTCATCTGGGCTATTGATCCTGCCACCTTTTGAGGGGGAGAAGTCCCAGTTCCTATGTGACTGTTCTCTGGCGCTTCTGTGGTTTCTAACACATCAACAATTGTCTTTGCTGCTGTGTGCTTCTCCATCCTCTACCTTCACTGAGATGGCTAGGGTACTATGTGCACTAGTACAGGGACATTTCCGATGTGCTCTAGTGAACTCAGCACATCGTGGAACAGACCGGAGGACCACATTAGCACACCGTCTGTCAAACACTGGCATGCCACCCCCAGGCTTATCTCTAGCAAGCCTGATTTTATCCCTTTACCCCTTCAAATCTAAAGCTCTTTCAATGAGCACTGCTAAGTCCTGCACAAAGATAATTTTCCCCTTCTGAGACAGGTGTACCACGTGTATCACCAGCAGGCCTGGTATCATGAAGACCGACCACTGATCAAAAACCCCAAAACTCTGCCAGTGACACCAGTCTCAGAGGCAGTTATTGATCTGCTGGGTCTTCCTGTTTCTTCCCTCATCATTACTTGCAATTAGAATGATAAAGGAGAACACTACTTGTGTTCCTGGTCCCTTAGCCAGTCATTAAAGGCTTAGACATAAGCTGCATTAGATCTCCATATATAATAGTCATTAATCTGTTTCTATGAAATCCTCATTAAGGGTCATAATTCTTTCCACTCTTTAGTTAGCGTATACTCATTTTTTCTTGCTTGTGCTTGGGACTGTCTTTTTGTTACATATACATTTGCAATGCTGAATATGATATGCATATTCATGCCTAGATGGGATGGACATGGTATGCTAGCACATATTAATCAGTAATGGTAATCAAATTAATTCTCTAGTAGGAAAATGCTCTCTTTGCATATTCTACCAGGGTTAATACGCTCCTGATCCCTTAGTCAGTCATCCCAAGGCCCTGACGTCTCTTTTGGTTGGCCTTGGACTTCTTATTGCAACTTCATTGCTGCCTACATGAAAAACTTTACTTAGTAATGTTCTTGTTCGTGTGGCTCACATTTGGAAAAGGTATGTTATATGCTTGTTTCTTGATAAATGTAATTGCCACAACATGAAAATTGTGTAGCCTAATGTCTGGTAAATAGGACTCCAGATGTCAGATTCTTCTGATGGTGTTATCTTTACACCAGTGGTTTACAGACTGACACTATTGAGCTGGACTAATGTATTTGGACACAAAATCTGGTTTAGGAGATTCCCTGGTTGGTGTAGAGCTGCAGAAATAGCTCTGTGCCATGACTCAGCAGTGAAGCCATGGGCTTGCTGAGAAGCGCAGGTGGCCAGAGGACATGGTGCTAGGGGTATTCCTGTTGAGGACACACTGCCTCAAGCCAACGCAGCCCTTGGACAGTGAGAGAAACAAGTCACATGTGAGGCAGCTAGCATTTGCCCATGTTAGTCAAAAATTTGAAAAAAACTTACCAGTAGCGTTCCAAGTTGTCTATCTGAAAGTATCAACTTAATCTTTTACACACAAAAAATCAGTAGTCTAGCTTGCATAGGATATGGTCTTTCTCACTCCTACAAAGACCAGTGCAACTTTATGGGTTTGGTGTCAGATTGCCAGCTATCCAAAACTGGGATATTACAACAGCCAAATTCAAAGCTTGTGTTTCACTTGCTGCATGCACCATGTGTACGGGCATTAGGCATGGGTAGGAGCTGATAATGGCTACTAATGGCGTGTGAAAATATCAGCTAGCATCTGTAAGACTGGAAGGTCTTTTGATAGATGAACAGCTTTGATTGGTTGATACAACTGTTCACAAGTGCTTGCTATTTTTCTGAAGTCTTATGCCAGCTTCTAACAATGACTAAAAAATATAATTTTAAAGTTATTGAAAATATGCAGCTGGGTGTTAATGAATAGTTTATTCGTTGTCTCTGAAATGTACACATTGTGGTGACTATTTTCTTGCTGGTTTCTGAATTTGTGCTTGGTTACTGGTCAGTATAGAGCAGATTAAATCTGTCCAATCTAGGCCTCCTACCTAGGAGTATAGATAGGCTTGTCTCTTTCTCACTCCCAGACTGGTAATGCTCTGTTCACAACAAGAATAATCACCAGTTTTATTAAATACCGTAACTGTTATATTAAACTGTATATTTTATTAAGCAATTACATTAAAATGTATATTAAATTACACTGTGACCAATTCTCTGCAGTGGTCACTCTCTAGTGGAAGCAGCAGTTACTTTGGCTAACCTAAAGGGACATGACATAACTCTGGTAGTCTGTTACTCCCTGGCAAATGAGACAATCTGGTTTCTGTAGGAAGAATACCACCAGTGGGAGTAGGAATGGCTTGAAAATGAAAAAAAAGTGGCTGGAGTTTTGATTTCCTTTTGTCTTTCAGTTGCATTTTATCTCACTGTACCGAAGTGTTATTGTCTACACTTTAGAGCCAGGAAGAGTGAAGGATGTTCTCTAAAAATCTCCCTGCAAATTAATAGAATTCCTTCACTGTGAATGGTCTGTTTCCCCAGAGACAGTGTTTGGAGGCTCACTTACAGATAAAGAATTGTTTAGATGATTTGACTATTGTTCTTAAACCTGCCGTGTTCCATTCTGTATCTTTCAACCTAGAGACAAGTCAGCATTAATGCAGCATTCCCTTTTTATGAATGCAGTTATGTGCTCTGTTGTTGACCAAACAACTGATAGAACAAGGAGCCTTTGCATACCAATATGCCATAGCAAAACCAGATCAACAGTTTTGATAACTTCACAAAAACAGATGTACTCTAGTGTTTTCTCATATAAGTGTTAATCATGTGCTTTAATTAGGAAAAAAACCTCTCTGATTTTGAAGCAAAATTGAGTGTATCTCTTTATCTGGTGACAAATCATATGTAAAACCGACTAACCAGAAAATATCCCAAAATGAGTTTCATTTTGAGACCACCACGTCATAAGTTCCGGAGGAAAGATACATGCTGGCTGACAACAAAACAATAATAAAAAATTACCGAGAAAAAATTCTTGCCAATGTCTGAGTTAATTCTATTGACATGCATTTAATGAATGCTGTTTACTTGCCAGAAAATTAAACAAATAATGAGCACTACTTTAGCAAATCACTAGCTGTCTCAAGTGTTTTTCATGAATTAATCTTTCTTTTTATGAATGTAAGACAGGGAAAAAAAGGAGATTTTGCAACCAATAATGACATCTGTGAGCTCCTTCTGCATGTTCTGCAATGGCAAAACACTGCCAGGGACTATAGTGAGGGACTGGGTTGCCATGCAGCCCAGCAAAACAGCCCCCTGAAAAGGCATGCTGACCCACTTTCAACTACCAGCTCTTGCTGACACTTTGTTGAGTGAGAGATTCTTCCAAGTTTTTGTTGTTTTCACCCTTTCAGTTCTCATTTCTAAAGGAGCAAGCCTGTCTCTCTCTCCTCATTTCATTCTTTCTTCCCCAGTGTGCATGGAAGAAAGGCAGATTGTTTCTTGTGACTGTCTTTGCTTTAGTTAATTTTAAAAAAAATAAATCTTCCCCCCTTCCCTTGTAAAGAACATGCTGTGGAAGAAATACGGGTCTTGCCACCAACGAAATTATGATACAATTCCTTAAGGAACTCAGTCTGATCAGAGTACTTCATCTATGAAAAACCATACTTTAATTGTTACTCTTGGCAACAGTGAAGGATAATAGTGTAATATTATACTAAATATTGCCACGTGCAATAGTGAAAAAAACCTGTTTCAGTCTTGCCAGCAGCGGTGTGCAAACCCCCTTTTGAATTCAGGTTTGGATGTTGTGATTTAATCTAAATCTTTTGCTTCTCCTTCTTCCAAAACCAACAGAGGTTTAAAAAGAGCTGCATTTTTATTGGAACCATTTGCTCAGCCTAAGTTGCCAAAATAATTTAGTTAAAACTAGTGCTTTTATTTGGGTTAAGGTTGATTCCTGAGCTCCACAGAGGTCGAAGCACTTAGTTTGTCTTCCTCTTTTTCAATTCCACTATGGAGCCTACAGCAGTCCTCTGCCAGCTCAAGTTGTATTTCCTGAATCCCAGTCCGCCAGTTGAACTTATCTATGTTAGTGCATTTGCACAAGTGGGAAAGAAACCTTTCTTCAGCCCTCTTCCTCACTATTTATCTGCTACAATGCATAGAAAAATGTGTGGCTCCGAGGATTTAAAATAAACAGGCTCCAGTGGTGCAACAATGCAAGTCCTGCTGCCAATGCAGCTACTGCTGGTGTGTTAGTGTGACCTCTCCTTTGATAATGAGTGACAGCTGCTGTGGAATGCCTCACAGGGTGTTTGCCTCTCTTGGGCAACAAGTGGAAAAACATAAAAATATAGAATTTTGGAAGTGACTTACGGAAAAAAC
This sequence comes from Rhinoptilus africanus, assembly GCA_013400135.1. Classification (NCBI taxonomy): domain Eukaryota; kingdom Metazoa; phylum Chordata; class Aves; order Charadriiformes; family Glareolidae; genus Rhinoptilus; species Rhinoptilus africanus. The sequence continues at coordinate 31,139 of VXBO01011222.1, forward strand.
CAGCTCTACTTTATGCTACTTGAAAAGCGTTGTTTGAAATTCAGAGAGATCCAGCAAAATGACAATATAGTCACAATCTCCTGCCAAACCTTTTTAAATCCTGGGAAATGTTTCACCATAACAAATACTGTAATGTTATTGTAATTAAGGAAGTACCTATTTCTTACTATGTATGTGTTTTGTGTGGGGGTATGCGCTTGTAAATGGGACAAAATCAGGCTCTTGAATGTCAGTACCTTCCTGTGATGAGAGGGTTTGAGTCAAATAGCCATTTCTAAATCTATCCTCTGTAATAAGAGCCTGGTTTGGATTCAAAAATGAAAGTCTGTGTTTTTTTATGGTTTCTGTTCCATTGCAGTAGAAATGTCATAGGTCAGAATGATATATTAAAGATGCTATATGGTAGCATTGCCTTGATCTGAAATAGATTAAAGCTAGGCTTCAGTTTTAAAGTGAAACCAGGGTAAAGGTTTGATGGTTCTTGTATATTACATTCTTCTCCTAGGAGATCCTAGCACAAAACAGTTCAAATCTCATCTTAAAAGAAATATTGCAATCTTCTGTGGAATTCTCATTAAAAGAGAGACAGAAATAAGCCATCCTAGGGGTTTTTTAAGATGCTATCCAAACTGAAAGCAGTAAGAATTTAGTGAATGGGAAATCAGAAACCAATCTGTGTTGAAATAAAAAAAAGCATTGTATGGATTCAAAGTCCAGTTTTAACTCATCCTAAATATATTTATCTTTTTTAATGGCACAATTGTTTACCTCTGCTTGATCACAAAAGAGAAAAAAAGTTAAAAAGATCTAGCTTTAATACAAATTTACAAGAAACCTACATGACGGTTGACCAGATAGTACAACTGCTGACCCATTAAAAGTCTGGATACACTAAATCTGACAGAAACCTTAAATATAAATAATGTAGGGTGAATCATACAAAAGAGAAATTTGAAAATACTGTTTTGTCATTTTAAATCAAAATTGTCAACAATTCTGAATGTGAACATGGTCTAAATCCAAAAATTGCTGTTATCTTCACCTCTACACTATTTTATCAGAATACTAGCTATTCCAGGAGAAATTAAAAACCACAAATTTACTTAGTTTTCTGCAAGCAGTGTGTGAAATAGGGATGAAAGGGACTAAAGATCTGGCCAATTCATTTTGTAGCTGCCATTTTTTGGGTTTAGTCATTCTAAGAGGTTTTCCTTATAAAAGAGAAGATAGGTCCCTTCAGTTTGAGCCTGAAAGGTCTCAAAACTATGTACAACATAAGGTCAAACAAACTCCTTGAGATTGTTTAATCTTCAAAAATATCAAAAAAGATGTTGCTTCTGGGGGCAAAGAAGAAGGGAAGCTCTCACCCTTATAACCAGCCGCATTGGTTTTCCAGTCGTTAGCATTCAGATGTCCTGCACGTGAAGTCCTGACAATAATATGCTGTATGTCTCTCCAGGTCAGAAATGGACTATGAAAAAGGGGAAAGAAAAATTCACAGATCAGACATATTTATACCAGAATGTACGGATACAAGATCATGTAAGCTAAAAAGTATCGAAACCAAAACAACCCTTGTTTGTCTTCTCTGCTTTATTTTCCTCCATTCAAAAGAACATGTCTGAGTTTTACAGAATTACTACAGGAAGTTATTTATACAGGTGTGAGGTTTGCATTAGGCAGACTATAATGATATATGATAATATTCTATTATATGAAACTTAAGGGAAGATGAAGGATTACATTTTACAGAGGCAATCTGTATGACCACTACTACTATATGTTATCTACCTTGACCAGTGCAAAGGAAAAAAAAGCAAAATGTTGACTTGCTAAAACGCCCTACTAAATCTTACTAGTTGCGTGCTCAAGAGGGCAGTTCCTTTAGACTTTCAGCTACTATTGAAGCTACTTCAGGTGTTTGGTTGTTATTAATTTGTGTATTGCCCTTGGTCTTGGAGTTCACTGAAGGTCTATGTGTATTCTTCAAAAAGACCAAGCAGACAGCATTGAATCTGAATAGTTACAGAGGAAGTGTCTGATTGCACAGTTGTGTATTCCTTTAAGGTATTCCTAATAACCTGTCCACTGGGAAGGTGAAAGAAGATGCTGCTTGCATCCTCACTATGACATTAACACCCATTTATCTTTTAGGATTAGAGCAAATCTTCAAGGATGACAGTTTTCTTGTTTCTCTTTGATCCAGCCCAAGGAGAATTTATTTTCTCAGAAGATGATCTAAAGTTGCATGGTCATCATTGGATAATTTTTTCTTTCTCCTTCCAATTCTTCAGTTTTTCTATCATCTCTAAGAAGACGAATAGTAGTCCATTTAAAAAATCCAGTTTAGTAGAGGGATAAACTGAGTCACTAAATAATGAAGAGGAAAAAAGTTTTGCAGTGCAGAACACCAGCCAGTATTATCCTCAGAGTATCATTATCTGCCCGTATTGCAC
>VXBO01011225.1:0-11669 GCA_013400135.1 Rhinoptilus africanus
GTCCTGTGCACTGGTCAGCCTACAGGGAGAGCCAAGTGAGATTCCTCCAAGCAATGAGTTTACTGGAGGGAAGTTTCAGAGGTGTGCTTGGGCAGCCACAAATCCCTCCCAGGCCACTGCAGGCCTCGCACCATGCTCCCACCCACATCAGGATGCTGTCCCCCAGCCCAAGGGACACGTCCCCGCTCTGTGGTCACCTACCAGCTTCCGGATCCTGTCCAGCACTTGGTCGATGATCTCTTTGCCGATGGTGTAGTGCCCGCGGGCATAGTTGTTGGCGGCATCCTCCTTGCCGGTGATCATCTGCTCGGGGTGGAAGAGCTGGCGGTAGACTCCTCCCCGAACCTCGTCTAGGAGAAGTTAGCACAATGTCAGAGATTTTCTGTCTGGCCCTGGGGAAAGGTGGGCAGGACCCCCCCTATGGACTGTCCCACAATGGGTTGCTCACAGAGATTGTCACCACTGCCACTGCCCAACTGAGTTGCACTCACCGATCACGGTGGGCTCCAGGTCCACAAAGATGGCCCGCGGGACGTGCTTCCCAGCCCCGGTCTCGCAGAAGAAGGTGGTGAAGGAGTCATCCCCTCCGCCGATGGTTTTGTCGCTGGGCATCTGCCCGTCGGGCTGGATGCCGTGCTCCAGGCAGTACAGCTCCCAGCAGGTATTGCCCATCTGGACGCCAGCCTGGCCCACGTGGACGGAGATGCACTCGCGCTGGGGAGGGGGAGGCAGGGTCAGATCTCAGCTGGGACCACAAACGCAACGGCTGCAGGTGGTGGGGTGCAGAGCCCAGGCAGGACACCCCAGGCCCTCGTCAGCTTGTGGAATCCAGGTTGGCCTGTAGCCTGGGTACCTTGTGTCCGTCCCAATCTGCTGCCCTCTCCCAGATCTGCTGCTCTGCCTCCCACAGCTGTCCTGCCCTCCTCAGGAGCCCAGGGAGATGGAGATCTACCTCCTGGCCCAGGGACACCAGGCTAGCAAAATGCCTGGACTATCCCCACCTACAGCCCTGGAAGCACCCAGTGAGAACCTTCTCCATTGCCTGAGCACCCTTTCAGCTTAAGGGCTGAAGCTCAGCAGCAACTGCCATGGCTCCTGCCGCCATTCCAACAACAGGGATGCAGGCTGAGATGACAGACCATCACCCAGGCACTGGGAGCTGAGGAGGTGACGGCACTGAGGATGGGTGCCCAGCAAGGGGAGGGATTTGCAGCAGTGAACAGTTGCCATGCTCCGAGGCTCGGCTTCCCTAAATTAGCTCTGGAGGAGGAGGAAGCGTTATCTGCACTTCTTAACCACACTGAAGGGCTGAGGTGGGAGGGTTCCCCAGCTCAGGGCGTCACGAGCAGCCTCAGGTCCCTCTGGTGAGGCGAGGCTGAGGTGGGCTCTGCAGCCTCACTCCCTCCAGGTAAGGCATCCCAAAGGCTGCAGCCTTCTCGACAAGAACCAAAATATTCACTGCCTCAGCCCCGCTGTTGCCAGGGACTTGAATGCGTCATCAGGCACAACCGAGGCAGAGGAGCATCCAAACCAAACCGGATTCCCAGAGCCATGGGTGCCCCGCTGTGAGTCAGCTGGCAGGAAGCCGGTGGAGCCAGCCATTTTGCACTCAGGAGCACGGCAGCAATTCCCATCTGAGGAGGTTCTGCAGGTCGCAGCAAGTCCTGGCTCTGCGCATCTGAGGTGCTTTCAGTGCTGCATTTCAGAGGCGGCAGCGACAGTGAGGGATGACAGAAAAATAAGCCCTTGATACCCATGGTGAGAGCCAGAAGTCCATCTCCCCACCTTTCCCAGAGCTGAGGTGCAAGGAGCAGCAAAGTGTCACCCCTCTTATCCCTCCCAGCAGGTCCATAAAGGTTTTGTAACACAAGGAGCCAACAGTAAGTCCTGAGGAAGCTCCAGGATCCTCAGCAGAAATGCGCAGCAAACCCCAATGCTGCCGCAAGCACCTCTGGATGGTCACAAGAAAGAGGAGACAAGAAAGGACTGGCCAAGGACCTTGAGAATCAGGGCGGGGGCGGAGGGTTATGCTGATCCCCGTACTTCATCCCGCCAACACGGAGCAGCCAGGACTGGCTTTCTGGGACCCAGCGCTGACAACAGGCTGGGCAGAGCCCAGCAGTGCTGGGGACACAGCAGCGCTGGTCACCAGCCAGCAGACCCTGCCGTCTTCGCGGCAAGGTCTGGCTCAGGAAGGGCAGGGAGCCCGGCCCCACGGGGCAGGAGGCAGGATGCCTGGGCACTCTGGGGCTGGGACGCTCTCCGGAGCAGCCGGAGGGCTCAGGAGCCAGAGCTCCCAGCAGGACCACGGCGGCGGGGCAGCCCGGAGGCTCACCCACAGTGATGCCCCCCCGTGGGGCAGTGGGTGAAGGCACAGCTTGCCCCCGGGGCTCAGCTGTGGCTCTGCAGCCCGGGGGGGCTGGCAGGCTGGGCTCCCCCCAGCCGGGGGTGTTCCCGCGGAAGGTGGGCAGGAGCCGTGGCTGGTAAGAGGGAGAGGAGAAGGTCAGCCCAAACGCCACTCTTCGCACATGGCGAGGTTTAGCTGGTGGCCTCCTTGCCTCGGAGATGCCAGACGGGCGCAAGGGGATGCTCAAAGNCCTCTCCGGGGAGGGCCCCGCCGGGGATCCCCCCACTGCTGAGAGCCCCCGGGGGAGCGGAGCGGGGGGGTAGCCGGGTCCCGGCACTCACCATGATGCTGCCGCCGCACGACCTGCCGCTCCCCGGGCTGCCGCGGCTCCGCACGGCCGGCACGGGGGCGCCGCCGCCGCCGCCTTATAGCGGGGGCGGCACCGGCGCTCCGGGGCGGGCCGCCCCGCCCGAGAGAGGCTTCCCTGCGTTTGCATAAATTTGCGTACATCGCGCATATTTGCATGCATTTGCATAGATGCGGCGGTGCCGCCCGGGTGCATCGGTGGGGGTCAGCGAGGAACAGCATCCCCCCGGCCCCCCCGCCAGGGGCAACGGGGGACCCGGGGGTCCCCTCGAAGGGAGGGCAGGGGGGCATGGGTTCTTGCTGCGCTTGCTGGTTTTGGCAGAGGGGCTTCCGCTGAGGGGCAGAGGTGGCACCTTCTTGCTGGGTGTCCTGCTGGTGCGAGGCGCCATCCCGGCATTAACCAGGGCAGACTTCGGGAGCCGAGGAAGGAAAGTCAGCAGAGAACCTGGCTCAGGTCTCCCCTCCCGGTGGGTGGAGGTGCTGATGTGATCCCCGGGCGAGCAAGGGAGTGGGTCTCTGCCAGCCATCCAAGGCCCCCGATGAACACCTGGGAGAATTTTTGGAGAAAACACAGGCAGAGGAAACACTTCAGAGACAAGCACAAGCTTTCCTGTGGCCTCTTTGGAGATCAGAGAGGAAAAAGCAGGAAAACCGTCCTTTGCCGCAAGCCCCTCAAGGACAGGTACACTCCGGGGCTGTGTCTGAAAGCCCTGAGTGCTGATGGGCTCCTCCTCCTCCAGCCTGGCTCTGCCTTACCTCCGTGGTTTTGATCTGTTTTCACAAAGTTTTGTGAAATGACCAGTGAGGGGATGGGGAGAGCTTGGAGCACCTCGAAGGGGTTCTCTCTGCGGTGATTTCACTGTCGTCTGGCTTTGCTACAATGAATGACGTGTCCATCCTGTCCTCCCCCCTCCAAAAGGCTCGCAGCATCCACTGCCATGCAGAGCCAGCCCTGCCTCTGCCCGAGCCCTCCGACTTAATGAGTTTTCACTGAAAGGCGCTGTCATCTCCCAGCTCGCTCTGAAAGTTGAAAGCTGGACCTAAATTATCCACCCACAATGGCCTTTCTTTGTGCCTGCATCACCTGGAAAGTGTCACCTTCGCTGATGGAGAAGTGTGAAGTGACTGAAAGCAGCGGCACTGCTGTGAAGCCTGTGCCGGTGTCTAAGCAACACTTTTTGAGACTTGCAGAAATGGCTGAGCCAAACGATCAGAGTGGGTTTAATCAAGCTTGTGGGAGAAGGTTTTTTTTTTCCACAGAGGTGTTCCAGGCTGTGATTGCTGCTGAACCTGGACAGGATGCTGCGGCAACTAGATAACCTTGGAAATGCCTAAACTCATCCCTGTGGCATAAATGTCCTTTGAGTGACCGCAGAGATCACTAGATAACACAGACCATGCTGATGCAGACAGTTCACGAGAGTGAGAGAGTAATTAGTAGCACTGAGGCATCAAAATTCAAGACCCAGAAGTTAATTGGTGTGAAAAGGAGCGATAGGATCATCTTTCCCCATGAAAATCTTTGCCAAGGTGCTCACTGAAACGCATGCTGGATGCCAAGGCGTCACTTCTGACTGCGTGTCTCCTAGCACCCTCCTTAATTCCACGGTGCCAGTTAATTCTGGGGCCTTCGTAGCATGAGTGCTTTGCAGCGGTGGTTGGAAGCCCAAGCGTCGGAGCTAGGCAGCGAGCAGTACTTCAGAAGGCTTGCAGGGTTCACCCAACTTCAGAAAATTTGTATGACAATCCGGTGGCACCTCGGGGTGTAAAATGATGTGATACTTCTCCAAGAGATGCCTGCATCAGTTTATATACCATTCTGGTAGAGAGATGAGGGTGAAATGTTCCTGATCCGTCACCGCTGCAAATGCACGCTCCCAGTGACAGTAACTATTCGGATGCTGTTACGTTGAACGAGCAGGGCAGCAACGACAGACAAGAGAGCCGTGAGCCATTCGGAGCTGCGCATCTCCATGAACCTCTGATCTGAAAAGCCCAAACAGATGTCTACGCTTTATTTTTTTTTTTTTTTTATGAAATGCTTAAGAACAGCTGGCTAAATCCAGGGAGCCACCAATGGGCTGCGTCTCGCCGGTGCCCCACTGCTCATCCGCCTGCCAGATGCCGAGCAGCCTGCAAGCACACGGTGGAGGCTGAGCTCGCCCTGGCTGGAAGAAGTTTCATCCTGAGGTGACCTCTCTCTCGGACATGTTACCCGCAGGTCTAAGAAGACCCTGCAAATGTTTTCAGACTGCATGCAGAAATCACTCGGTTGCAAGAATCGCTTGGGAGAGGTTTTCACTATCGCTCAGAGCAAAGTTGGACCCCGCACCAGCACCCAGAGGGGTACAAAAACCAAAACAAGGCAAATTTTAGGCTAGCGACTCAGAATTCAACCATCTCTTGATGGAAAAACAGTAAAACCAGAGTGAAGATAGCACAGGGGCAGAGCCCTGCACACCACAGGGCAGACCCCTGCTTGCCGCTGCCCACAGACCCCAGGAGATCAGCCACCCTCTCGGACACCCTCATGGGAGGATGGGGAGGCAGCACGATGTATTGCAGATGTGTGATGCCACCATCAAGGGCAGACGCCTGCACTAAAAAGCTCTTCATTACAAGCTGTTAGGAAAGTGTGTGGATATCTTTTTTTAGTGTCCGGTACACTTCCCACCAGAGGAGAGGTGGTGTTGCTGGTGCAGGAACCCCTCAGCAGAGCTTGCAGCTACCCAAACAAAGCCTCTCAAACAGCTGCCTTCCAGAAGCGTTAAAGCCTGCCCCACCTAAAGCAACCAGAGCTGAAACTGGGGAGGAGATGACCCGTTCGTTCAGAGTTCAGCCTGGTACATCCCTTCCACACCCCAGTTCCCCCCCCCTGCATTTCACTGGGGAAAGCCCAAACTATTGTTCCCACTTTTCAGAGCTCAGCTCCACCCAGGCTGTTGCAGGCAGTGTCACCGAGCCCTTTGGGGACACAGCGGAAAGTAGAAGACACCACAGCTGTGCTGTGGGTTCGGGGAGGAAGCCCAGCGCCCTCCGCTTTAAGCCTATTTTGGGGTGGGGGGCACAAGGCAAGCACCAGCTGGTGAGGGCTGCTGCAGGAACAGGGCTCCTGTCCCCATCTCTACCCTCCGCTGGGAGCTTCCCAAAGAGGTCGCATCTGTGCACACCCTGCTTACCCTGCACTCCATCCTTGCACAGTTGCTCTGCCCATAATCCTCTTAGCAGCGTGGTTGGGCGGGGAGGCGGAGGAGCCGGGATATGCCTCCATCCCGTCAGCGCCCCGCGCAGTTTGCTCCCCAGCGGTGGCTGCGCGGGATGGTACGGCAGCACCCTGAGCCCAGCAGCAAGCAGGCAGGAGGGAGCTCCTTCATCTCCCACCACTCCCACAGCCCCGTATGGCCGAGCGCTGCCTCCTGCTCGGCCAAGGGCTCGGGAAGCAAACCCAGCTGCTGGGCTGGTGAGCCCAGAGATCCAGCGATGCTCTGCTGCGGGGTGAGTCGTGATGACAACCTCCTCTAACACAGCTCGGCGCTAACGCAGGGCGGACACATTGACCGGTGAAGCCAGTGAGTCTGTAGAAAGCATGGGCCTTGCAGTCCAGAGGAGGGCTACGAAGCTGGTGAGGGGTCTGGAGGACAAACCTTACGAGGAACGACTGAGGGAACTAGGGTTGTTTAGCCTGGAGAAGAGGAGGCTGAGGGGAGACCTCATCACCCTCTACAGCTACCTGAAAGGAGGGTGCAAGGAGATGGGGGCTGAGCTCTTCTCCCTGGTGACAAGGGATAGGACAAGAGGAAATGGGTTCAAGTTATGTCAGGGCAGGTTTAGATTGGATCTCAGGAAACACTTTTTCACTGAAAGGGTTATTAAACATTGGAATAGGCTGCCCAGGGAGGTGGTGGATTCCCCATCCCTGGAGGTGTTTAAGAAAAGGGTAGATGAGGTACTGAGGGACATGGTTTAGAAGTGGTTTTTGTCAGGGCAGGTTAATGGTTGGACTTGATGATCTTAAAGGTCCCTTCCAACCTCACCGATTCTATGATTCTATGATCTTGCAGCTGTTGTGAGTTCAAGCGAGTCCCCTGTGTTGGTATCTGCTCCAGCCGTGTCCCAGCGAGCCGTTGGGTCCCTAAAGCACAGCTTGCTCCTGGTGATGGGTCTGAGTGCTGCTGCAGTTCTAGCATGACAGCATTTGGGACATACTTTGCCCCCCTGAAATGTTGGATGGGCAGGAAATGCTGCCTTTGTCATCCCTTAAGATATGTGTGCCTTCTTAAGGTCAGAAAGGGCCCTCTGAGCGCCTCATCCTTCATCTGGAGTAGATGGAGATGATCCAGAGATGAGAAACAAGGGTGACTGGAAGTCAAGACACCATGGGCTGCAGTGAAAGGTTGAAAGAATGGGGACTATCTAGAAGACCAAGTAGAGACTCAGTAAAGGCCTTAAAATTTATTTGAGGCGGATGCAGATAGGAAGGGGATTAACTCTTCTGCATGCTCAGGGCAAGCAGAAGCGAGTGTAAGGCTTGTTAGCAGTAAGGGTAGTGAAGCATGGTTGTTTCAGGGTCAAGGGACCTTCTTCAGTGGAAGTCTTTAATAACCCAAGGGTGGCATTTACTGACGGGATGCAGAGCACAGCAGCCATCTGACAGAAGTTCTCGCTGCTGGAGCTGAGCAACAGCAGCGTAATTGCTGGTTCAGATAAAACAAAGTCAATTGTGCAACGCCTGCCGCATCGCCCGGAGCGTGTGCCGCGTTACTGGAACAATAACGCTAATTCCAGATCTCACTACAGTCCTGAGCCCTGAATCACCGGGCAGTGGCAAGAGCAGGGAGGCACTCCCAGGGACGCAGCCAGCCCTGCACGTATGCCGAGCCCCAACCTGCAAGGCGAAAAAGCACCAGCGGACGAGTCGGGACTAGCTCTTTTTCAGGCGCAGCAGCCCTGGGTGAGCAGCCTCCCTGGCTCGGTGTCAGCCTCCCTGGCTGCCGGTGTCATCCGCCTTTCTCCATGGCCTGGGAAAGGCAGCTACACACCCACAGGAGCAAAATAAACCCGCAGCTGACTAATTGCAGTGACTTCATGTCAGGCCATTGAGCATGCCTGGTGTGAAGAAGCCGCCTGCAGGCGGGTGATGGAGGGGCTGAGCCCGCTGAGGTGTCCCAGTGCTCCAGGGGATGCCGGTGTGTCGCGCTGGGGGGTTGTGTTGAATGGCCAGTGCTGCTTTTCCTCTTCTCCAACGTCTCTCGGAGCTGGCGGTGGCACAAGAATAGCTGGAAGCAGAAGTGTAATGAATTCTGCACGGCTGGGTGATGGTGGGAGATCCTGGAGGGGCACAGCTTACCCCAACAGGCTGGAGGGTCTCTGTGTGCCCCAGGCAGGACCGTAGGCACGCTGGTGAGTCAGTGTCCATCCCCGGCCCCTCAGGCCTTCCTGTCTCACAAGTTCTCAGGAATTGCAACAAAGCTGTGGTCAGCTCTGTCGCAATGCTGCAGAGCATGCTGGTGAGAGCCGGCAGCCATGGGGCAAGAGGCAGCCATGGCTTCCCCTGCTCCCAGGAGTGCTTGCCTCCTCTGCCGGAGGGCCGCTGAGCCCCCAGCCTCCGGACAGCAGGGGGGACATGGCAAAATCACGCAGATGCACCCACTCCTTCGAGGTAGACAAACCACTGACAGCTGGGCAAGTCCAGCGTCCCCCGGGAACGCAAGCAATTCCTGATGCAGGAGCATCTCAACGGCTCTGGTCTTTGGGGAGCAGTTGAGCCTCCAATGGCTGGACAGATGTGTGCAAGTGGAGGGGGGGTTGCATGTGGGAGTGGGTTGTATATCATGCAAACTGCTTGCCAGCCACAGGGCACAATGAGAGCAGAGCTGGGCCCGGAGAAACAAGCCCAGAGCTTTGGGGATTGCCGTAGAGTCGTTAAAAGTGGAAAGGAGGTGCTGGCAGCTGGCCAAGTGCTCGTGGGTGTCAGAGGGTGACGGTTAATGTGATAAAAGATGCCTTTAATAACCCAGACGGGCAACGGCTCCCAGGGTGCTCCTGCCCGGAGCTGTTTGTGTGTGTCGAGAGAACTGCAGTATGCGAAGGCAAGGCTGGGCTCCCTGTGTAAACTGCATCCAGGGCTGTCTTCACCGCTCTTCCCAGAGCCCCAGCCACTGCAAGCCAGGGGCCTCAGGTCACTGGGCTGAGCGCTTGCGTTGGATGGCCATCCTGAAGGTGCCTGGCCCAAACTCATCCCTGAGAGCTTCCCCGCAAAGTTAACTGAGAGGACGAGGGGCCAGGCACGTAAAACAGCAGCTGTTCTGCAGGATTTCCCTGCTGTAAGGACGCGGGAGCCCCAGGTTGCCGAGCTCCCATGCCTAATGGGGCACTCCTCGTTAGGACGAGCCATCCCCAGGTGCCCTGTGCTCATGGTGGCCGCTGTGTTCTTCCCTGGGACGTCGTGGCTCTCACGCTGTCCTTTAATAGCCCTGCATCGAACACAGCCAGGAGGCCCTGACCACCTCCCAGGCAGGAGGATGCAGAGCCTGGCAAAGAGCCGGGTACCAAGGGCTCCTGCCAGTCTTGGCGGGACCCTCAGCATCCTTTCCAGGCTTCGGTTAACCATGGAAAACCCACCTCGCCAAAAAAGCCTGGTTGCAATTGTCGAGGTGACAGGTCTGCCTGGGGGAAAGGCGGGGATGGGCGCCCCGGGGAGGGAGCGGCGGCGGCGGTGCGGTGCCCGGCGAGGCGGCCGGGGGTGCCCCGCTGCTGGCTGCCCACGGCGGGCCATCAGCAAAGGGGGGCCGGGCTTCTGCGGGGGTCCCTGCCGGGCACCGCCGGCTTCAGCGCTTGGAGCAACGGTCTGGAAATGAAGGCCAGATTACCGCTGATAAAAGCTGGAGGGCGGCACGTGGATGTGCAGAGTCATAAGCAGCAAGACCGCCCCTTCCTCTTCCTCCAAATTCCCACATGAGTTACTTTGCATTTCACCCCATTAAAGCAAATTTTGCTGCAACGTGGCCTTTTGATGAGGCAACTCTAACCATCCCTTCGCTGGCTACCACCCCACCAAGCTTAGCGTTAGCCCAAATTTTTGTCAGTAGACATTTCTTACCACTGTGTGCCTTGCACTCTGGGGATCCCCACTATGAAGGCTCCTGCCTAACGAGTAAAGAGCACACCTTTGCTGCTCCCACATCTGGTGTGTCCTTAGCAATGCAGGAATATAAACAGGCTGGCGTGGCATGCAGAGATATTCTGGGACAACACAAAAAGAAGACCTGAAAAGACTTTTCGGTGGCAGCAGCTATGAGCCTCATTCTTCTGTGGCCAAGGAAAACAGATTATTCCATCCCTCTTTGCGGTAATATCGTGATTTGTGGGAATGCTGTTATCATTATCTCCTACCCGCTTCCAAGTGAGGCTGTCACGCCGGTGGTGTTGATCTGAATCAGCCAGACATGTAATCGTGCTGAAAGGTGATGACAAGTTTGCATAGCGATACCTGCCTTCCCTGGGATGAGGCTGATGAGTACTGAACGCATTTTTCAGTCCTTAATTTTTGGCTGACAGAATCAAGATTAATTCTTCTGTTATTTTTTTTTTCCAGTCTTATCAGTAATCTACAGTTTTCTGGGTCAACCGGTTTATTTTCTTAATGACTGGAGAGATTTCTGTCCTTCAGTCCTCTGGAATTACCCCAGTTTTCCTAGCTCTGTTAAAAATTACCATCAGCAGCTCAGTAAGACGCTCAGTTAGCTCCATTAGCACTCCCAGTGTGGGTCTGATGAATTGGAAATGTCGATTTTAGCAGGTGATGCTTTCCACCCTGCTTTGTTACAGATGGCATCCAAATTTCAGCCTTCTCCATTGCATCCACAGCAGTTTCACTGGTATTTAGGCACTAATGGCTATGGAAAACAGCAGAAGGCTGCTTAGCAGCATCCTTTCGTGCTTTTTCTTGTTTTCTTCTGATGCAAATGCATTTGCCCCATCTCTTTTTTTATTGTTTCTCGCCTTTGAGCCATGCCTAGCACCAAGGCAGAGGGCCGAGGTTGGGCAGGTAGCCGGAAGGCATGGTGGGGACCGGCCAGCCCGTGACGCCGGTCCTACCAGGCTCTGCAGAAAATCCTGGCCAAGCCAGTTGGACACGAATGGCCTGGTGCTTGGGAGTGCGTGGGCAGGAGCGTGTTGGTGTGCCTGGGTGAAATCAGGTTTTGCCTAGCAATAAACCCCCCTCCTGTCCTGCGTCAGACGCAGCTTCTGCTCCCCTCTGCGGCTGACGGGCTCCCCAGCGTTTGGAGGGGGATGTGCGGGATCAGCATTTTCATCACCCCCGACTCTCCCTGCAGGGTCAAGTGCAGACCCTGCAGCCCCCAGCCTCACCCGCGGGTGGGTGTGGGATGTTGCTCCTGAGCATCCCAGGATTATCCAGGCCCTGCAGCGCTCCCCGTTCCCTATGGCATGCCAGGGATGGGGCGAAGCCCCTCGCTGTGGTGAAGCTCAGCTGCTGCCTGGGCCCGTGCGTGTGCTCCTCGTGGCTAACCCATTTAATCACGGGCTTCTGCCACCTCCGCCGGCCTCTGGCTCTGTTGATTTAAAATCTGCAAGCACCTCGGTTTTACCCAGATTTTTGGCCGGGGCAGCAGCCCCGGTGTCAGCGCAGGCCAGCACTGCCGCCTGGGACGCTCTCCTGGTGTGAGGTCAAACAGAACCAACTCTCCGTTCAGAAATTTTACTTCTTAGCTAGGCCTCTTCTAAATTTCTGAAATTAACAGCATGTTGTGCTGAAAACGGTTCGTTCTCAGAGCAATAAAACCAGTGTTTACAGTCTGGGACAAGGAACGGTTCGTAGAAAGGCTCTTGCTTATACTTATTGCTGTAACAGCCAAGGTCAGCTAATTTCGTTATTTGCCCCACTGGAGGGGTGGAAGCGGAGGAGCGCAGAAGGGTCCCACCTGCGGGGAGGAGC
>VXBO01011227.1:0-33374 GCA_013400135.1 Rhinoptilus africanus
TCTCTCGAGCAACAGGTTTCATGGGCAGGTGAGGGTAGGACAGTGCTTCCTTCCATCATTTATGTCCATCATTTTAAATTTTTTTATAAAAACTAACTGCAGCTCTCAGAGAAAAAAAAAAGTAAGTGCTTTAAGGGCACTAATAGCAATAGCTGTCACCAGGAAACTAAACAATACAGGTCTTATTGACTCTCTCATGCTGGTCTCTTGCTCATTTTATCAATGAATAAGTTACTTTCCACGTTTTCTTTGTTGCTAGATAGAGCGGGAGTGCAATATCACTCACATTGAAAAAACCTCCATAGTTGTTATTAAATTGATTTTGCTAAAATTCCTTCTTGTCGTGTTACTGTTCTTTGTTGCTTAGGATTTCTTATATCTAAATATGAAGATAACCAAATTACAAAGATATACAAAGCATAAGTATTAGTATGTACGTTGTCTATATATTTATGTAGTATTTACATAATTCTATTACTTCCAATTCCGTTCCTTCAATTGTAAACCTAGGTGGCTAAAGGAAAGACTGATGAAACATGAAATATGAATGTATGAGAGGAAATAAGAAAAGTTTCCCAGCCAGATATTAATTTAGGTCATGTTTTAAGTGGTGTTAATTTATTTTTATTAAGATGAAATGTTAAGTTGTTAAAAATGACTACAGACAGGACTTCAGCAGCTATGGAGGTTAATCAAAAGCTTCGTATTTAACTTCACCTTAACTGAAATATTTGCAACAAATGTTTTGCTACATCTTCAATTGTATGTTCTTCTCAGCTTCCTCCTGCACCCCAGAACAGTGGAACTGTATGGTGGAAACACATGGTAATGGTGGATTGGATGAGCATTATAAGTGGAATAGTTTCTTTAAATGCTTCTATACTTGCTTACCTACTGAGTCACATTTGCAAAAGTGTTTCCCTGGCTACTGCCCTTAGAACTTGATTAGCATTCCTTAGCACAACAGCTTCTGCTTATGTGGCATTTTTAACCAGGAATTTTGCTGATTTCTTTATATTTATGCAAAAAATATTCTAATAAAGTTAAATAAAAAATAGAGATTAGATAATAGGTAACATTTTTAGATAATGACATTTTAGTTGCAAAATTACTGAGTAACTCTTGTAAATTAAGTTACATATCATACATAATTGTAAAGTGAATTAGTTTATCATTATTAATGTTACAGTGAAAACCACATGAATTAATTATGAATGGCCATCTATTTTAGAATGTTTCCACACTAAGGTAATATCGTTGTACTTATTAACTAATTCTGAATTACACTGTAACTTCTAAAGAAGAGTAGTGACTGAAACAAGTGACGGAAAGCCAAATGAATTAGATACAAGATGCCTGGTCAAATGAGCGGCAAACCAATTCATTGAGAAAGGTCACTTTAAAAATTCAATTTCTGCTTTCAGGTCTCATCAACAGCATATATATCATAGGTGTCCTGCTTAGCTATTGCATTAAATATTTCACACGCAGGATATTCTTGCATTAGAGCTGGATGGGTGCTTCCCTCTCCTGACAGGAGGAGGGGGTGCTGCTCAGGTCACTGTTCCTGATGTGTCCAGGGAATTTCTTGACTGTAATGTCACTTAGTCTTCTCTTGAAGATCTTGTAACAGTGCTCTGCTGTCTGCCTGATACCACAGGCGTACAGCATGTGGTACAAAACATTGTGTCTTAGCACTGAGAAGTAACAGGGAAAGTATGTCCAATAGAGGAGGAGACATTTTCTGGCTCAAAGTTTTAATACCTGATAGCATGGGCTTCTACTCAAGTTGATATATCCTATATTTTGGGCCAAGGTTATAACAGTTAACAAGCAAGGCTGTCTTTTCCTCATCCAGCTCCTCTGGTTAACTGAAACTCCTCCCTAAATAAATTGAAACACAGACAAGAATAAAATAGTCTTCTGCATTTCCTGATTTGGAAAAAGCAAATAAGCAAATCAGCATACTTTTAACTTTTAGAAGGATTCATACACTTAGAAGTAAGTTTTCGATCACACAAAAAATTCACCTGGTTAGAACTGAGAAACTATTGAATTAGTGAAATTTTAGATGTTTTTCCAAATGACAGACTGTTTCTTCTTAAATCACTTAGCAGGCCACTTCTTCACCATTGGATCATGCCAATAGTTATTAGCTAATAGTTATTTGCTAATAGTTACTAGAAAAACAAATCTGAAGAGATAATGCTATCTAGCCTAAGGTTGTCATAAGGTGGGAAAGCATCATAAGAGCTTGTCTGGTTACCTTTTCGGTCCTAAGGCAAGATTTATAATACTGAATTATTCATGAGAGTTACTTTTAGGTCATTCTAAGCTAGTCTTAAATATCTTTAAAGATTTGACAGTTAAGGGTGGGCAGCAGATGACTCTGAATCTTCTTGTCTTTTATTGAACTCATGACTTCTTTTTCTGTCTACCACAAACAAAGAAAACAAAAAAAACCTTTCCCTGCAACAGCTCTTTGCTGTTTGATGCCTGTTATTATCCGCTTCTTAATTTTCTCTTTAGAGTGAATAGGGGTTTTTTCCTGATATAGTCATGTTTTCTCAGCAAGAGTTGATCTGATTATGAACTACCTTCCCTTCCCTATGCATGATAACTCTCCCAAAGCACCAATTCCATACACCACCTGTAAAGTGTGTAGAACACAAAGAAAGGCCAGTTATTGATTAAAAATTGGTGTCTATTTACTAGATTCTCAGAAAACTACCATATTTTAAGTCAATATCCTATGAGCTTATGGTTGGATGAGGTGTGATGTGATAGAGTTCTGCTTCTCTTGTTCAGCCAACAGCTTTGGAAGGCTTTGTCCTTTGAAAACAGTCATCAGGTTATTTTTCATGTATGACATTGTTTTCTTCTAGCTTACCAATCAACCAATATTCTCCCTAATAGGAAAGCAGAGATATTCTGTTAATGATGCTCCCTACCATCTCCCACTTCGCTTCCTTGGGGGCTAGATCTGTCCTTGCCCTTTAGAAGAAGACTGTATGTACTCAAACTGTTCTTTTTCACACATAGATCCTAACTGCAAAATATTCACAAATTAACAGTTTGCAAACTTCAGTCATGCTGGTTATGATTCTGTAGCCCGAAGACTGTTATGCCAGCAACTTGTTGAGGATTTCAACCAGTCATCTACAGCCTGAGCCCAAGAATAAGTATATTATGTCCATCATGAAGGTTTATCAGTTTGGTGCACATAACTAAGGAGGTTGCTCAAATGTCTTAAATCTTGTCAAAAACTTATTGCAAAAATAGATTGAACTAGCATTCACTTATAAAAGTAAATACATATTTGAAAACCTAGAAGTAAACATTGCTTAAAACAGCCTTAAAACGAGCCTCAGACTAGAATTCACCAGAAAACAATTGCAAGTCTGATGCCAAGTTTTAAAAATCTGCTTTTATTCAGTACAAAAAGTTTAGAACTTTTGGTACAAAAGATGCTGACAGGTCCTAGTTCAAATTTCTGCTTCTGCTGGGTGAAAGACAAGGCTCTTGAGTGCTCTCAGCAACCTGGTCTGGTTAAAGGTGTCCCTGCTCACTGCAGTGAGGTTGAACTAGATGACCCCTAAAGTCTCTTCCAACACAAACTATTCTATGATTATAAGATTTGATCCTTAATCAGTCTAAACAAGGCTCAGAGAAAACAGTAGGCCAGTCCTTAAACCTCTCAGGTCTGCAGATGCACTTCCTCTGAGAGTGTGTGACTAAAAACTCCCTTTAAATAAATCATGAAAAATATTTTCAATCAAAACCATGTTTGCACTAAATAACACTTTCTACAGCAGTTTTTATCATATTTGAGTGCAACAGTTACTTGTGTCACTTGCTTTTATACTACAGGAGTTGTCTTAATATGTATAAATACAAAATCTTGAAAACAAGCTCTCCAGATATTTTTGTTGTTAAGTAAAAATATTTTCCAGACACTGTTGAACAAGAGGACTTATGCCAATTAGAACTAGATGAATAATTCTTCTTCAGCGTCTCCTGAGCTGTGTTGACCCTGACTACACAGAAAAGCAAAGGGCAAAAACTGATTTCTGAGAACAGTTATTGCAAGTTAATCATTAGAGCTTGTGGAAGCATAATCCAACATATTTTTTTCCACCATATAATTTTCTTCTTTTTGCTTTCCTCTCCTTAAGCTGTAAATGGTTGTTACAGCCTCTTTTTCTCCATATCTACCCTTACGAATTTACAGTAAATTTTCAGTTTTGGAATGTTTAAAAGTCTGTGGAAACTATGTACTAGTACAAGGGACTTCCTGCTCAATTTAGATTGAAACACATGTAAATATCTGTACAAGATATGAAGTATTTCTGAAAAGAGAGGGAAACTTGAATTTCTTTCCACAAGAACCCATCATCCTTTATCAGAGTGGCAGTTTTTCTGTGCTGTTCCAGGCGCCAGTGCCAGTCTATAATTAGTTACTTCCTTGCAGCTGCAGCAATGGATGTGCACTTTCAGTACGCAGATGTAGGTGGACACCTCGGTCAATACCAGGCTCTCCTTTCTAGTGCTGGGCTCTCCAGCGTGAGGAAGGGCCGCACTTGTCACACAGGTAAATAACGAAGAGAGCTGTCTGCCGTGATAGATACAGACTTGGACATCTGCTCCTTCCCATTAATCAGTCAGGGGGACTGATAGGGAAATTTGTGACAGGCCAGTGCAAGTTGATGGTTGAGGGAAGGTGAAAGTGAAGTCTGCAGCCTGAAATATGCTGACTCTGTTTCAGCCAGAGAGAGAGAGAGAAAAATACATCAAATTCTTTGATATATGCAGGGAAAGAAAATACAGGGATATCTTCAAATATTTCCAGTTTCAAGGTTGTTCAGCAACTTCTAATAGCTCTGTTTGGATATGAGGCTGTTCCCCAAGGCAAATACCAGCACTGTCTAGGGAACAGAAATCTGAAACTCTGCCCACCAGTTTATAATGTGAATTTTCTCAGTCACTTCCAGATGACTTTCTTTGCTTATCAAAGTTTCTCAGAGTTATTTTCTTAGAGTTCATTGTGCAAGGCACACACACTGTGTATTTGGTGTGCTTTAAAGGGAAGTGTGGTGCAGTATAAACTCCTAGGAGTCCTCAGATAACAAAGCTATAACTGCTATGGGTGCATTCTGTTTGTGTGATTGTCCATAAGCATATTTGGACATGCAGGGCGTTACATACATTTACAGCATGTTCATGCGGAAACAGTTCACCTGAAGTGGTTTCCAGAGAAAGGATACTCACGTGTTTTTTTCCCTAGGGCTATAGAAGGTATAAAAAAAAAAAAGATGGCTTCATAGGAGACTTTGTATAATTTACTGGGTTTTATTCACTGTTAGGCATGGTGGTGGTGGTGTTTGGTTTGAAATT
Source organism: Rhinoptilus africanus (assembly GCA_013400135.1). Classification (NCBI taxonomy): domain Eukaryota; kingdom Metazoa; phylum Chordata; class Aves; order Charadriiformes; family Glareolidae; genus Rhinoptilus; species Rhinoptilus africanus. Next base: position 5,395 of record VXBO01011227.1, read on the forward strand.
CTCCGATTTGTCTTCAGCATAGCATTTATTGGTTTTTGGGATAGCCTGGTTTCCTATAGCACTCCACTGAAATCTACTAAATTTAAAGTCCTGACTAGCCTGCGTGCATTCTCCCATTTATGCCTACATTCCCGCCAGCGTGAGAAGAATGTTGTTTTTTAACTTGGCTGGTGACAGCACACAATCTGAAGTGCTGCTTCTGTAGCGCTATTGCTGATGCTTCTGAGGGAGCATACAGAGGGAAATGGTCTTTGACTAAAAAGCCTGAGACAGGTACTTACCCATTGTGCAACTGTTTGTGCAACCTTGTTTATGAGCAAAAAAGACATGCATCTTGTTTATGAAGCCAGGAATTTATTGTTTGTATAACTGAACTGACATCTCAACAGTCTAATCACAGAATTGTTGGGGTTTTTTGCTGTGGGTCATTTTTATGTTTTCCAGAACACTTTTACACTTTTGCTGTTTCTTCACTGGTGTGCAGCTCCATGTAACACTCAGACATACTACATATAATGCCTTTCAAGTACAACAGACGCTATTTTGTGGTTCTCTTTGACACTCCTAAACTCAGAGTTGTCCAGTTTTAAGTGTGCATTTATTTACCTGACCAATGGTGAGCCTGCACCCTATCTCTTATCATCCCATGCCTATGTTCTGCATGACTTCCTATGCCTCCACTTTTCAAAGCCTCTGTTACCATACCAGGCCTGAATTTACTGATGCTGCATCATTGCATTAGAGTCCTAGGTATCTCATTCTACACAGAGTAACTACTTCTTACCTAGAACTGTATAAAACTGTAGTTTCACAATATAAAAATAAAAAAGTCAAAAAATATAAAGCCATAATCTAAAATAAACCTGATGTTCAAGCTAAGTCAAGCAAAACCAAAGTGCAAGCAGGTTTAGACAACTGCAGAGAAAACAAGGAAGACAGTCTTTCTGAATTCTGAGGCCTTTCAAACTCAGTATCTTCAACTTTAAGTTTTGGTTACAAATCATGTAGAATTTGGGAATATACAAAAATACTACCTTTGATTCTCTTTCGTTGTCAAGGAGTTTATAATTTACAGTCCTCTCTCCTGTGTTACTGTCTAGTGTTGAGTCCTACTAAAGACACGCTGGAACTGAAGACTTAAAGGATGGGATTTCATTTGTTCTTTTATAAAACATGCATTTGGAACGGAGGGAGGGACATGTCCATGCCTAAACCAAAACTCTTTCAGGGTATGACTGTGCACAAACCAGAACATAAATATGTGCACAGACAACAAATCTCAAAGAACTGTTTTCTAAGGTAAGCAACCTTTCTGTATGATGATGCTCTAAAGGAGTCTACTAAGAATTTAATCACATACTCACTTTTCTTCATAATAAGCTCCTTTTTGTCAGAGCTACTCTGCCCAAAATAGCCTTAGGCATGGAAGCTGCATTCTTTTTGCCTGGTGGAGCAAGCTGTTTTTTGTATATTGCTACAGGGGAAGTGTTAAGATGAATCTAAGCCATGCACAGAAATATTCTCACAGGCACAAATAACTTCATGGCCTATTAAAGTATGCAAAGTGCCAAACATAAAACCTAAGTATTTTTGAATCTTAAATGTAATATTTAAGGAAATGACAATTGATATCCTTTTGATAATGGCATTATAAGAAGGTCTCATTTTGGTAGACAGAAGGAAAAACATTTCCCTGATTCCAGAATGTTTTTCCATATCATGCTGTTTCCCACTGCCTCTTACCCCTGGCTCCAAATTTAGAAGACTTTAGAAAAGGGATCTTGTCTTGGATATTGAATTTTTGTCTATATCAGGATGCAATTTGGCAAAACAGAAATGGACCAGTAATCAAAGCAGTTGGCACTGTAATTCCTATCTTTTCCCTGTATGTGATTTGGGGATTTATTCCAGCCAAGATTTAGTTTGGCACTGACAACACATGATTGAAGCCGTCTGATGTATCTCTTTGGTTTAGTCTCCGTCCTCATTAGGTATGGGAGAACATTTGGTGCATGCTTGGAGCAGAGCTCCTATTTTAGCTTTGTCCAAAAAAGGCCTGGTTATCATGAATAAAAAAACAGTCTGTGAACTGAGCCAGACATGGTAAGTGGGAACACTCAGGGGTTTCACTCCGAAACCATATCACTCTGCTGAATGCAGAAATGCTCCACACTGTAAAAGATAACAAGGCCTAAATTTTAAGGCAGAAATAAAAGTGTATTTTCACCATCCTAATGTTTGGTTACTATATTTATTTAAGAGGGTACAGAGAAGTAAGGGTGATGCTCTTTGAAGCTCCCCAAGCAGCATCTTGTGCTGGCACAAATCACTTAGGCTACCTAAACATTCAGTTCAAGAATGCTTCACCTGCTGCAAGCTTACTGCTTCCTAACAGCTCATTTGTCAGAAAAGCTCATGCTCAGCTTATTAGCAGCCCATTTTTACAGTCATTATCCATGCTTCCACAACATCTGGCTAAGTGTCGTACTCCATATTTTGGCTGTTCTGGGAAGTAGTTTTAGCGACTTGAAAAGGGTGTTTAAGTCATAGTTATAATCCTCCCTCTGCTTCTTACCAGTGGGGTGATTCTGGGGAAGACACTGTCTCTCTTGTACCTTTTATATGCCCTTAATAGACCCTGAACTACTCTGAGTAAGGACTATCATTTTATTTGTTCCTGTAGTCTAGCTGAGTGGGTAGTCAACCTCAGATGAATATTAATTGTTGTAAGAACTACTCAGCCATACAGCTGTCCCTTTCTGAACTATTGTCTCTGCGTAAGTGGTTTTGTAGTGCCTTAGCTGATCTTGTAATGAACTGGAAAGTTTTTGTTCATCAGTGTGTGTTCTTCATGCATGCCGTGGTTAGAAAATAACTTTCTCTTCTAGAAAATCTTCTGCAGAAATAGGACCATTCCCAAAGGTTAGTTCCAGAAAAAAACTTTTCCAGAACTTATGGATATCAATTCTGTATCATTGATTTAGTTTTATCTTTTAAATGCCAAAGAGACAAAAATGTTGTTTAAATTTTGAACATTTTATTTCATTCCAGGAAAACAGTATCCTGATTTTTTTGCATTCTGTGAATACATATCCTTTCCTGCGTCTGTTTACTGTAATTTAACCTGTCTTTTAGTCTCATTTAAAGCCTTTTCTACTTTTTTTAATAAAGCAGATAGAATGCTCAGTTATACGGGTAATAAAATACCCATCTGCTAGTTAGGATTTCCAAACTGCCCAGTAATGCTTTGTCATTTCTCGCCCTTCCGTTCTTTGAAACGATTTTCCTACAAATGACAGTACAGCAGCAGAAATGCGATTGAAGTCACTCGACTCACAGAACACACTCCGGTCTACCAGCGAGGTGCATCTGGACCATTCAAACACTAAACAGCTGCCAATTGAGACACTGATTGGCACAGCTAGCAACGATTTCTGCCCAACCTGCTTTCTGACAGCCACAAACTAGCTTTCTTCTCTTGGTTCTATTGCCTTCCTTGTCATCTTGCTTACTGAACTTTGGGCTGTACCTAACAGCTGACAGGTGTTTTCCCAGGGGTGATACAAATGCCCTGGCTCAGCCATTATCTGACAGATTTCAGGTCCTCCTGTACCAAGCGAGTGATAGATAGGCTATAAGACAAGTAGGCAAACAGTTACACTTGGCACAATTGCAGGCTTTCTGGAGGGAAAGAAACACTCAATCTCACAATTGTGGTCTGCCTGACACTACCCAACTATTTGCAAAGTGCATTCGGGGGCGGGGTGGTTCAGTCAAGGAATGGGGTTGACTGACAAAAGCTAAACAGAAAAGGCTAAATGTCAGCCTCTTTGCGGCAGCTCTGGAAGAGCCTGGCAGACGAAGTGAAGTCTGGAATGCAGAATGACAGCGGAACGACGAGCAGCGGAAAGCAGGATGGCGGTAGTGCTACAGAGAGTTATTTTTAAAAAATTTTATACTAGCTTTAGTCAGTACTGCTTTTAAAATCTGCCATTAAATTAACTGCTATTATTAATAGTGTTGAATTTTATTAAAAGCATTAAGAACTTTTTGAATAGTTAACGAACAGGACCTATGTAATTAGTTCTCCCCTACTGAATATTTTTCAGCCTGTTTTAAGCTAAGGAAAGGTGATTTCAATCACAGTTCCATGTTAGAAGAAAACTAACTGCATGAGCGGGCCACATTTTATAGTAGTATGCAGGTAAATGCATAAGGGATGTGATATATTCACAAATCTTACAGCTCAATCTACTGCAGTATACTTACATACCCAAATTGGTGACATCTGCATAAATACATAAAGTGGGTGGAAAATTGCTTAAACTGCCAGGTTCAAAGTGGTACAGAGTCATCCAGCTAGTGCTTGGTTACTAGTGATGTATCTCAGGAATCAACAGTGTTCATACTTTTATTTTTGACCCAGATGATGGAGTACTGTGTCCAGTTCTGGGGTCCCCAGCTCAAGAAGGACAGGGAACTGCTGGAGAGGGTGCAGCATAGGGCTACCAAAATGATTAGGGGACTGGAACACTTCTCTTATCAAGAAAGACTAAGGGAATTAGGTCTCTTTAGCCTGGAAAAGAGGCGNTCCTACAATTTGAGATAAGACACAATTTGAAGGGTTTCAAATTGATAGTGTGGTTTCTGGGATGGAGAACAACAGCACTTCACCTGACAGATATTCACAGTGTGAATATCTAATACTTGTCTCACTACTGAACTTTTAGACAAGAGTGAGGAATTCCACTGGTTATCATTCCCCAAAGAAGTTGCATTTGCAGTTGGAATTTAATATTAATTTTCTAAGAAGCCACAGGTTTACCTGTTAATTAGAGTTCATAAGATGTGCTTTTAAAAAAAAACTAGCTTTATTTTTATCTTTCATTATTTTATTATGGTTTAACTAAAGCTCATTAAATTCCCATGGAAATTAAATTATATAGACAAAAAGTGAAGGTTTATTATTATGCTAAATATTAATCATGGCTGCATCTAACAAAAGGCAGAAATGGCCTGAATTTTTGGCTTATCCCTAAATTGTATATTTCAGGTAGCCTAATCCAATATGAACAAGTTCCCTTGCAGGCCAATTTTTATATTGTTATGCTGGTTTCTCATCATTAAGAGAATAATGTACTAATACAAGTATATACAGAGTCAGATCTAACAGAATAATATGTATTTAAAAGTAAAGGTAAGAATTTTAAATGTATATTTGATGAGCTCCAGACACCACCATGCTGACCGTGTTTCTTGAAGGTCTCTCCCTATTCTGCATGCAGATATTTTGACCACTAATACTTCATCAGGACTCTTGGTGCTGAAAGTGAATTTATCCACTTTGAGAAGGTGGGAAAGAGTGGGAACTGCTTAAAAAATAAGCATTGTATCTCTTAAGTTCAGGATTTTAGTTTAACCAAAAATTAAGTATGTTCTTTTTAACATCTAGTATTTTACACTGTAAGCTGATGGAAAAAGAAAGGAAGTCCCAGAACTTTACGTTACCCATAAGAGACAATGTACAGAAGATAGTGGGAGAACTGAAGGAAGCTCATCAGTTATTAACTTAATAGCTACAATTAGAAATAATACTGAATTATGAAACTGAGTATTCGGAGGCTCAAGTGGGAGATAAAAAGCTTGTGTTAGTAGTTATTAAATAAGAGAATTCTGAAGCAAATGTAGATGTTATATATATTAAAATAATAATTGAATTTAAAATCTAATTTAAGATGAGAGTGGCCAGTGTGTATAGATTAATGAATTATTTTAAACCACGGACAAAGGTGAAATGCATTTATTGTAATTGTCACTTACCTCAGGTCAAGTAATAAAAACCCTTTTACCACACTAATGTTAGTAAATAAAATGTTTGTTTGAGCCACAATGTTTAAATATTTTTTCATTTTCATGACCTAAAATTCACAGAATAAAATTATGTCTACAAAAATCTGGGTTTACACATATTTCTGTATATTTTACCTTCTTTTTTTAGTTTGATCAGAATAGTAGTTACTTTTAGTTTATGTTGAAAATCAAGAAGATGGAGTATGTGTGGAAGATATGGGAGGAGGGTGACAGGGTTCTGTAATGCTAATGACTTGGAAGGACAAACTCATCCTTCTCTGAGATTCAGATCTTTGGCAAGCTTTGAATGATTATGGTATTACAAATATGCTGTTAGTATACCATTAATTAATCATATATTTAATTTGGGCTATAAAGGAGATAAATTGTGCTTTTCCCTTCATCAATTAATAATACTTTAAGTCGTTATATGGTTTGAATTTGATTTTTTTTTTTTTTTTATCAAAGCTTGTAACAAAAATGTTTAGATCTCTTCCATATGATAGTTTCTCATCTTGGTAAGACTTCCAGATAGGTTATGACACTTCCAGAACATGAACTGGTACTGTCCTCTGCCCAGTATTTCTTCCCTTAAAACTGTTTTCCTCTTCCAACTTCTGACCTTATTTTAAGTACCTTGGTGCTGCTGCTGTCTTCCCTCTCCTGTGCACAGAGACCAAAAAACCCCAGCTGTTCCCCAGCTGCAGGGCTGTGAGTTTGGAGTCCAGCCTTTCCTCACTGTCTTCAGGACTCTGCTCTCTTGGTGGAGGATTCTGTAGTTTTATCTCATCTTGATAATTTATACCTTGCATTGTCCTGTCACCCTCACTATAACTATTTTATAAGTTTAGAGCTGGCAGTTAAAAGAAAGTATGCCAGTTAGTGTTCATTATTCTAAAAATTTTATTCTGGGAAAACACCATTGTAGACATACATCATAAGCCATATTTCTTGGGGAAGGGAAATAATTGTGCTCTTCCAGTGAGCAGAAAACTCCATCTTTCCTATAGATCCCCTTTAAGTACTGGAAGGCTGCTATACGGTCTCCATGGAGCCATCTCTTCTCCGGGTTGAACAACCCCAATTCTCCCACCCAGTTTTCATAGAAGAGGTGCTCCAGCCCTCTGATCATCTTCATAGCCCTCCTCTGGACCCGCTCAAACAGGTCTATGTCCTTCTTGTGCCAAGGGCTCCAGAGCTGGACACAGTGCTCCAGGTACTCTAGGCTCTAATGAGAGTGGAGTGGAGGGGCAGAGTCACCTCCCTTGACCTGCTGGCCACACTGCTTTTGATGTAGCCCAGGATGTGGCTGGTTTCCTGGGCTGCAAGAGCACATTGCTGAGTCACATTGAGCTCCTCAACAACTAACACACCCAAGTCCTTCTTGTCAGACCGGCTCTCAATCCATTCTCCACTCAGCCTATATTTGTGCATGGGATTGCCCCGACCTGTGTGCAGGACCTTGCACTTTTTGAACTTCATGAGATTTGCATGAACCCACCTCTCAAGCCTGTCCAGGTCCCTGTGGATGGCATCCTTTCCCTCCAGCATTTTGACCACACCACACAGCTTGGTGTTGTTGGTAAACTTGCTGAGGGTGCACTCAATCCCACTGTCCACGTCACTGACAAAGATGTTAAACAGCATCAATGCCCGTACCAGCCCCTGAGGAACACTACTTTTCACTGGTCTCCACTTGGACAACGAGCCCTTGACTGTAATGTTTTGTGTGCGGCCATCCAACCAGTTCCTTATCCACCATTTGACTGTCCATCCATCAAATCCATGTCTTTCCAATTTAGAGACAAGGATATAGTGCAAAATAGTGTCAAATGCTTTGAACAAGTCCAGGGAGATTATGTCAGTTTCTCTTCCCTTATCCACCAACATTGTAAGGCCATTGCAGAAGGCCACCGAATTTGTCAGAAGGCATGTTGGCTGTCATTGATCGCCTCCTTAATTCCCATATGCCATAGCATATTTTCCGGGAGGATCTACTCCATGATGTTTCCAGGCACAGAGGTGAGACCGATTGGCCTATCATTCCCCGGGTCAGAATTGCTGAATATTTTCCAGAAGATTAATTAAAATGCTGAACCCTAATTTATTTTGCCTGTGCATGAGTCCTTTTTTTTTTAATTCTTTCCTTTTCTTTTTTTTTTTTTTTTTCTTCAAGAAAGCCAGGTTAGCCTTCTAAGAAAAAGACATAGAATTAAATCTGGAGAGATCTAGATCTGGAGGCCAAATCACATATAAGCCTTCAGCAAATGACCCTGCAACCATTGCAGGACAGCAGAAGCATAAATAAACTAATTGCAGAAATTTATAGGGAAAGGTGGACAGTCCTGCGATGTCACTGTCCTGATAGTGATACACTGACATTTTACTTGGAAAAATAGTAGATTCTCACATTCCTCCTTTCTTTCTTCTTCACTTTTTTCATCTTCTCCAGAAACTAGCTGATCAAGACAGTGATGGTGAGAAGTAAGAAGGGATCTAGACATTGGTGTATGTGTCCAGAGTACCAGGACAGGGTGTGCAGACCCTCAGCTGACCTGCAAGATGCAGAACCAGATGATCACTTCACAGATATGCTACCTATCCACCGCAAACTTCACAAAGTATGCAGTGCCAATGAGTAGTCCTTTGATATCAAAGCTAGCTATTCATCACATGCATGGAGGGACTAAGAATTTCTCAGTGCCCAGAGGTGGTAAGAACCATCTCAACCCAACCTCTAGTCACAGGTAGCTCCCTACCTAGTCTTCTTTTATGAGAAAGCTCCAGCCAGACCACATCTGGAGCACTCTGGGCAATAACTTTTCAAATGTTTGCTTAAGTATAGTTGTATTGTCACTGGACAGAAAAACAGGGGGGTTGATTCACCACTGTGAGGAATAAAATGATCTTAAGTATACAATCTTCCTGTCTCCTCAGTGTGTTCTCTGACAGGAGCAACAGGGGATGTGAGGCAGATATTTTTTTTTGAGGGCATAACAGACAGTTTTGAAAGTCATACTCATACTGAGCTGAAAGAATTTGAAGGTGCTCTTGTACAGTATATACATTTGGGGATATATTTGTGTGAAAATATCATTTCAAGCAGATCTTGCTGCAACGAGGGTACAGGCCATTGAGAGTTCTCTGTCACATGAACCCCCACCAATCCCCTGCTCCCTTGTAACTCCAAGTCCATATCCATTGCAAGAAGTGGACATGGTAGAAAATGTCACAGTGAAGTTTATGGTGTCAGTCAATGGGAAAATGTCCAACTGTTTTTTAAAAACAGCGTTCACCATCTTGTAAGAGAGACTAATCTTTCCCTCTTAGACAGAAAGCTAGAAGTCATAAAGAAGTCCTTGGAGAAAAGGGAAATCTAAAAACCTTAAAAATATATAGAGAACTTGAAGCCTCAGAGGGAGGTCTGCAGTAAACCTCAAAAAAATCAATCTGTACAACTCCTGTTATTTCCACGAAAAAAAATCACTCTGACTGTGCAGGTCAGGTGCTGCTGAGTATGAATAAAAAAAAATAGAGGAAGGGGAAAGAGGTGAAGGGAGTAATTCATGAACACCCATGTTTATATCTAGGGTACGGTGCTAATTTTTTTCTTCTTAATTTTGCTCTTGAAAAGTCTTGAATGTGCCGTGCTGGATAAAATGGAAGGAAACCAGGATGAATATCCTGACTTCTTTACCCAAAGCTGAATATCTGCTTGACTATGACACATGTTTTTGGCTGTCATAAGAGACACTTCCTTGTGACTAGGTCATTTATGTCTTGGACTCCTCTATTGGACCTCAAAGATGTGACAAATGTGAAAGAGAGCTTTCCAACTTTTTTATCATCAGTTCCAGATTCAGATGAAAATAGCCAAGTTCCTTAAGTGCTCATCCTCTTCCTAACCCTCTTCAGAGTGAAGCAAGCATTAGCTATAGTGCCTCTCCTTGGCTAAGGGCAGTGGCTGGCTCCCATGAGCTGCAGACTTCGCTTCACTGTCTCCATACAGCCCTTGCATCTGTTCATCACATTGCTATAGGTGATAAAAACCAGCAGCAAAACTAAGATGAGAAGGAAATATAACATATCCCCTAGCTGGCAGCAGGATGCTTCTAGTCTTTAGTAAATGTAAATATGTATGCTTTTAATAATATGGAACATTTTAATGAACATAGTAATGTACGTAAAAAAGATGTTTTGCATCTGTGCTTGAGAAAAAATAATTACATTTATAACTGCTACCCAAATGTACTATGAAAATGACAACAGAAAAAAAAACCAACAAAAAACCTTTATGCTGGATTGTTATTGAAACCACGTCTGTTTTGATAAAAGAGGGTCCAGTGGCCCTACTGTGATAATGTTATACGGCACGCTTATAATGTGAGTGTTAAAGGGATTAAAACAACCATGCATGCATGCCGTGTTTCATAAAATATTAAAAACTCACATATTTGCATATTATACAGCTGGTTGCAAAGCCATCAATCATCATATTATCTGTACATTGAGGGTGATAAATGGTTTTCGTTCTAATGAGAGAATCTAATCAGATGGAGAAATGAAGAGGGCATGCAGCATAAAAGCCTTGGCTCCAAAAGCTATAGATTATTACTAATATTATACATTTTTCTGATTTGGAAACTTCTGCTCTTCATTTGTACACATGCCTTTCTACATTCATGACTTTGAGAAAAGGTCAGGTCTTTATTTTTTTTATTCTTTATAAAATGACACTGGAAAACAGGAAAAGGTTAAAAATATTAAGCAACTTGGAATCATCTTATGTGAATTTCTCCGAATTATCCAGGACAGATAATTTATTTTTCATCCCTATTTATGTGGCAGCAGAAAAGCAAACAAAGGTTAAAAATAGGAAGGTAAATGCCTCTTACCTGGGTATTTTTGTAAACTATCTAACACAGCTCTATAGCAAATGACTATGCACTATATTGCTTGCCCACTACATGAGAAAGTGAGCTACCTCTAAAAATGTTGCAAAATATAAAGTTTTTCATATGTCAGCAGTTATTACAAGATAACTATTGTTGTTAAAAGTAATGCCAATTATTACGTTTAGGATTCTGACTCTTACAGTCTTCTTGGGTGGTAAGATAACACAGTACCATGCAAAAGAATAAAGGACTTGTTTTCTAATGGGGTGCAATAGGCAGAGAGACTTGAGTGAAAATGGAGAGGAAGAAAGCAGAGATACAACTGTTAGCACACTGTCCAGCTGTGTGATTGAGCAACCATGAAAAAGCCCAAAAGAATGCTTTACAAAATACTTGTATTTCTATATGTATTCTTCATAATTAGTTTGTGACTTTACATCATTCCTCAATGTATTTAAAGCTGTGCTGAGTTCAGTAATTTAGAAAAAGAGCAAATAAACAATCTTAATAATAAGGTCATACTAAATTACATGCTATAAAAGTTTTCTCCAAGATGGGAAAAGCTGAAAGACTACAGACCAGACTGGAATGTGTGGTTCAACTGCAGATTAATGAAGCTTTGTAGGTTTAACTATGTAACAGAAATAAACATGGACATTCCAGGATGGTGCTTGAAAAGAAAATTTTGGAAACTCTTGCTTGTTGCCATTAGACAGTCATTCTGTGGCAATGGTCTTTATTTATTGCCAGTTTTGTGCCGAATAGTATCTCTTCATGGAATGTTTTAAATGTAAAGGATTTGGAATGGTCAGCTACAAATAGGCAAATTCACATGCGAGAACTGGGTCTAATGTTGAATCAGTGATGCTCTGGTATTTCATAANCTAATTGACCTAACTGATCCCTCACTTGATCCTCCTCCACCCAGGGGAAGTCTTCCTCTTTCCCTGTTACTTTCTCCAAGGCCTGGGGCTCTTGAGGGCTGGGCTGAGTAGTGAAGACCGAGGCAAAGAAGGCATTCAATAACTCTGCCTTCTCCGCATCCTCCGTCACCATGGCTCCTGTGTCAGTCAACAGTGGGCCCACAGCTTCTCTGGTCTTCCTTTTTCCTCCAATGTACTTGAAGAAGCCCTTCCTGTTGAGCTTGACATCCCTTGCCAGGCTGAGTTCTAGGGCAGCCTTGGCTTTCCTCGTTTCATCCCTGCACGTTCTGGCGGCATTCTTATAGTCCTCCCAAGGGATTAGGCCATTCTTCCACTTAGTATAAACTTCCTTTTTCCATTTGAGCTTGTTGAGAAGCTCCCTGCTTAGCCAGGCAGGCCTCCTGCATCCCTTGGCCGATTTCTTGCTCTTAGGGATGCAAGACTACAGACCAGACTGGAATGTGTGGTTCAACTGCAGATTAATGAAGCTTTGTAGGTTTAACTATGTAACAGAAATAAACATGGACATTCCAGGATGGTGCTTGAAAAGAAAATTTTGGAAACTCTTGCTTGTTGCCATTAGACAGTCATTCTGTGGCAATGGTCTTTATTTATTGCCAGTTTTGTGCCGAATAGTATCTCTTCATGGAATGTTTTAAATGTAAAGGATTTGGAATGGTCAGCTACAAATAGGCAAATTCACATGCGAGAACTGGGTCTAATGTTGAATCAGTGATGCTCTGGTATTTCATAAGTTATGAGTTTTTGAAGGAACATTCTCCATGGGATTTGGAGAATATTTCTTTCCTAGGAATAGGGATGACTGTGGGAGAATGGGTAGGAAAAAATGAAAAAGCCTTTGGAAAACCTGTTCATAATGAGCAAAGGTTTTGATCAGCCTGTAGCACTTAGATGTGGCCTGTCATGAAAACTCATGCAGTACTTTTCCTGAGGGACAAACACATGCCTTTGTGTCAGGTGAGGGATGTAACTGTGCGTGCTGGGCTGGGGGTTGGGGCCCTCCGTGTCTGAAGTGGGCAAGCCAGTTTTTGAGCACGAGTTTGTCTTCACTGCTTTAGCTGGAGCAAAGGATGGCACTTCTAGGACACCAGATGCCTCTAGGATACTACTTCCAGTTATAGATGGAAGACTGGGCATGTTCTTGTCATGCTCACCGCAGTTCTCAGGTTACCTGCAATTTTCACTCCATCACAATATCCTTGAAACAAACCAGTGGAATTCTCTTTTGGATTGTTTCTAGTGATTTTTAATCTTCAAACTTATCACTTTTTCCAGAGAAGGAAGACTACAGAAAAGCTTTAAAGTGTCTTGGTCTCACTTTGATCTGGAGTAAGAATGCAACTGAGCAAGAACCTGGGCCTAAGCATTTGGGCCAGGGATAATCTGGTTCTTGGAGAACCTGGTAAGGCTCATATACTTGTATCTTCAGCTGTGAACTTGTTGATTGGTCATAGTCTGTCAGAACTGCCATAGCATTTGTTATGTTACATCATAGAGTGGTGAGCCAGACTAGGGAAGTGATCATGCCCCTGTACTCGGCACTGGTGAGACCCCACCTCAAGTACTGTGTACGGTTTTGGGCCCCTCATCACAAAAAAGACATTGAGGTGCTGGAGTGAGTCCAGAGAGGGAAACAAAGGCAGTGAGGGGTCTGGAGAATAAATCTTATGAGGAGTGGCTGAAAGAGCTGGGGTTGTTCATCCTGGAGAAAAGGAGGCTGAGGGGAGACCTGCTTGAAAGGAGGCTGTAGAGAGGTGGGGGTCGATCTTTTCTTCCAAGTAACAGGTGATAGGAAAAGAGGAAATGGCCTCAAGTTGCCCCAGGGGAGGTTTAGATCAGATATTAGGAAAAATTTTTACACTGAAAGGGTTATCAAGGCTTACTCACAGAGCCAAGATGGGTAGACATGACAGTGAGGGACATGGTTTAGTGATGGTTTTCTAAGTGTTAGGTTGATGGTCGCACTAGAAGATCTTAAAGGACCCTTCCAACCTAGGCAATTCTATGATTATGATCTTATAACAGTGCCATCCCTATCTTTTTCCTCTTCCTTCTCCCACCCCCAACTCCTCTGATGCTTTAGACGCTGCCCTGCAAAAAATAAACTTTCAGAAGAGAGGAATTTAAAAGATACTCATATCAAATAAGCAGCTGTTGTCATCTGACCGCTGTTACAGATTTGCCTTTAAATTTCAGGGATTTTGGTTTTTAAGACATTTGTCCATGTATACATGTTTCAAAAGACATTTAGACTATAAGTAATAAATAGAATTTTAATATCCCCTAATTTCTCTTCCTCAACTTTTTCAAAACCTGTATATATTAGTTGTAGGGGAACTGGATCCTCATGTAACTGAATGTCTCCTTACAGAGACATCCTTATTCAGCCATGTGTCTTTCTGACGTATTTCTTGCCTCTTCAGTTATAATACCGCAACTGTGAAACACATATTAGTATACTGATGCTTTGCTGATGTGTTACTTTCAAAATATAAGATGTTGTAACGTATCTGCTTTAATTCCTTTAAAACTGCGAAACTCAGCAATATTCAGTTCACAGTACATGAAGAAGCCCTCACTTGTGGTTTTTGTAGTTTCACCTGGTATACGTTAGAGGTTTTTGTGGTTCAGAGTCTTCATTAAAGAGGGTGGTTATTGTTCAAGTGTCACATCAGAGAATAGACATATACAAGATTATAGTTAAAAAATAGCAAATCTATAGAGCTTATTTTAAAATAGCATGTGTTTTCTGATATTGAAATCTGTGCAAGGACGAACTAGAGAAGAGCTGCTATCCCATGAGACTAAAAAAACTTACACTCATTTGATATTTTGTTACAGAAAAAAAATTGGTGTCTGTGATGAATCCTCCTGATTAAACAGGAGATCACAAAAAGTGGCATAGCTCCTTGGTGCTAATAAGTGGATTTGCACTGCTATTCTTCAGGTTTAAAAGCAGAATAATTTTTTGGTTGACTTGAACCTAGTCAACCAAGTATGCAAGGAGGCCAAGTATGCAATGATGCATCCTATCTGAAAACAAACAAACAAATGAAAAAAATTACCCTGACCTTAAAGTATTTTTTTGCTTGCAGAGGATTCACATAGGATTTTCTATGTGGCTTGTCCAGGGAAAAGAAGAGTATGAAACTTAAACTGAAATCCAAAAAAAAGCAACCTCAAAAAACAAGTCGCCAAAGGGTGTCATTTTGCAAATCCATTGCCCTCTATCCAAACAGAAGCTTCAGTGTTGAGGTTTCTTTATCCGAGATTCAAACCATGCTCTTAGGATCAGTCATCAGTTACATTGACCTTCAGTACTTAATCTTCATACTTCCAAAGTTACCCAGTAAGTTTTTGAGCAGCAGTTTCATTAGTTTACAAAAGGGATTAAATGATGCCACCATGCAGTGTAGCAAGGGACACTTTTATGGGACAGTTTTCTCCAAGCAGATACTTCATGCTTCTAGGCATGAAACTTGAATCTGTAAATGACAAAAAATCTGGAGCATTAAAGTTTCAATGTAATCAAGAGCTGGAACTTTGTAATAAGATCTGAATCCTTTTCACTTAAGAATGGTTGTGACTTTTTAATGCTGCTTGCACAAAATGTGTATGTTATTTAAACCTGTAATACTCTCTGCTGAATTTGTCAGTACATCGCAAAAGCAGTTACGTTCAGAAAAAAAAGAAAGAAAAGATTAAAAAACCCAAACATGAAACCATTTCATTCTAGTGGCTTAACCATGTCTGTTTAACAACTGTTGTTACGAAATAGGAAACTCTTTTTCTTATAAGAGCTCAGCTATAACAATGTAATATTGCAATGTAATGAATACTTAAACCTGCTTGCATTGTCATTAAGAAAAAATGTATAATCTTAACTAAATCTGACGCAGTCTTTAAGCCTGTAATTATATTACCTTCAGTATACATCTATCTAAGGTTATCCAAACCAGATGCATCATGTAACACTGTATTATATACTTCCTAAATACAGTCTTGCATAATGTGCATATGTATTTATATGCAGTCAACCGATTGATAAACATTTTAGCCATAGCATAGCCAAATTGCTGAAGGTTTGCATTAAAATTAACCTGTATATGAAACCTTGGCTTTTCAGAGCAGCAATTTTTATTTAATATTGAATTACTTAGTGCCTCCAAGATCTCTTTTTTTATGCCTGTTTATGTCATGGCAATGTACATTAGCAGCAGAAATCAATTGGCAAAATGGAATAGAGTTTGAAAGTGAAGACAATAAAAACACTATGACCAAAACCACACATCTCCAGGCCTGTCACAGATACCAATTTAATCAAGTAAATGTGGCACTGATAGGGATTCCAGGTCACATTGAAGAATTAGCTTTCTGGCTAGTTATGCAAGTTTCCAGTCTGACTCCAGATCCATTTCTACAGACTGTAACTGATGTATTTCATTCAAGTAAAAGTTAATAATCAGAACTAACTTTCCAAATAGGATGAAATGGTTTTGTTTCGGATGTGACTTTACATGAACACTTTTTTATTAACCTGGGTGTTTAAAAGGAGATGACACTTAGAGTTAGAAGACTAAGTAATAGTCATTATGATATCTGTTTCCTGTATGTTAACATACATAGCAGTGGGAGAGAGAGACAGTGAAAATCTTGGCAGTCTCCCTATGTTTGAAAAAAGCCTAACTTATTTCAGAGGAAAAAAAAAAGGTGTTTGTGGAGAACAAAATAATTGAAATAATGTTCACTTATAACTTCACAATGAGTTGAAGGATATGGTAATAACAAGACCATTACATTTACTTTCAGGGTCAAACCCAGGCAAATTCAGTTCTTGTGTGCTGAAGGCAATAACATCCTGATGATGAGACTGTGTTAACGAGCATGTGAAAGAGACCTCGCAACCTTTCATTATATTTTTCCCTAAATTCTTGTACATTTAAGTGTACAGTGTACCAGGGATGTCATTATTTCCTCATTGATTTGGCTATGAGGTTGTAGTTCTCAACAGAAAAGGTAATTTCTTTCAAAATGAGTATCTTATTTTGATCTATGCTTTCCTGCTTCAAAGTCAACCTTTTCTAGTAGGTGGTTAGTCCAATAATTCCAGCTGAAATCAATAACAATTAAACCATCAGTACCTGTCACTTCAAAGTTTGTGCTCACTGTGAATAATTCGATTTTAGTGCCTACATTTACAGCACATCACTGTACTGTTAAAGCACCTTCCAGGACAGCAGTAAGTACTGTGGCTAATTTCCGTTCCACGTGGCCCACCCTTTCTAGTCGCTCCTTCTTAAAGGAAAACTGAATGTGCAAGCAGTGTACCATGTTTTGAGAGCTAGTAGTTTCTTTATAAACATCCTGCCATAGTTTCTATTACTGAAAACAATAACTTTTTGTACTTGGAATGGAAATATATGAAAGCTATTTATCCTGAGTTGTTATGGAAATTTTCCATGGAGAAAGGTAAAGAAACCTACCTTTCACAGAAATGAATCTTCCATTTATAATGAAGAGTTTCATTGTCCAAAACAGAAAATTAGTCTAAAACTCCAAGTCTCTATACTGGTGTTATAGACAATCATTCAGCTACTCCAGTTCCAAGCCATTAAATACCTTGAACATGAGCATAGCCCTCCCTGTGTCCAAAAGGAAGAGTCTATCCCAATTACCTGTTGGGTAATTAGCCTATCTCTATTTGATTTTCAGTGCTTCTACATAACGTTTATCACATCCCTTTAAATCCAAAGGTTATCAGATTAGGACTGCTATATTCATTAAATACAAAATTGGATTCAAAGATAGGCAGGATGAAATACCACATGAATAATTTGTTTGAGAAGTGATGCACTGCCCAGTAACATGAATATCACATATTCTTATGTGGTGCTTTTTTCTTTCAAAGAACACAATGGAGTTTGATTCCACCATCTTTCTGACCAGTTTCTCTAGCAGATAGGAGACTGATGGGATGGAGGCAGGCTGTGCACCCTTCTTTTCTCTATTAATGCCTGAAGAAGATAGCCCCTTTCTCAAGAAAAATGCTGAAGCAGACCAGAGCCATAATGTGTTACAGATGGGTAGGTCCCAGAGAGAATCCAAGACCATAGGAAAAGAAGAAGGGCAAGTGTCCCAGTTTAAATGGATTCTCCTAACTGCTATAATAACAAATCTGGGCCTGGAAAGATTCTCAGGAGGTCCATTTTCCTGCTCTGAGTCTGGGTCAGTACTTTTTGTTCATCCTTGGCAGCTGTCTCGTTCATGTCTCAAACTTCCAATAATGGCAATTCCATAATATCTCTAGTATTCTTCACTTCACAATAAACAGGCCTAAATATGTAATTAAGAAAAAGCTCTTTATGTACATTAAAATGATTAATTCTTGTTATATTCTGTGAAGACTTAAATAACAACAGATCTTTTATATTTTTAATATTTAGAGATTTTAATATACCTTTCTTTCTCTTTCTAAACTAAAGACACTAGATCTTTCAGTTTTTCTCAGTGCATCATGTTTTATAAACTTGGGATCGTTTTCATGTTCTTCCTTGTGTGATTTTCTTATAGAATCCTAAAAGTGAATGCTATCCTAGTGGATGCCAGGCTGTTGGAAGAATATGTATAAACCTCCTCAAAAATTTTGTCTTCACATGTAAAATTCAAAGAAACAATATTCAATGTAGTTAGGAAATTTTTTAAATGTGTTTCTCAGCTTCTTGAACTTATTATTGCCTAGAATTTACCTTTCCATGTGCAAATCCCACATGAACAGTGCTATCGGTGCAATATGAGTCATTTACAACAGAGAATACCAGTTCCTTATAACAGCTAGTCTTTTGCAATGCTATCTTTCAGGAGTAATTGTCAAAAAGCTTTGTTTATACTACAGGTTGCAACTCAACCAGCTTCATGGAATGACATATTAGAAATGAGTTCAACTCTGACAAATACCACAGTAACATGGGAAAGTCAGTTCTCAATGGTTTAAAATGGTTTCCAACAAGATTAGCACTCAGAAATATTTGGATTCACCAAAAGTGTTATGGTGATACTTTAGATTTAGCAAGCTCAGACACCCTCTTACGGCTTGTACTTTTTCCATGAGGATAGCTCCAAGATGACCTTTACTGACTTTATTAGAGAAGCATTTACACTTAACCTAAACCAGAAGGGCAGAAATAAAACACAGCCTATTAAAAGTGCAATAACGTATTTCAGCTACGTCTGATGAAACCCTTTGCTAGGCTGTCTCAGTCTGACCTCCTTTCTTATGAAGGTGGTTTTTGTGACTCATAAAGTGCTTTTACATTCAGGGCATTTCAAAGCCACAACTCAGCAGGAGTCCGGTTAAATGCTTCTGAAGCAGCTCTGTGAGGCACATGGACACAACTGGAGAAATTGTAGACTCCTTCAGAAAAGTCAACAAACCAGGCTATCATTTAATGAGCTATGTTTCCCCAAAAAACCCAAAACAACTTTTCCCAGTTATTCATGTCCTTAGTATCAGATAATCTGTATTGCTCAACAGCATGTGCATACACATGTGTTTCCAAGGAGATTCTTTTTCTTCACATTATGACTCTGATATCCCTCATAGAGCAGCTATATGCAAAGCCTCCCATGCAGTGGGAAGGTCACTCCATGACCTATAGGCTCAAATATTTTTAATGGGTATGTAATAATTCCAGATGGAATTTGTGTTATTGTGAAAATATTGCAGTGCTACCACTGCAATATATTCACAGGGAAAAGTGAAGTGCAATGTGGGAAAGCTCGCAGGTAGCTAATGTGTAGTTCTATCATATCATATAATACATGGCCTCCAAATACAAGGTTTCATAATTTTCTATCTTTGTAAATTATCACACAATTTTTACAGGAAAACAAATTATATTTTTCATAGTCACAGCTCATAGCCATACCATCATCCTTCCAAACTTAGAGGAGATGTGAGAGCTTCCTGGGAATGTTTAAGTTCTGTAAGGAAACAAACTTGCAAGCCTGGGACCTACATACATTCTGACATGATTAGAAATCTGCAGAATAATTGGCTGAGACTTACGAATAATATGATTTCAGTGTGATTTTGTGTGAGCCAACTCGTTACGGTTATCTTGCTAGTAAACTCCTGTGTTTCCAAACTTTTTTGTCCAGAGAGGCACAAAATATTTATGTATATTTACTAGATACTATTCATTTGCCATCCAGCTGTGAACAGTCATCCTTCCCCACAGTCTCTACTTCTAGCTGAAAGAACAGGCAGGCAGAGCAGCACCGATTCCTACTGCTGCTGCTGGCTATTCTTTCTCCCTCTCAATGAAGAAACCTTTCCAAGCAGCTCTGTTCCCATTAAAATAGAAGTTTTGGCTCAAGGGATGGTCCCCTTCATGATGCAAGGCAGACCTCAGGCATGCAGAGACCTCACTTCAGAACTGCCTATTGAGTACTGATGGTAGCTGTGATGGCTTCAGACTGGAGGAAGTTTCTGAGCTGCCTAGGTATGGATTTAATACCATGAAAGCAGGAAAGTAATTAAGCATTTGAGCACCAAGGTGGATACCTACCTATTGCAATTATAAGAGTCTATTATTTCCTATTTTTCTAAAAGTCCTACTGAGACAAGTACATTGTTCTCAGTGGGAGCAGATTACACTCTGAATTAATTACTCACTAATTAGGAGTCTATCCCCATGGTTTCTTGCCCCACACTTTCTCCTGCTGAATTGTTTAGCATAAAGCACTACATATCTTATAACACATTTGATGGGCACTGTTTGTGTCAGGAACTGGTTGCTTTTCCCTGCCTTTTCTAGCCAAAGCACTTACAGGATGCTGCATTACTCAGGTATTCAAATATTCTGCAGTCTTTATTGTGTTTGGTTTCTTATTTGGGGAAACAGGAATGCAGCTGACTTCAAAAATGGATTAATTGGACATAGATGGCATAGGAGCCAGATTCACAGGGAGAGTTGGGGCAACAAGGAAAGTTTGTAATACCTGCACTTCAGCTGACTCCCATGGGGACTCTATAGTACTGACCTGGGCACCTAATGTTCCTCTACAACTTAGAGATAAAGTTAAGTGCATTGCAAAGGGATTTATAGCAGCTGGCATCCTGTGCTAGGGAATGCCTAAGTTAAACCACTGTTAATATTAAGGAGAGACACAGATATTAAATCCGCCCTTCTCGGGAGATTTGGTACTTCATTCAGAGGCATTTCCTCCAGCAAAAACTCTGTCCTCCTGCACCCTGGTTGTTTCTGTCTGAACTGGATAAAGGTCAGTGTCTGCCTGAGCGCACTGTTGGAGGAAGCAATGTCCTTTCATCTACAAGATCAAGGCTGCAGTATCCATGCTGTATAGGGGGGACTCATTTTCAGTGACACTCTGGGCTATTTGCTATTCTGATGAGGACAGAGAGGGTTCATTATTTCCCAGAGCAGAACTGAATCAAATTTAAAATCATGAACACCTTTACAGAAACCTTTCTGAATTTATAAAGGTATAATAGACTTAACTGTGTATTATGTAGATGACAGAAAATGACTTTACGTAAAGCATAGAAGGTTGCTATTAGATGCGATGTTACTTACAGTCATTGCTGACAATAATGTCTTCAGGTATGTCCCACTCATGACCAACAAGTGAATCCTTGGCAGTCTCTTAGGGAGAGAAGTAAAAAGCCCTCCAGTCTCAGAGGAATAAATATCATTAATACAGCCCTGTGAATCATAAGTTGTCATTTTGGTTTGAAAACAACAGACAGATCCGTGTTCTGTTTCTGAATAACACAGGTTTAGGGTCTTTAGGATTTACACCTCCAAATCTTCCATCATACCTTTTTTAAGCTTACCTTACTGATAGCCACAGAACTCCTGAAGCTGAGGTTCAAAAAATAGAAAATAAATAGATAAACAATCTTGACATTTGAACTTCAAGTTACCTGTGTTAAGATTTGTTCATAAAATAAGGAGGTCTTGAGATTACTTATTTCTGGTAAGATCTAATTGCAAAGGTTGAAAGAAGTAGTGGTCATTTCAATGCCTTGGCAGAAAGCATCATGTAAGATTCTCACTGCTCTAACAATTTTAATAAACCCTTTTTTAACAGTTTTAAAGTTTATTTATCAAAAAATGCTTTATATAAATTTCTCACTGTCGTATGCAGCTTAGACTTCTCTTACTTTGTACGTACACATATACATATACATATACATATACATATACATATACATATACATACACATACACATACACATACACATACACATACACATACATATACACATACATATACATATACATATACATACATATTGTATCAAAGACAAAAGAAAAGTTTCAGTTGGAACTGAGAACTCAGTCAGAATATGACCTTGAAATCATGCACAAGATTTGGTCTGTAACACTTCAGAGCTATGCATATTTTTCTCACTGCAGCTGTGGGAAATTTGTCACAGTCCTATTGCAGACTCTGCTCCTTAAGAAAAATCTGAAATTTCCTTCAAATCTTCAGAAACAGAGCGCTTATAATTATGCCACACTACTGAGTTGTCTGCCTTTGCCCACAGAAAACAAATCTTTACTTTCTTGTGTAGAAAGCGCTAATTGCAAATGCAATTGACAATTCTTGCATTGTCTCTGCAATGATGCTATGTTTGAGAAAGATGGAACATGCAGAAGCAAGGAAAAATAAAAAGGCCTATGTTTACTAAGACCACAGCATCTTTCACAAAGCAAAAAAGGATGCTGTTCTCTTCCTCCCTGACTTTCTTTCCCATTGAGGGCAGCTTGAAATCATCCTAGATTCTTGCAAGATTTTCTATCCCTATCAGTCACTATCTGCCAAGGTTCTCAGTAGCGGCTACCGCTGTAGAGAGTTTAATGACTCTCAGGTCATTCACAGGCTGGAATTTAATTATTACCTTGCAAACCTTTGCCAATTTCTGTTGATAATTCTTAGTGACATGTAGAATTGTATGTTTTGGATGGTGCTTTATGACATTATTTAACCTAATTATTTCTAGAGCCATATGGCCTAATTTAGAGACTCTAGTTTAGTTCTATTTTTAAGTATCTGTCAGACTTTAAGCTTTCTCTTCCTCCCACCCCTGTACATAAACCAGCCAATACAGTAATGGGTTACACTGCATCATCCAGGTGCAGTGATCCCCTCAGAGATCCCCAAACTCGACATTTTTTTGAACCATGTAAAAATTGCATCATTGCGTTCCATTAGTTGTGTCTGTGTTCTGGGATTTCTGAAGGGTATCTAAAGTGGTTTAACTTCAGCTATTTGAAACACTTTGATTCTTTGCTGTCTGAGTTGTTCCAGGTATTGACTGTGTTACTAACTTCCATTTCTGGTTTCTGTTTATTATACTTTAGTATTATTTTCTGTTCATGATATTTAAAAATACATGCCTTTTTTATTTTTAGTGCCGTTATCATTTCCTCATAGCTCTTTTACAATATTTTTTAATCTTTTTTTTTTTTTTTCATGGTATGAACTACATATTCATAGCCTACTTCTAGAATTTAAGAAAATATATGATTGCTTGCACAGGGCAATCTAGTACCATATGCAAAATAAGAAGGAAATAAGCTGGTGAAACAAGAAACTTTAAGATGTATTGTCCATAATATAGATTTTCATCGAGTCTGGATATAATATTATGCTAGATAACACTGCTCATCTATATTTTCTTAATAAAATCACATGAAATTTCCTTTGCCACTATAATTTGGGAAGATTTCTTTAGGCTTGCTGAGGTCTTTGGTAAATCAGTTGGGTAGAAGAGAATGGGTTTTGATTGATTTTCAAATGATTGTTTCACAGTTAGGCATGCTGATAACAAAAAAAAGATTGGCACATTCCATTTGTGTGGTTTTAAGCTTACTATTTGTGTTCAGAGCAGCTTTTTTTCTCACTAGTTTGTTGCCTTATACTAAGTTTATGTGGAAGTTACCCTAGATGTCCTAGTATATCAAAGGTGGCCGTGCAGAGAGCACAGCTGTTCTCTGTGCAGATGGAGAAGCAGTGGGGAAATGAGGGTGGGGAAATGGAGAGATGGAGGATGGGGATATTTCCTCTCAACATATTGGCTCTTTGAAGACACGATGTAGAGGTTATTAAAGCTGCACCAGCTTAAAGGGAATAACAAAGATGTTTGAATAAACTGCTTAGAGCTCAAAGGAGACACAGTGTCTGAATCAGAACTCAAGGTAACACTTTTCATGGAGGGGACTGCATGGTGGCAGTTTAAAGTTTCCCACCTATAAGCTACAGAGAGATGATACTTGGTTGTATTCAATTGAATGGATCCATGCAAACACTTCTAACAGACTTTCAAACTTAGGACAGTTGCATCACTAGACAACCAAAGTCAGTTTTTGACAATTTGAATGCATCTCTCTGTTTGGGTACCATTTATGAGTATTTGCATGCACCACTCCAAGGTGTATGGGAGTGACCTGAGCTACAATTGGAAGGACCATGCTGATGTGGAAAAAAATCTGAAATACAGAAGAGAAGACCAAAAGGAATAATTTTTGTCTTGAGACCCAGCAACTACTGTAATTCGCTGTTTGATGTCATTGCCCATAGAACAAGGAATGAACTAGTGGCAGTTGTGCATGTCCAACATAAGGATAATTAGCTTTGTCCATCATCTCAGTGCTCTCAGAACTGCTGCTTGTGCTGATACCTAATAAGACATTTTCCACTGAAAACAAAAAATACCCCAAAAACTAGGAAGTGCAGAAACCCACTAAAATCCTGGAGGAGACAGGGACAATATTATGGCAGGAATGGACTGACGGAAATATGCATGATGTAGACAAAGGAAAGTGAGGTAAATGGTGGTCCTAGAAATGGGTAGCGATAGTATTAGAGCAGCAGAGGTCTTGGGAATGAGGCAGCACAAAGCTTTCATCAAGAGTGTGTGGAGAGTGTCAGTGCATCCTTAAAATGCAGAGGATGAGAGGCAGGTAGGAGGTAGTGTGTGTGCTTGGGATGAAAAATTAGCAGTCAGAGGGATGCAGGCAACCCCTGATGGATCCAATGAGTTCAGCCTATGGAGGTAACAACATCTTTTGAGCCTTTATTGACAACTAAGTGGAATTTGCTGAATGTAGGTAGATAGATGGTATAATTGGGAAAGGATCTACACAATTTCTTGATTGATTAGATTGTACTGTCTCAGTCATCCAGCTTCTTCTGCATGACTGGTAGGGATCTCACTCCCCTTGAAGTCCCTAAAGCTGTGTGCCAGCACATATGTCCAGCCACAGGAAAGCCGTTTGCAGAATCAGGGCTTTTTGCTGAAGTATAAATCCCCAATAGGCATTCAACTAAACTGATAGTAACTGGAAAGGAACTCTCAAAACTAGTTTGGTGCGAGTGAGTGCAGTTTGATATGAACTGTGTTCAGTTTTCAGGGTAGCTATCAGCTTTCAGTGCTGTTTTCCTTCTCTTTTTTTTTTTTTCTCTATTAATTTTTCAACTTTAATTCAATACTATATTTCTTTTGGGTTTCTTTTCTCCTGCATCCATTTTCAAGTCTCTTCTAGGCAATATCTGACCTTGCTGTTAATTATTTGCCCACAATTCTGCTAATAGAGCTGTAGCATAATGCAGAGCAGTAGTACCAAACAGGGCCATCCATCTTCGGCCTCTTAAATTATGAAATCTCATCTACAAATAATGAAAATCTTCTATGCCCTATAGGTTCTAGATTCAGATTTGATTCTTTACTTGCAGCTGAGACCTAGCAAGTGCACAAAGAGAGACCTATCTGCTTTACCAGTGTAATCATTTTTATGTCAATGATACTGAGAACAAAGTTAGTTATGAAAAAACACTTATTATGTCAGTCTGTGGTAGAATTTCTTATAACACCTAGACAAAAATATCCAAGGAATTTCTCCTTGTTTGTGGGTTTACAGAGTTATTTCATCATTCCTTTTTTTTACTTCTGTGGTTTGTTTATTTACCCATTTATATTTTTCTTCTATTTTATTTGACTGTGCTATGAGAGTTACATCCAATTTCAACAGGGTTGGGTTTTTTTTTTTCTGAGAAACAAGCAATAAACCATGTGCTTGCTGTTTTCCTCTTGCTGAAGCAAATGCAGTGCAATGTTTACTCCTAATCATAGGTGGTACTCGAAAACAAAACACAGGATGAGCAGTAAGCGTGCTGGATGCACACAGCTGAAGTCCTTTGCTGCCACCGTCTGGTACAATTTTCAATTACGTTTGCTCATATACTAACCTAGTCCTGAGAACTTCAGGGGTTAAGAAAGCCCTGATCTATAAAGGTAATCTGCGAATGATCTCTTATTACAAATGTACCTGGAAGAAATATTTAAAGATTAAATTCGTGATGACATAATTCCCAAGTTAGATCCCTTTACAATGAATAGCCCAGTTTGTCAGAAATGGAGGCATACATCCCCAGTAGCCTAATGGGGAGTAGGGAAGGTAACCAAAACAAGAAACAGAGGAAGGCTCACAATTTCCACCTTAGATGTCGCTCAGAGCTTACACTTCGGATCCTGCAACAGCTTCTGCATTGAGATGTCTTTGTGCACAAGTAATAGCCTCAGTTTCCCCTGAAATAAATGATTGGAAGAAGTTAGACATTTCGCAGAAGGTGGGACATGTGGTATCAGCTCCTTCCTTGACTGGGCGGCTTTAAAAAATATGCCTTCGCCTTTCACCAAATGTCAGGCAAGCATTTGGGACAGCCTGCAGTCAGGACTCTTCTTGCTGAAGCTGTCAGGAAAGAATGAGGCATTCATGGGCCAAATTGCACCAGGGTATTATGGCACTGGTTGAGACTATTTATATAATTTGTGTTCAGGCTTCAGGGACAAGCTTCAGCTACTCCATCACCTCTTCAAGTCACATCTTTCAATATAGTCTATGGTATTTAAAAGTCAGAGTTAAAAGTAAGGTCTTGAATTATTGTCTATTTATGAGAAGAATTGATCTGTTTTTCAGGTATATTGGACACCTAAGATGTCTCATGGTAGGAAACAGTTATCCTCTGAGTTAAGTCTGCAACACTCAAGTATAACAACCAAGGAAAGGTCATATATTCCACAACAGAGTTTGTTTTTTTAATTTCCAAATCCAAATAATTTTCTTTGTAAGTTTAAAAAATCAACTCAGTGTTACTATCATAGGCTAGACTGCCTCCCCCCTAAATGATGTGTCCTTTCCTTATGTGACAGGTATGTGACATGGAAGCAGAAAATTGATAGTGACCTTCAGTGGTTCAGCATCTCAGCCAGCTCCATTTTGGCAGCTCCTCTATCCCATGAGCTGTGTAGAGGCCAAAACTGAACTTCTGGTTCTATTTACACCCTGCTTTCAAAATGGATACTTGCCCTAGCTCTTTTTTGAACCCTGTTTTTTTATCATAATTGTGAAGAGCAAAAGAGGAAATAAAATTCAAGCAGTACTTTTTGTGGAAAAAAAAAAAAAAAAGAACTGAGAAAATGACAGGATGAAGTAGAACAGCGAAACAGATGCTTGGCATCTGGCCACAGTGGAATGAACTCTCTCCACACTGAATTCTGTATTTTTCTTAAGCTGAAAAATAATTAACTTCTAGAGCAGCAGGTTCAGAGAGCCCTGAATGTGGTGATCAAGGCAATTAGCCCCTATCAGAGCCATTGTTTCAAGCTCTCTGAAAAGTCAACTGAGTATTATTAGTTAGCCCTTTGCAGTTAGATGAGCCAGACAACTTCTTTTCAAAAATAGAGTTGACATTCCTGAGCACTTTTCTGTGACAGGGTGCATTTGGTAGCAAACTCCAGCCACAGCATATGTGAGGTCTTAATTATGATATTTATAAAGCCGGGAGAAGAGAAAAAGTACTTCTTTTTTCTTTTCTTTTTTTTTTTTTTTTTCTTGATTGGAGTCCTTTCAGGCACTGCTGACAACCCTCTCCAGTCATTGGAGACTCCAGTCGTTGGAGGTTGTCTTGGGCACAGTGATTATGAAATGGTAGAATTTTCAATTCTTGGTGAAGCAAGATGGGGAGCCAGCAGAACTGACTCCTTGGATTTCCAAAGGGCAGACTTTAGCCTGTTTAGGAACGTGGTCGAGAGTGTCCCTGGGGAGGCAGTTTTGAAGAGCAAAGGTGCCCAGAAAGGCTGATCATGCTTCAAGCAGTTGCTCTTAGAAGCACAGGAGAAGGTCATCCCCACGTCTTGAAAAAGGAGCCGACGGGGAAGAAGACCAGCCTGGCTAAATAGAGAGCTTTGGCTGGACCTCAG
>VXBO01011229.1:1006-12230 GCA_013400135.1 Rhinoptilus africanus
ATGTCTAATTGACCTAACTGATCCCTCACTTGATCCTCCTCCACCCAGGGGAAGTCTTCCTCTTTCCCTGTTACTTTCTCCAAGGCCTGGGGCTCTTGAGGGCTGGGCTGAGCAGTAAAGACCGAGGCAAAGGCAGCATTCAATAACTCCACCTTCTCCGCATCCTCCGTCACCATGGCTCCTGTCTCATTCAGCAGTGGGCCCACAACTTCTCTGGTCTTCCTTTTGCCTCCAATGTACTTGAAGAAGCCCTTCCTGTTGAGCTTGACATCCCTTGCCAGGTTGAGTTCTAAGGCAGCCTTGGCTTTCCTCGTTTCATCCCTGCACGCTCTGGCGGCATTCTTATAATCTTCCCAAGAGATTAGGCCATTCTTCCACTTAGTGTAAACTTCCATCATCTGGTTCAAACCCCCCTTCCGTGGACATGCCCCCTGCAGAGACATCTTTCACTTGATCGGGTTGCTCAGAGCTCTGCCCAACCTGACCTTGAACACTCCCAATGACAGGGCATTCACACTTCTCTGAGCAGCCTGTTCCAGTGTCTCACCACCCTCTCTAAGCTGTCCTTTGCTGCTTCCTCAGAATACCTTTAAGTGGCTGGTGCTCCTGTCCGACACTTGGGAGCTCCTGACTGAACTCAAATATATGAAGGAGGTGCATGAGTGGTGGCAGGAGGACAGGTAGCCCAGGAGGAGCACAGGGACACATGGTCTAGCATGCAGGAATGGGGTTAGGAAAGCCAAAGCCAGCCCAGAGCTAAACCCGTTGAGGGACGTGAAGAGCAACAAGAAAGGCTTCTACAAGTACATCAACAGCAAAAGGAAGAGACTGAGGAAAACGCAGGTCTGCTGCTAAATGGGGCAGGGGACCTGGTGACAAAGGACAGAGCGGAGGCAGATATACTCAGTGCCTTCTTGGCCTCAGTCTCCACAGGTATGACCAGCCTTCAAGGAATTGCCCTGAGGCCAGGGGGAAATTCTGGAGCAAGAAAGACCTACCCTTGGTGGAGGAGGACCAGGTAAGGGAGCACGAAACAGACATACATAAGCCCGTGGGGCCTGTCAGGATGTGCTGACTTTGTGGGGCCACTCTCTGTTATCTTTGAGAGGTCATGGGCAATCGAGAGAGGTGCCTGAAGACTGGGAAAAAAAGCAAATGTCACTCCTATCTTCAAGAGAGTCAAGAAAGGGACCTACAGGCCAGTCATGTGCCCTTCTAACCCTAGAGAAGGTGATGGAACAGATCATTCTGCTAAACCACTACCAGATACATGAAGGATGAAAAGGTGATTGGCATTAGTCAGCGTGGGGAAATCATGCTTTATCCAACCTGATCACCTTCTACAATGATGTGACTGTCTTGATGGATGAGGGGAGAGCAGTGAGTATTGTTTACCTTGACTTCAGTAAGGCTTTTGGCACATCTCCCATCACATCCTTGCAGAGAAGCTGATGAAGAGTGGGCTGGATGAGCAGACTGCAGGTAATGAGGTGGACTGAAACCTGTCTGAGCAGCAGGGCCCAGAGGGTGGTGATCGAGGGTACCAAGTCTAGTTGGAGGCCAGTCACTAGTGACGTGCCCCAGGGATCAATACTGGGCCCAATCCTGCTTAACTTCTTTGTGAATGATCTGGATGATGGGGCAGAGTGCACCCACAGCAAGTCTGCAGATGACACCAAACTGGGAGGAGGGGCTGACAGTCTAGAGGGTCGTGCTGCCAGCCAGAGGGACCTCGACAGGCTGGAGGAATGGGCTGAAAGGAACCTCATGCAGTTCAACAAGAACTGCAAAGTCCTGCCCCTGGGGAAGGAACAACCCCCAGCACCTACTGGGAGACTCCTGGCTGGAAGGCAGCTTGGGAAAAAAGGACCTGGGTGTCCTGGTGGACACCAGGTTGAACATGAGCCAGCAGCGTGCCCTTGCTGCAAAGGCAGTGAATGGTTTCCTGGGCTGCATTAGGCAAAACACGGACAGCAGGTCAAGGGAGGTGATCCTTCCCTTCTGCTCAGCACTTGTGAAGCCACCCCTGGAGCGCTGTGACCTGTGCTGGGCTCCCCAGTACAAGGGAGACATAGACAGACTGGAGAGAGCCCAACAAAGGGCCACAAGGATGATGAAAGGACTGAACTATCTCTCCCATGAGGAAAGGCCAAGAGCACTGGGACTGTTCAGCCTGGAGATGACAAGGCTCAAGTGGGAATCTCACCAATGTACATAAATATCTGAAGGAAGGATGCAAAGTGGAATTTACTCTGAATGCAAGAAAATATTTTTTGCTGTGATGGTGGTCAAGCACTGGGACAGTTTGCCCAGAGAGGTTGTGGAGTCTCCATCACTGGAGATATTCATAACCCAGCTGGACAGTGTCCGGAGCAACCGGCTCCTGCTGACCCTGCTTGAGCTGGGGGTTGGCCTGGATGATCCCTAGAGGTCCCTGCCAATGTCAGTGATTTAGTGATTCCCATCACAGGTGTTCATGGCGTGTGCCATTAACAAATGCCAGTTACACAGTGAGGTCCCAACCCGGCCAGCTGTGATGAGGTCCCCAGGGGAGCAGGGAGAGGGCTGACCCATGGCCTGGCCCCGTCCGCAGGCTTTGTCCTTCTGGGACATGAGCCAAGCCTGAGTGTCCTGGCACTCACGGGTGCGCCACAGCCTGGAGGGAGGCCCAGTGCCTGTGGTGGGGCCAAGGGGACCACCGACCCCTGGGACGGCAGAAGGGGGCCATAGGGTGGGGGTGGAGGGTCCTGGGGAAGGAGGGCAGCTATTCAGGGAAAGGCAGAGCTGGCCCAGGGGCTCAGCGGTGGGCAGAGGTGGGGCTGGCACAGATTCACCTGCCAAACGGGGTGAGCTGGTGCCTTTGGCCATGGTGGGAACATGTTGGTTTAGGGCCCTGGCACACACAGCCACCCCAGCCCGTCTGGGCAGGACAGACGGAGCCAGGGCAGGACACGCCACCAGAGACGGGCTGGTGTTCCCGCCCTGGGTATTGATGGCCGAGCACAGAGGGAGGGACGGTGCTGCAGGCACTGCCCCACCACTGACCGCCTGTGGGGTGCAGGTGGGATGGTCCAGGAGAGCGTCTGCCCACCCGCTGTGGGGAAACCTCAAAGTGGAAATAAATGTGAAACAATAAACCACAGGAAGAGGTGGATGAAAGCTGGGAAGTTTCAGAAAGTATTGCATGTTGTGTAAGCCTCAGTTCCCCTCTTCCAGCCCTCCTGTGCCCTGTCTTGACAGCATCGAGGGCATGGGCTGAAAAGGGAGGAAACACACCAGCAGGCTGCCCTGCCGCGCTGCTGCGAGGCGCCTCACGCCCTGGGCGCACAGACCCAGGTAGCTCCACGCACACGTAGCACGGCTGGCCCCCTTGGCTGGCAGCAGGACACACACACACGGCTGTGGATGCCCCGTGCAGGACCCCAAAGCGCTCTTCATCTCCACAGCAGCAGCAGCCAGAGAGGTTTTGCAACACAAAGCAGGATGAAGAGCGCAGAGGAGGCGAGGAGCGCATGGCTGAGAGGGGCCCGAGAAGGGGCTGAGGCCAGCAGCAGTTGTTTAACAACGTGGGGAGCCACCCAAATTTTTGCTAACAAAATCCCAAAGTACTAAGACCATCAGTAGCAGCAGGAAATCCAGAGGTGCTCAAGAAACATCACCAGCTCAGAGGGCACTCTGCAGGTGCAACACTGATCGATCTCCAGTGTCTTCTGATCGGTCTGCAAGGACCAGCACCAGGAGCCAAGGGAATACACAACCAGAAGTCGTCTGAGGGGTCTTTGTTGGGCTGATGCTTATTTCTAGGGAACCAGTAATATGCGGAAGCTTGCACAGCCTGTGTCCTGGAAAGCTTCCAGTGCTGGTAATTGTGCAGGGGTCATAAGAGAAGAGAAAAGCAGTACGGAAGAGCACAACGGGAATGGCTGGAGGCTGATCCAATGTAACTTAGACGAGAAATGCAGCGGGAAAAATCCAGCGGTCTATCATGCTGCAAAGGGATGGGGTGAATGTGCCTTTCCTGGCACTGGAGCTCCTCAGGCTACACGACCACGATACCCTCCAACACAAGCAATACTCCTTCTGCCCCTAAATCTCTGCTTTCCTTCAGCTACCACCAAACCTTCTCCCCTCCCCGAGATGAACTCACGACCCCTTGCTACGCGAAGCAGAAAGCACCAGCTACCTCACCACAACTACCAGCAACAGCTACACAAATTGGCTGCTGCCTAGTCACAGTGGCATTTTTACTCATTTAGCAACGTTGAGATGTTATCGAGGCCACCAGAAGCCTTTGGGAAAGCTAAACATCCATCCTAACTGAGCTAGTAGAAGGAGACCACCCAACCACTGTCCTACTCTTTAAAAGTCAGTGTAACCTAAACAAATGCTACAAATCCTATGAGTCCTGATGGTAATTGCCGCATTGGTGTTTCCAGGATCCTGCTGTGCATTCCCAGCATTTTTGGGAGCCCCAGGAATCCAGCAAAAGCATTTGCTAATTTCTGACTCTGTTTCAAGGCTTCTCCTTGACCTAAGAGGTCTCCAGAGACATGGCCCAGGAGGAAGCAGAGAGCCCAGGCTCTCTCTGCACCCTTGCTGGACTCCTCACAGCGAGGCCGGGGCAATGCCACCTCACCTTCCTCCAGCCGCTCAGCCTGTGGCGCCATCCCTGCCAGATCCACCACCAGCAGGTGATTCGCTGCCCGGGAGGACCAGCTTGGATGGGTTTTGGTGCCCCACCACTTTCCTAGCAGCATGACTGAATGCATTGGGGCACTCAGCTGGGTGGGCGTGGGGGGTAGAAGAGAAAGTTTTTTGCAAGTAGCTGTGCCTCAGGCACCGCCAAGATGGTGGCAGGAGGGCCTGTGCCTCTCCCTGGGTGCAAGCACCTGGGTGGCAGGGGACCAGCCATCTCGAAGGCAGGAGGGGGCAGCCCGGGCTGCGGCGGCACAGAATGGGGAGGAGGGGCACCCTTTGCAGGCAGTGGGCAGCCAGCACTCACCTTGGAAGTAGACACCGGAGCAAATCCTGAGGATGCGGGGCAGGGTGGTGGGGTCCAGGGAGCAGATGTATTCCTGGAAGGAGAGGGGCTCCATGGCCATGCTACTGGGTGCTCTGGGGCACTGCAGAGAGGGGAACTGCGTGGGAAGCAGCTCTGGGCTCTGATTTCACTTCTGCCTGCCTTTTACTTCTGCTTCTGGCAGCGGCAATTTCCCTTTCTGGTGTTAGACTGAGGCTGCTGGCAGCTCTCCAGCCTGCAGGCACTGATGGACCTGCCGCTGGGACAACCCTCTTCTGGGCCCCCATCACGGCTTGCTGTCCCCCAGTGCTGGCCCTGGTGGTGCCACTGGTGCTGAGGGTGGGTGAAGGCACGGACGCCCCCAGCTCTGCCATGGTGCTGTCCTGCCTGGACTGCTGCTCCAGCCTGTCCTACCCAGGCTGTCCCCATCCCATGTGTCCCGTGTGCCAGCCTGCCCTGCCCCTCTGCAGCTGGGCCAGACAAAGCGATGGGGCCAGACAGAGCGATGAATGCAGATCGTGCCAGAGAAAGCGAAGGGCTATGTCCAGACAGCCCTCACCCCTACAAACACACGGGCACCTCCCTCCCCCTCACCTCTGGGCTTTCAGATCCCGCTTGCACCACACTCCGGCTGCGGTCAGCGTGCGGAGAGGGGAGTCAGTGGGTCCGGGCTGCGTGTCACTGCGGCAGCGTCCGCCCTGGGAGAGGCAGAACCAAACTCCCACACCTTCAGGACAGGCAGCAGCATCCGTCTCACTCTCCTGTAGGCACAGGCCCCATCCTGCGCCAAAGCAGCTGAGCACGGTGCTGGGGTTGCCAGCTCCACTGGCTGCCAAGGTGGAAATGGCAGTTCTGAGAGCTGCTGCTCCTGATAAGCTTCATCTTTGTAACGGTTTTCCTTTAACTTGCCCTACAAATAAAGCCAAAGCTGCAGGTTAAGAACAGGAGCAGGATGGGACTTAATGTAGTAAAGAAACTTGGAGAAAGATATTTTTAAGTAGATGCTGCAGACAAAAGGTTTTGCTACTTTGACTCCAGCTGCAGAAGTCAGCTGCGCTTATGGGAATTTGTGTTTCCTGTTCTTCAGTGCAGAATGAAGCAATCTGCGGGACAGAGTGCTGGCGCACCGAGACTCCCCCCGTGGAAGGCAATTCCGCTGTGCTGGGCAGGTGCCGCCGCAGTGGGGACGTCTAGGGGACTTCAGGCCAAACTGACGCTTGGAGCTGGACTAACCAGAGCCGGTCAGACGTGTCTTGACAACCTACAAGGATGGAGACCTTCCACCTCTCTGACGATCTAGTGAAGGGCTGCACCACCGTCCCAGAGATGTTTTCCTAATGCCCAGCCTGCAGCTCCCAAGCTGTAGACGTGGCCATTGGCCCTCGCTGTCATGTCTGCCATGGCTGAGAAGAATCTGGCTGCAGAACTGTCCTTCAAGCAGCTGTGGGCTGCTATTAGATGGTCCTTCTCCTCTTCACTAGACAAAACCAGCCCAGCTCCCACAAACACTCCTCACAGGTTGCGTGTCCAGGCCCATGACCATCTTGGTTGCCCTTTGGTGGTTCCTCTCCCACCTCTTGAACTCGGGGTTCAACATGGCCCCCTATTCCCAGTGCAGGCAGGCAGGAGGGACAGCTTCCCTTGATCTGTCAGCCAGGTCTTAGTCCTGCACATGGTTTGCCCTGTCACAGCGAGAGCATGGCTGTGGCGTTGCACATTGAAGACTGAGGATAAGGGGGAAAAGAGGCAGGAACTGCCATGTGCCCTCCCCCTTTGGAGAGCCAGCACCTTGTTCCCCAGCAGGACAGGCTGTCCCCGGCAGGCAGGCTCAGCATCACCGCAGGAGGTACAGGGATGCTGAGCCGATGCTGACGGGGCACTGCAAGATCTGCAGCAGGGCAGCCAAAGGGGGTGAAAAGTCACTTCAGGAACCAGAAACATACAGTAGCCTAAACTGGACGGCTGAGCAGCCCGTCGTTCGCATGTAACAAACTGATCATGGTTAAAAAAGACACCAAAGATGGCCTGGTCCTTGCTGAGGTTTCCTCCCAGGGACATGTGATAACCTAATACGGAGCAGAGCCGGCACAGGGAAACCCGGCACTCGTGCAGCTCCCCAGAGCTCTGCTCGGTGACTTGCTTCTGGGATGCTGCTGGGCGCTGCTGGTCCAGCAGTCCAGGGTCACTGATATGCCAGGGGAGCAATAAAGGGGGACACGCGGAAGGGGGATGCTGATAGCCCAGCTGCAGAGCGTGGCTGTGAGAGGGCAGCTGAGGACTCAGTGTGAAAATCTCCATGGGAAGCCTGGAAAAATAAACAGGGTCATACCGCTGTCCAAGCCCTGGACACAGTTACAATGAGCATGGCCATGGAGAACAACCACGGGCAGCTTCACTGGATCTTGTCTGAAAGAGGCTTCCAGGAGCAGGACTTCAGGCTGCCGAGCTCCAGCAGTGAAGAGCCAGGACTTGGCCGTGGTGAGTCAGTGCCAAGGAGGAAGCAGCATCTCCCCTTCAGCAACGGGGAAGAGCTGCAGGGAAAAGGGAGCGAGGAGAGGCAGGGACATGGTCAAGACAGCTCACTACGGGCCAAGGGGCTGAGCAGCTCTGCTTTAGGGCCATTGCAGCCTGCTGTCCTCCCTGGGCAGCTTAGCCTGGAGCCTGATTTCATCAGGGGATGGGTGAAGGAAGTTGTTGCTTTGTAGCTATCCAGAGGCACGTGTAGCAGTCCCACCAGGTTTGGGATTCCTCTCGGAACAACAGAGCAGCTGAAGGAAGGAAAGGCAGAAAACACGTCCAGGTTCTGTCATCCCAAACACAGCCAAAGCACTGAGCTGAGGAACTGGGTGGAACACTTTCACTTCCTCCTGCTCCTCACCGGGCTGGTGCACATCTGCCCACGCTGCCCGGGGCGGGGGGGTAGGCCTTGGCAGGGCCCGGAGAACGGCTGCTTTATTTCACACGCTAATCGAAACCAGTGCATCCCCTTTCCCAAAACCAGCCCTCGCTTCCCCACAGCAAGCACTCTGGCACTCCGCAGGGGCTGAGGAAAGGCCATTCTTTCTCCATAGCAGACATTTCCACATCAACCACCCAGGGCATGACATCAGGATGGCTTCAGCTTAGGCTAGACACACTCCCTGGACTGAGGGTCCTCTGCGAGCGTCATCTCCACCTCTTGAACTCCGAGGTGATCCTGCCCAGCAGGTGCCACCTTCTGAGGGGTCCCCTGTAACAGCAGGGCAGCGTTTAGAGATGCTCCCACGTTGCAGCATGCGCGGCAGAAAAAACTAAAGCACCAAGTGATATAACTGCTCATCCCAGGAAGCAGGACCCAGCTCACTGCCAAGGCCAGGGGAGCTGCGCACCAGGACGGCCAAAAAGAGAACATCAATAGCAGAGGCCCCTGATGGCACTGCAGCATCACGTACAGAGCCTTGATGAGCCCGTCCATGCTCACCGTTTGGAGCTCACAGTGCTGGGGTTGCCAGCTCCACTGGCTGCCAAGGTGGAAATGGCCACCCAGCCCTGGGCTGATGCTAACCCAGCATCATCTCACTAGACACGTCCTTACGCTCTCCAGCAGAGTGGTAACAGTGGGCGAGCCAGGACCCACGAGAGGTTTTGTTTCTTACCCTGCTGAGGCTCTAACAAGGGTGATGAGGATGGACAGTAGTAGGAGCAGGGGACCCAGCACTGCCAAGTCCACCACTAAGCCACGTCCCTCAGCACCACATCTACACATCTTTTGAATACCTCCAGCAGTGGTGACTCTGGGCAGCCTGTTCCAATGTTTGATAACCCTTTCAGTGAAGAATTTTTTCTAACATCCAATCTAAACCTCCCCTGGTGCAACTTGAGGCCATTTCCTCTCATCCTATGGCCTGTTCCTTGGGAGAAGAGCCCAACCCCCCGTGGCTACCTCCTCCTTTCAGGGAGTTGCAGAGAGCGAGAAGGTCTCCCCTCAGCCCCCTTTTCTCCAGGCTGAACCCCCCCAGCTCCCTCAGCCACTCCTCACAAGACTTGTGCTCCAGACCCCTCCCCAGCTCCATCGCCCTTCTCGGGACACGCTCCAGCACCTCAGTGTCTTTCCCATTGTGAGGGGCACAAAACTGGACACAGCCCTCGAGGTGGGGCCTCACCAGTGCCGAGTACAGAGGGACAGTCTCTGCCCCAGTCCTGCTGGCCACACTATTCCTGATCCAGGCCAGGATGCTGTTGGCCTTCTTGCCCCCCTGGGCACACTGCTGGCTCATATCCAGCCGCTGTCAACCAACACCCCCAGGGCCCTTTCTGACGGGCAGCTTTCGAGCCACTCTGCCCCGAGCCTGTAGCGCTGCGTGGGGTTGGTGTGACCCAAGTGCAGGACCGTTCAACACTCAGCCTTGTGTTGAACCTCACACCGCTGGCCTCAGCCCATCCATCCAGCCTGTCCACATCCCTCTGCAGAGCCGTCCTACCCTCCAGCAGACTGACACTCCCTCTCAACTTGGTGTCGCCTGTGAACTTACTTAGGGTGCATTTGATGCCCTCGTCCAGGTTTTTGATAAAGATATTAAAGAGAACAGGCCACAGTATCAAGCCCCGGGGAGCACCGCTCGTGACCGGACACCAACTGTATTGAGCTCCATTCACCACCACTCTCTGGGCCTGGACACCCATCAAAGCGTATGCCCGTCCAAACCATGGGCAGCCAGTTTCTCCAGGACGATGCTGTGGGAAACGGTGTCGAAGGCTTTACTAAAGTCCGAGTAAACAACACTCAGCCTTTCCCTCATCCACCAAGCGGGTCACCTTGTCATAGAAGATGAGGTTAGTCAAGCAGGACCTGCCTTTAAAAAACCCATGCTGACTGTGCCCGATTGCCTGGTTGTCCTGTACGTGCCTTGTGATGGCAATCAAGATGATCTGCTCCGTAACTCCCCAGCACCACGGTCAGACTGAGAGGCCTGCAGTTTCCTGGATCCTCCTTGGGGCCCTTCTTGTAGGTGGGCATCGTCTAACTTGCATCAGAGGAAGTTGCCACTTTCTGCCTTGGGCAGGTAGCCAGGAAACAATGCAAGTGCTTTTTTTTTCCTCTCCAGTTGTGCATTTGCCTGAGCAGAACACACCCATTAGCATCATGGACAAATACGGAAACCACAGGAAAGACCTGTGGTTTGCAGAAATTCAAATGCTGAGGTAGGTGTGAGCGATGGTCTCGACCAGGGTTCTGTTCATCAGCAAGCAACTGTAAAGCCTACTGGACGGTTGTGTCCCACACACTGAGCGACTGAGATAGAGTTTTTAAGAGATGACAAGGAAAAACATAAAACCTCTCTAACAGTTGGTCCCAGTGATACCAAATGAGTAAAAACTGCTGTCTAGCAACTGCCACTAGTCAGAGGGCTCTTATCAGTTCCACACAGCTGCCTTTTTGCAAAAGACAGGCTGGGCAGAAATAGCCCTTTTACTAGAAACTGGTTATTAATGGAATTGAATACTCCCCCCCACCCCCGAAAAAAGAAACCCCATACATAACCCAACAGGAAGCGATGAGCAAATAATTCACGTGAGTCACCCAAAGTTTCTGTGCTCCCAGGCCGATGATGAAGCATAACAAGGGAAGAGCAAACAAGTCCTGCACGTGAAGCACAGCTCTGTCTGTAGCGTGACAGCTTGGCTGAAATATTCACACAACGCTGTCTCCTGGCAGAGGGGAAGTCGCTGAAGAGATGTTCTCCTGCACCGTCTCAGCTTTCACCAAGCTTTCTGGTGGATGGTGTGTGCAGCGTCTCATGGGACTGTTTACAGCTGCTCAGCGCAGCACAAAGAGCTTTTCGGCAGCTGATGCTGGCAGGAGACAGATAAGCTTTACAGCATGATCACGGTCACCAAACCAGCGGTTCTGTCTTCCCAAGTTCAGACTGGTTGATTGTATCTGGAGTCCTGCATTTCTCTTGAAAACATTTAAAGCACGCTATAAGCGACCTCCTTGCTGCTCACCATGGGTTGTACTTGGTATCACCAGTTGGTGTCCGGTCACAAGTGGTGTCCCCCAGGGCTCGGTGCTGGGGCTGGTTCTCTTTAATATCTTTATCAACGATGTGGATGAGGCGATCGAATGCACCCTCAGTAAGTTTGCAGATGACACTAAACCAGGCGGGAGTGTTGATCTGCTGGAGGGTAGGTTGGCTCTGCAGAGGGATCTGGACAGGCTGGATC
>VXBO01011229.1:12502-26690 GCA_013400135.1 Rhinoptilus africanus
GTCCCTTCCAACCTCAGCGATCCTGTGATTCTATCAGATGGAGATGACAGTTCTTGGTGCTACTGAAACCCTGACTGAGCCCTGGGCAAAGTCTCCCTGCTGTGCTGTGCCGTGCCCTAAACGCTGCAGGATCTGCACAGAAACAGCTGGCAGCCAGGCTCTCTGCCCTCACGGCCGCCCTCCCCGCTGCGCAGGGCTGTGAGCTGCCCTGCTGCTCCCCGAGTTCCTGCCGTAGCTGCTCAGGGAGACAAATGATGTTCTGACAGGTCCCTACTGCTCAGGCGACAGTTGGTGGAAAACACAGCACTGGTTTCCTGTTCTTGCCCACAGAGCACCATTCCACCCCACACGACATCAGAGGTTTTATTTCTAGACTTCAGACTTCTCACTTGGGCTTGTGACACTCATTTTCTTCCTCTGCCTATTTTAGCCATTCCCTTGGCCTCTGGACAACATTCCCAGGCTCAGAGAGGCAAGATGCTTACCTTTCAGCACCTTCCATTGTACCAGTCCTCCTACCCACAGGGTTTAGTCTCTATTTCCTTCACGTGGTGTGGCTGGAAGACAGGGTAAGTGAAGCAGCGACACAGAAGCAGAGACACTCAGGGACAGGACAGATGATCTTTGTGCTGTAGGGCAGAGAAGCTCTCATGGAGAAGTCAGGAATAAAGCTCTCACGGAGAAGTCAGCAATAAGCCTTGACCAGGCCAACTTCAGGTTATGGAGATGAAAAAATCACATCAATCACAGGCAGCTACAGGGAGCAAAGTTGTCTACCTGTTCTTCTGGTGTCCAAATTCAACTGGGGAAACACAAAAATTGCATAAAGAAATTGCCTTGCAGGACATCAGACAGACAACTGGAGCTTCCACAGATTTCAGGCAGTCCTTAAGTCATCCTCACAGCTCATCAAAGTCCTAAGCTTTGCTGCTGCCTGCAGCTGGGGGCCTGAAGTTACAACATGCAGGAGGTCAGAGCTCCTCAAACACAAGCAGGATCTATGATCCCACAAAGCCAGAGAGATGAGCACAGACGAGGTGAAGTCAGGGGTCGCATCAGCTGCTCGGATCCCAGCAGAACTGGCCTCTGGGCCAGAATCGTGCCCACCTCGAAGGTTTGTAACGCTCCCTGCAGTGGAGCACAAACCTTCTCTGACCTGTCAACAAGCAAGAACCATCAGAGCTACTCACGGTATCCAAATTGAAGCAAGCACAGCCTGAATGGCCCATTTCCAGGCTTTTCCTCACCTTCACTGGACCCTGAAATTGCTATCAAAGTAACCAAGCACTCTGGTGAGCCTATATGGGACAGTTTAACAAGCTCCTGTTGGCTTTTCAAGTTATAAACCCACTATTTTTACAAAGACACTGGAGAAAACTGGTTGCACCTCCTTTGAAAATGGACTTGCCCTGGGGTGATACGGGCATAAACACACCATTGCTCACCCAGCAGGAGAAATGCTGCTTCCACTTCATCGAGGCTCAAGCACAGGAAGGCCTCTTTGACGTATCTCGAAGTAGGTGAGGAACCCCAGGCAGGAAATGACCCATCACAGCCGAGATGTGAGTAAAAGAAGCCCCTGTGTCCAGCCATGAGTGGGTTAGTCCAGTACTACTGGCCAGTTGCTCGAAGGCCAGCACACACAGAGGCAGCTCCCTGACCGGGTGTCTTTGCAAGGTGACAGTGAACAACTTGGGCTGTGGCAAGATGTGTCAGAATGACCAGAGCACATCCAGTATTTAAGACTTCCTCCTTCTCTATGATTCTGCAAGTGTGACTGAAACCTTCCACGGATGTTTGCCAGAATAAATGACAAGACAGACACCGATGTGCAAAAGGCTGGACAGCAAAGATTTGGGCTCTTCAGCTTCTTCTCCCTTAAAGCTTCTCTGAAGGGGACATCGGCTCTGGGAAACTCATAAGAAGCAAAAGACAACACTGAAGCAACCATTAATGCTGCTGGAAAGATACTGCTTTTGGGGAGCAGGGGAAGCATCGTGGTTAGTCTCAGGCACTAACGTGATCATAGAATCACAGACTGTGTTGAGTTGGAAGGGACCTCTAAAGACCATCCAGTCCCTCCCCCTGCAGGGAGCAGGGACATCTTCAACTGGATCAGGTTGCTCAGAGCCTCATCCAGCCTGGCCTTGAGTGTCTCCAGGGATGGGGCCTCCACCCCCTCTCTGGGCAACCCGGGCCAGTGTCTCACCCCCCTCAGNCATTTGGCCTTGTTGAACTCCATAAGGTTTTCTCAGGCCCACCCCTCCAGCTTGTCTAGGTCCCTCTGGATGGTATCTCGTCCCTCTGGCACATCGACCACACCACTCAGCTTGGTGTCATCAGCAAACCTGCTGAGGGTGCACTTCTTCCCACTGCCTATGTCATTGATGAAGACGTTGAACAGCACTGAATGGGATGCCAGTACATGAGGTATCTCTTATTGCTTTACTGGTTATGGGACCTTCAGGGAAGGCTGATTTAGAAGATTGCTACCCAAAACACATGGCTGTCCATCCTGAACTTGCTACAACCTTACTTCACGCTCTCTGTCTTGCACTATCAGTCCTGTCCCCTACACCAAGCAGGCAGGTCCCAGTGATACCACTAAGCCTGTATGAACAAGGAGCTGTTCCCGGCATTGAGCAGAAGTGAAAGCAGAAACTTTTTCCCCCCTTTACCTACCACTGCTAGATTAAGACAGAGTCTTGAGATCAAAGAACCTACAAATTACCTGACTGTATTAGACTGTTTTTGAAAAAATCCTCTTAAACAGCATCTGACCTCTGAGCCCTGCAATAGCCACTACACAGCCCCAGTTCTTTGGCTTGTCCTAAGCCACGACTTCCAGGCCAACCCTCCACTGTGGTCCTTCCCCATGTCATTGAGTGTTTCAAAGCACTTGGTATAACTGCACAAGCGCACACTTCAGCTGGCACACTCACCTGTTCCGTTCTGGAAGCTATTCCTGCTCTCCTAAAAGGCCCCAGGGAAAAGTCACCTCCTCTCCAAGAGGTCATTCTTTCAGGTATGTCGTCAGATTTTAACACACGGGTACCTTATTGCACAGCACCCTGGGAACAGAACTTCTGTCAGCTCATCACTGGCTCTGGGTGCTGCACTCTCGTACTTCAAAACCAAAAGCGAGAAGAGGGGTTACAGTGACAATCTGGCAAGTGCTGCAAGGACAGATGTTCCTGGAAAACACTGCCATTATTCTTTAGCTCAATCATTTATTTGGCTGCAAACTCTCTCCACTTCTTTGCTCCCGTCTCTGCATTCCACATTGCAGAGAGTGTTTTAGATTATCATGCAAGTTGACTCCTTTTTACTATTTCCTTTAATACAGGAAATTAACTGCTAACCACATCAAGACTTAAAACGTCAGACCAGACAGTTAACTCTTTAACCTGTACTAAATATTTCCACCTATGGCAGACCAGCAGCTTGCACATGGATTGTGAAGATTCAGTCCTCTGCTGACACACAATAACGCACATGTAACTGCCCCAGTTTCTTAAACGATATTGCTAGATTGAAAAGAAATACTAATCTAAGGCCTAAATAGTACTAAATTCAGTAAAGCCTGGGAATCCCTCTCAACCTTACACTGCAGGCACCACGGTTATCTTTAACCGGGTCCCAGTTTACTGTTTTTCACTATGGCTGTCCCCGGTGAGCCTAGGACAAGCTGCAGAGACACGGCGTGACAGTGGTGCACTCAGACTGCCCAAGGCCACTCCACAGGTCAGAGACAGCAAGCTGGGCAACGAGAAGAGGAAAGTTGGCCTCTAACGTGTAACTTTTGCAGAGAGAGGATTATGCCAGAACCAGATAAAACTTCACTCAGAAAACAAAGGCAACTGCTGTTTAAAATCCAGTTTAGTGTTACTCTTGTGTGCAAAAGCGCAGCTCTGCAGCACGAGGCAGCGAAGCAGGTCACGAGCTGGAGCAGCTTTACGAGCTGCAGCCTGAGCCAGCCGCTAAGAACAAGACCTGCAGCGACAGCCACACTCTGCCACGGCAGAAATCCTTCAGTAAGCCACAAAACAACAAATGGTCCCAACTGCTGAAGTGTAGACTGGGAACGAACACACTACACTCTCCAAACTGGCAAAATCTGCATTTAATTTACAACATAGTAAAGGTTACAGGTAAAAAGCTCAACAGAAAATGTGAAAAGGCCTATTACATATTACACAAGTGTACAAACTTCTGTACAAAGCCCCTAGATGTTACACTGTCCCCTCCTGTACTGGCCAGCTCTGGCCCTTAAGCTCTAAAATAATGAGAGCTTGTTCACACTCAGGGAGGAGAAGAGCTTTAAAAACTAATGAGCAGTAAAGCTTCCCTTTTCAAGAAAAATCTTGCAAAGAGCCACTTTTGCAGAAAAACAAACCCAAAGAAATTACCCACCCATCCACCCCCTCAAAAAAACCCAAACCCAAAATGGAAAAAAAGAAAGAGGAAAACCTGTTCAACTTTTACTTGCCCTAACTAGTCTTACCCTAAAGAGTTGCCTTCATAAAGCAGACTGGTTGGAAAAAGAGAATTCTACATACCAGGAAGAAGCAAAACTAAAAATAAAGGGCGAAAGATTTTAAGAGTCAGCATGGAGTGTT
Source organism: Rhinoptilus africanus (assembly GCA_013400135.1). Classification (NCBI taxonomy): domain Eukaryota; kingdom Metazoa; phylum Chordata; class Aves; order Charadriiformes; family Glareolidae; genus Rhinoptilus; species Rhinoptilus africanus. Next base: position 17,122 of record VXBO01011229.1, read on the forward strand.
CGGAAGCAGAATGTCTGAGGACTGAATCATATTCAATAATATGACAACTGAACACAGAGTGGCACAACTATACCATGGAGAAGGTACTGTATTTGTCCATGTAATAGTCTGAGCTGGGTATGATGGTGCAGGGAGGGGAACAAACCAGTCTCTAAAGCCATCGCTCTTGTAAATGGGGTAGCTACTAGCTCATTTTTATCTCAATAACATGATAGAAGCAATTACTTTGCAGACACAGAAGTCACACTGATTTTGGAGCCTCTGTCCAAAACAGACATAGTGCACGCAGTGCACCAGATGCCCTGTGACACAGCACTGCTCCACGACCATCACGTCTTCACAACGCTGCTCAGCCGGGTAGCTACAGTACCGCACACAACAAACGGCCAGGTATACCACGTCAGTGCACGTGTCCTGGAGAAATCCCCCAAACAACAAAGGAATGTGACTACGTAGCTGAACTGCATTATAGAATGTAAAAAAAATCCAGAGTAAACTTAAAAACAGAGCTCTGGCCTTACCTTGTATAAAGTAAAGGCACAGTGTCTGAATGCATGCGAATCAGATTTTGAAATCTAAACCCGAAGATTTGAAGGGCTAGAGCAACAACCCAAACTGAACTTCTCATAGTATTCAACTGGAGAGAGTGATGAAGTAGTCAAAAAATGTCGTATTATGAAACCAACTTGTGCACTGCTTTATTCAAGGCAAGGCGGATTCTCTACTGAGAATTCATATCCTAGCTTTAAGTAGCGCTCAGTTCTCACCAACTAGAAGCCAGAACAGTGTGCAAACTGTGGTTTTAGCTGTTAAACATGCAAATCCTCTGACACTGCTGAGGGCTGCTCATTTTTATGTGTCTTGTTGCATCTCACATGTACTCTAAGCTCACAAGTTCCATTTGTAAATAAAAATGAAACTATTTAAAAGGGCCACCAACTTTAAAAAAACCTGTTCTCTGTGTTCTCTCTTCTCTCCACCTGAAGTTATCACAGGGGAGAAAGTCAACGCTACTTTGTTTGTAGTTTGCAGAGTGTAGATAGTGCCTATGCACCAAACGCTCCCAGGCCCACCATGGTCGGACGCTGCCCTCAGCACCAACACAAGCTCAGATCCGTGCCCGTCTACACCTTTCTCCACCTGCACAGCTCTCCATCATAACACACCGGAACACAGCTAAGGAAGCCCACCTGGTTCTCCTCCATCTCAACTCCGTGTTCTCATGAACTCTGTAGTGTTTTAGGCGGAAATTAAAACAAGCTGTAGCCAAATAAAACAAAATAAAAAAGAAGATAATGCCCCACATTGGTGAGGCTTTGAAAATGTAAAAAAATAAAAGCTGACCTGTATTTTGCAAGTTTTAGAACTCATACCAATGGGATTTCTGAAAGGCTAAGCCCCACACAAACATTTACTTCTGATACAGCTGACTTGCTACGAGCAAGTCCAGCAGGAACAACATTATTTCATAGTAAGCACGACACCTAAAGACATGAATTTGCAGGGTCATGCCATAAATAGTAACTAAATTGTATGACTCTGTCCCTTCAACTTATGGATCAAAATTCGGAGTAAAGACCTCTGGGGACAGTAATGGCTAAGAAAAGTCTGCCAGATATATAAGGAGATGGGAGCTGTATTTTTTTTTTCTTTTAAACAGACATATAAAAACGTTTGAAGACAGATCTTTAAAGGATATTTCACTTCTCCAATCTTGGTATTACATCTGGTTAGGACATCGAAATTTTAAAAAGACGATACTGCACATAAACAGTTTCTGGAGTTCGCAACTCCCACCCTCCCTTGACAAAACCCAACTCAGATCAGTAGGGAGGGGGTTGGCTTCTTGCCCGGCCATGCCTCCTTTGCGTATTTCTTCTTCTTGGGTTCATTCACAGCTTCAGGATTAAAGACAGCAGGATTTGGAGCTGGGTTCATGTTAACTGTTGAGGGCACAACAGGAGTCAAGTCCACATCTGGAGCAAGATTGGGGTAGGGCATTGGCAGACCACCAATGAGTGCTGTCCCATGGACGCCATGCGATTGGGAACCCGCCTCATTGTGAGTTGGAGGTAAACCACCATACAATCCTCCACTGTAGGGAAAGTTTTGCATACGTCGGGATGAAGAATCATCTGTGGTCAATGTGCCTGGATTCTCCAACCGTTTTTTCTGTAGATGGAAGTATTTAAAGAATTACTCAAAATACATGAAACAAGAAAGCTATTTAAACTGGAGGCCAATGTCATTTTCCCCAGAAAGGCACCCAGACCAGTCACATACAAAGTGGTTACAGACCATGTCCCAGTCTTTGTACCAGAAGATTTCTTCTGGGTTTCCTTTAGAACCACTTAAGAATAAACTCTTAAAGGCACACAATGCAGGAAGGTGTGACAGAAGTTGAAGCTCAGGTTTAACTTAGATCAGGTCTGAGCACCTCTGTGCCTCCTGTACATGCTTGCCAGTCTTGAGCTTGTTCTGAACGCAAGACCAAGTAGGTCTTTAGTCAGTAACACAGACCCTCCTTCCTCCCACAATAAGAAACTGCAACTTCTCAATCACTTGGGTGATTTTGTCTAGCTCTCCATCATTTGAATCTTCTCCTGCATTCTGGGGTTTATATAGAATTATCCTTTTCCACATACATTACTTAGTGTATAACAGCAACAAACAAAATTGCTATTACACTGTTGCTTAGCTGCCCTGAAATTTTGCAAATCTTCCCTGCTCCAAGCACATTCAAATTAAATTTAGCACTGGCAACACACTCATCTTCGAGCGAAGTCTAAACCCTGCTAGCTCTAGTAGACAACCTTATGAAATCTTTAGTACTTCCAGTATTTAAACAAAAAAATTGCTTGTTTTTACTTTTTATTTTCCACACTTCCCATAATTTTAACTGATGCCTAGAACTACCATACTGAATTTCTGGAAAGCATTTCTTTTTGGGAGGAGAAAAAATTGCCATTCGTTCCACGTGTCAAAAGAGTTAAAGCTGGATTTAAAGGGAAATGGTCAAATCTGCTGAAAAAAGACAACCGTGAAACATGAATATGAATTTTGCTTAACAATAAAAAAAACTTTTCACCATAGTGTAATTCATACGTTCATCAATATAACGTATTAATCAGAAAGTTGGGAGTTACTCTGTACCTTAACAGGGACTACTGCTGTCTGTACCATGTTCCTGAAACGCCCAACAGAAGGGTCCACATCCTCTGTAAAGGCAAGAACAGTGATGCTTTCAGTAAGAATACAAGAAAAGACAGAACATCTGTCAGGTAGAGAAACCTGTATGAAGAACTGGTACAGGGACCTTCTCAAAGCCAGCACTCCAATAGCTCTCAGTCAGCACAGGCACGCCCACATTAAGAGAGGACCTAAGAGGACGCCTAGTGGCTTTGTCTCAAGGTGAGCTCACCAGATGTTCCGTAAGAAAGGCTTCCACTCAAATGGGGAATGGGGAAAAATGGATGGCCTGTTTGCACTGCCAGACAGACTGGAGTTCTGGGCTGAAAGCTGCTGCTGACAAGGCACTGCACGTGCTCAAAGATGCAACAGCTAGCCCCAGAGGTCCTTGGAGGACCTTGAAGGAGGAGTAAGAAGAATTCAATGTAGAGTCTCTGAAATCAGTCTGAAAAAAATTACCTTTTCTGTAATGTGAATGACTGCTGTTTACATTAGGATGTTCTGACCACTAAACTGGATAACCTTATAAATCAAAATGGTTATTCTAGGTGGTATACACTGCCAAATGAAACTAGCTCCTGACTACATTTTAAACTGCACACTCATTAATAAGCTACTCTTATTAATAGGAATATTATCCATATAAAATATCATTAATAGAAGTCCCATTAGTATAAAACAGCTAAGGGAGAAAAATAACTAATTAGGAATTGGATACATCTTCAGAAGCAACTCATTTTGAATGTGAATGACTTGTTTCAGATATGCAGACAAGTAGCAAAAAACCTCTGAGCTTGAGACAAGTATCTATTAGACAACAGGTAAGGAAAGCGTTAAGGGACAGATGAAAAACAACCTTAAGTTCAGTTCCCATTTAGAGTCTAAAGAAGGTGAAAAATTTTAAACACTTTCCTTCCTTTTGGATCCACAAGATTTTTCAAACATCTGATAAAATTTTGAATAACGAAGCTGAGTGTGATATCCCTGTCCTGCAGAAATCACGCAGTTATTTTACAGGTATAAGAGACGAAACAGAGAGGTGTCAAAGACTTTAGTGAGACATTCGGCAGCTTCTCCGAAACAGCAGATCACAACTAGTGACTGCCAAATTTCTGTTCTCTTCATCCCTATGCAGCTATAAGGAATACTGGAGAATACAATGAGAATACTGGAAGGAGGGCCTTCAGGGCATGAACTAAAGATTAAAGCAAACTGCTTACCCGGATTGATGATTTCATCATCATCACTGAATGTCACTCTGGAGTTCTTCCGTTTTCTCTTTGGTCTCTGAATATCCAAGTTCCCTTCCTCAATGGTTAGCGTGGAAATTCTTTTGTTGTGAGCTGTATTAAACTCTGTCAGGTTCTAATGACAAATTTGGAGATGAAATAGCTTAAGCAACTAGTGTATGAAGTCTGATTTAATCACGTGATTGTGCATAGCAAAAGACCACAGCACACTGTTTAGCTTCAACTTTAGACCCGCAGGAAGAAAGATGCTCCAGTCCTGCAACAGGTTGCCCAGAGAGGTTGTGGAGTCTCTGTCTGCAGAGACATTCAAGACCTTGACTGAGTATGATCCTGGTCAACCTGCTTGAGCAGGGAGGCCGGAAAGGATGATCCCTTCCAACCTCAACAATCCTGTGAATGCCACATGCTGCTTTCTCCTTCGCTAGCTAACTGCAGAAAACAGGGCAGCATTCACCGTTACCTGTCAATGGGGAACAACACGGGAAATCACCCCAGACCTGGGGTAACGGTAGTTGGAAAGCACGTACTCCCTGGCAAGCCCTTGTGAGAAGACCATTGGAACAGGAGGATTATTAGGTTACTGGCTCTGGGAAGCAGCATGATCGCAGGCTTATCATGGCAGAACGAGACGGTTTGCATAGATTTGCCAGCAAAAGACACCTCAGACTATCTTCAAAGTCAAGAAATTAAGAACCTGAACCTAAGTAAACCAGAGGGGACTGCTATCTGTTTAGGTGGAAATGCCGTATAGGTACAACGTGCCATCATACTCACGTCAAGTTCTGTCTCCTCCTCTGGCAGACCCAGCAAACCCTTCAGCTCTTCATCTTCACCACCCATTTTCTCATCTCCTTTAACTGCTGATGGCAGTGTCTGAGGCTTCTCTCGCAGAGTATATGCCCGTGTAGAAGCGCCAAATGAAACCGTGGAGTCAATGGGTATCTGTTGGGGTTTGTGAGGTTCCAAACGGATATGACCCAAGAATGTACCATGTGCTGAGAACACCAAAATGCAAAACAGTACGTTAGTCATCAGCTTGGGCTCACAGCATTTGAGTTCAAGTCTTGAGAAGTTCAGAAACTGTACATGGTTCTCTGAGATACAAGTCACTGAGGTACTGCTGAAAACATTAGCTATGTACGATTTACCTTCCATCTCACAAACTAAGAAAACATAAATCAGAAGTCCTCAGAAAGTCATCGGAATAAATGACAAGCAACATTTACTTTCTAGATTCTTGTAGGTCCCAGTGTACCATGTCTGGAATCATTCCCTCAGTATAAAAAACAGTATGTCAGGTTTTAGATCTTGGGAAACCATCCTCAGAAAAGAAAGCTTCATTAAAGTCACAACAGAAGAAGTGTCTCAGATCCAGAAATGTTTAAGCACTGAAATATTGTACTTCTGTCTGGTTAAATGTCACACTACTTACTGCTGTTTAGATCTATGAGGAAAACCCTCTTGAGATGTTTGTGATAGACCAATGCAGCATGGACCCGAGAGCAAGACTGGTGGTCAATGGTAAAATCGCACAGATCAGGGTTTCTCCCAAAAAGATAGTATTTCTTCTCATCAATGATGAGCTTCTGAGGTAGAATATCAAACAGAGAAGCATATTAGACTCCTATAAACTTTTTGGATCTTCCTGGAAAAAAAAAATCAAGAACGTGGATAAACAGAGCAAATCCAGAACAAACCATCAATATTTCAGTTTTGTCTGACACTGTTCAATACAGAAACTCAAATCTTCTCTTTGTAAAATCAGAACAGCTGAATATGGAAGAGTCCCAGTTACACCCTTCTTTAACAGCCACTACAAGAGAGCCTGGGAAGGGCAGTAACTCTTCAAAGCACCAGACTGTCTCATGCAAGAGATTCTCTCTCACATCTGCTCCCAACCATTTTTACACATTCCTTGAAGCAGGTGACCTTAGGCCTTGTCTAAGCCAGGAATCTATGCTAAATGACCTCCAGTCTGATACAGAACATCAAAATTACATTTCTGTATAGAAATGGACATATAGGAGATTTCAGACCTTTACTATAAAGATGTAAAACTGTACTGCATATGTACTGTCATAGGAATTCATATTAGCCTATTGAAGTAAACCATTAATTCTAGGCATTTCTTCTTAATCCTACTTCTAATCTCTTCTTCAAACAAGACCTTACATACTGCAGTATCAATCACATAAACCATCCCTGAAACGCAAAGGAACACGTTGACAGTCCTACAGAGTACACAGCATATCTCCATTAACAGACAACGTTGTTGAAAGGAACTCCTCGCAACTAAACGCTGAAGTACCTAAGCAGTGCAGGCTTTCTCACGGTATCCCAAGACCTTAATCTAACTTGCATTTTTTTGCTTCCAGCTGCACAAGTGAAAGACTGGCAATACAGATTTGTTAACTTCTCAGGCAGACGTCTGCTTTTTAAAGCATTTACTAAAGCCCACACAGCATATCATCAGCATGATCAAGGGAATGCCGATGATACATTTTCTGTCAGAAAAAACCCAGATTTTAGTTCAGGAAAATGTTACTTTCATGAGATGGTCTGAGCTGAATTAACATTTTGTCTGCTAAAGGATTTCTCCTTTCTCCCTCCTTCCATTCCCAGCTATACAATCGCACTGCCACACATCTGAGCGAAGTTTTCAGCTTGCAAAGCACTTTTTTGCTGTGTTAGTCTTCTCCTGTTTTAGTTGACTGAATCAGTTTGCCTTCAATCAGATGTGTACCCAGCTGGCTCTAGTGAAGTGATGGATTATATGCGCTAGGACTGTGCGATGAGGAAGGTTCTCCCTTCCTGGCAGCAGCATTCATGTCCATCGGTTGTTCGCTCCTCAGTTCTGCCAGCTGTAAAAACCACACGCTCAGCCAGAAAGAGCCAGTGTATCAGACTAGTTTCAGGTAGTTGGCTTGTTGGGGTTTTTTTGAGCTGTCAGACGGACTGACACAACGAGCACTTGGACAGTTACTTGTTCTGTGGCACTACTGAGTCACACAGAAAATACGGAGACAGCTTGGAATAAGACATAGTCTCTATATTTACTCTTTCATGTGAGCCTAAGTGACACTGGAAGCTGGAACCTGGGCAGAATTAAAGAATACTATAAAGCCCTGTGGGTGCAAGTGAAAAATAAGCCCAACTTATCTTTTCCTCTGTTTTAGCAGTTGGAAGGAAGGGGGCAGAGCCAGAAACAGACAGATAATGCATATCAACTCCTGGCTATGTAGCTAGTGCTGTTGTGAGGAATTTGGCTTTTATGACAACATGACATCATGACATTCTTTGATGATGATAACCTGTTAAGGAGGGATGGAATCCACCTGTCTAGAAGAGGCAAGGGCATCTTTGGCAGCAGGTTGGCCAACTTGGTGAGGCAGGCTTTAAACTGAAGGACCTGGGGGGCGGGGGTCCATGATGGCAACGCTCAGGCCATTGCATCCAACTGGGGAATAAGCCAGGCCAACCAGAGAAGTGACAAATGTTCCTTAGCTGCCTCCCAAGATGAGATCCAGAAAGCCAGCCACCTCAAGAGGGTCTATGGCTGTCGTGGATCCTCTTGAGGTGCTTCAGGGAAATCTGCATGCTTGACTGCCTCTCTGAAATGCCATGCTTGCAGTATGGGGAATAAGAAGGAAGAACTAAAGATCCATGTGTGGTCGCAGGGCCATGATGTCACTGCAGTTACAGAGACATGGTGGGATAGCTCGCATGACTGGAATGCTGGCTGGTCAGGGGTAGCCATGTACTTTTTAGGAAAGACAGGCCAGTGGAGCGAGGTGGTGGAGTTGTTCTTTATGTGAGAAAGCAACTGAAATGGATTGAGCGCTGCCTAGGGGTGGATGAAGAATGTGTTGAGAGCTTTTGTGTAAGAATTAAGGGGCAAGGTAATATGGGAGACACTGCTGTGTTTGCTACAGACCACCGGATCAGGAAGTCAATGAGGTCTTCTACAGACAATTGAAAGGAGCCTCACCATCACAGGCCCTGGTTCTCATGAGGGACCTCAACCACCTTGATATTTGCTGGAAAGGCAACACAGCCAAGCACACACAGTCCCAGAGGCTTCTGCAGAGCATTAGTGGTAACTTTTTGGCACAGGCCGTGGAAGAACCAACGAGGAAAGGTGTGCTGCTGGACCTTGTACTAACAAATAAAGAAGGAGTGGTCGGGGATGTGATGGTTGGGGGTAGCCTTGCCTGCAGTGACCATGAAATGGTAGAGTTCAGGATCCTGTGGGGAAGAAGGAGGGCAGGAAGTAGGATTACAATCCTGGAATTCAGAAGAGCTGACTTTGGCCTCTTCAAACACCTACTTAGAGGAATCCCATTGGTTAGGGCTCCAGCAGGTAGGTGGATACAAGAGAGATGGTTAATATTTGAGCACCACTTCCTCCAAGCTCAAGATCAGTGCATCCCTAGGAGCAAGAAATCAGGCAAAGGAGGCGGGAGACTTGCATGGATGAGCAAGGAGCCTCTGGAAAAACTCAGATGGAAGAAGGAAGTTTACAGAGTGTGGAAAAAGGAACTGGCCACTTGGGAGAAGTATAGGAGCATGGTCAGAGCATGCAGGGATGCAATGAGGAAGGCTAGGGCCCACTCAGAATTAAACCTGGCAAGGGATGTCAAGAACAATAAGAAGGGCTTCTTCAAGTTCATCAGTAGTAAAAGGGAGGCTAGGAAAAACGTGGGCTCTCTGCTGAATGAGGTGGGTGCCTTGGTGACGGAGGATGCAGAGCAGGCGGGGGTACCGAATGCAGCCTTTGCTTCAGTCTTCACTGCTACGGCCGGCCCTCAGGAATCCCAGACCCTGGAGCAAAGAGAGAGAGCCTGGACTAAGGAAGACTCTCCATCGATCGAGGAGGATTGGTTAGAGATCATTTAGGCAAACCTGATGTGCACAAATCTGTGGGCCCTCATGGGATGCACCCAGGAGTGCTGAGGGAGCTGGCAGATGTTATTGTTTGGCCACTCTCCATCATCTTTGACAGGTCATGGAGAACAGGAGAGGTGCCCAAGGACTGGAAGAAAGCTAATGTGACACCAGTCTTCAAAAAGAGCAAAAAGGATGACCCAGGAAACTACAGGCCGGTCAGCCTCACCTCCATCCCTGGAAAGA
>VXBO01011229.1:26959-42994 GCA_013400135.1 Rhinoptilus africanus
TGAGGGGATGGAGCATCTCTGTGCTGAGGAAAGGCTGAGAGCCCTGGGGCTGTTCAGCTGGAGCAGAGCAGGCTGAGAGGGGATCTCATCAATGCTCAGCAACAGCTAAAGGGCGGGGGACAAGACGATGGGCCCAGACTGTTCTCAGTGGTGCCCAGACACAGGACAAGGGACAACGGGCACAAACTGGAACATGGGAAGTTCCACCTAAACATGAGGAGGAACTTCTTTCCCTTGAGGGTGGCAGAGCCCTGGCCCAGGCTGCCCAGGGAGGTGGGGGAGTCTCCGTCTCTGGAGACATCCCAAACCCGCCTGGAGGCGTTCCTGTGCCCCCTGCTCTGGGTGACCCTGCTCTGGCCGGGGGTGGGACTGGGGGATCTCTGAAGGTGTCTTCCAACTCCTGCCAATCTGTGACTCTGTGATTCCTCTGCCTTATCTGCAAATGTAAAAACCACATGTATCTCATTTTCTACAAATCACCTTGCAAAGGCACTATCTACCTGCCCACCAATTATGAACTTCAGGACTTTCAGCACTGCTGCATTCAGGTGTCCCTTCCCCAGATTTTTTTTTTTTTCAGATTTTCCCTCAAATGTGTTCTGCATTTTCTACGTTGGATTTTTCTAGGTTCTGCTATATTTGTCAGCCTTCATGCTGCAAGTTCTCATAATGCAATATTCAGTAATAAGTATTTAATTTCTTTCTGTATGTTTATTCTCTCTTTTAGGTCACTAGAAGAATGAACTGAGCAACTCAACTCCAGACTAGTATACATCGTGACGACTTCACAATTGATCGGTCCCCCTTAGGAAGTAATCTGCTAATGTCTTACTCCCAACCAACTCATTTTAAGCATCATTTCATGAGAGTAAGTGCTTTCTTAAGTCTAATCACTTATATATTTTGGCCTGCTTTCTTAAAATAACAAGATTTAGGTGATCCAAGATCTGTGTTTATCTATCAGCTCCCGACATCCACTACTAAATCAAATAACTTCTCAACCATCTGGCCAGTTTCAACCAGCACTAAAAGATATTCAAGAAGTTGTGTGAAAACAAACAGCTAGATAGAATGACAACTTCATTAGTACTCTCAGTGATACATAGGCCATCAGAAAATCCACAAGGCTTTAACTACCAAAAATAATCATCTTTGTGAGTCCACATCTCATTTGATAAGACAGGAACCACAGCTTAATTAGCATTTCACTTTCAAGTACATTACCTGGTGACAAATGAGGTGCAAATGCAAAATGCAAATGAATTTCCGCGAATTGCGACATTAAAAAATGTGTGTGTCTCTGAATCTATTGGTATCTGGTAGGAAATAGCGCACCTCAAAGCCTCTGTATAATTCAGATAAAAAACCCAAGAAAACAATATTCTGAAACAGTCTACTGGATTCTGCTCTTACCTGGCTACTTTATTATAATTTTCTGTCTCTTTACAGAGACCAGTTTTCACAAGACCCTTCCTCTCAGAATCAACTAGAAAGTATAAGCTACTGGTAAAGAGCTTAAACTAGTGCATGGTTTCGTCAGTTCTTTCTGGTCCAATTTTATTTCACTTTCTTCTTTTTTTTTTTAATTCCACCTGTAAATAGATCAATCTCTTCCTTGTATGTTCTCCACGCTAGTGCACTTTCGTTACATTTTTCCCTGGCAGCCTTTATCAACACCCATAATTCCATTAGTTTCACTGATATTTTCCCTTAAGAGTTCAGTTGTTTCATCCAGCTGCTGATCTGAGGATACCACAGCGTTTGTTACAGTGCATCTTTGGAGAAATGCTGGTCAGGTTTTCTAGGGATTCAACTTCATCACAATGGATTTATGTCCAATATTACACAGTACCTTGCCCATTCAGGTCAGCGCTCTGAGTCTTCCCAAATTCAATACCTTTGTACTAATGAGTTCTATGATTCCACTTTGTGAGAAAGATGAGAACTAACTTTCCCTTTTCTTCTTGTGATTTGAAAAAAAATGCTGTGTAAACACAACTCTGATACAAACAAGTGTATCTTCAGAAGCCGATTCGTTACTCCACATTCTACTGCTCAGCTCCACAAGTAGTTATTTCACAAATTCAAGCAGCATAAAACCAGCTCCCAACACTTTGTCATTCTTGTCCACAACTGAACCAAAACAAGTGTCCCATAAGTTTTCATTTGCACCCGTTATGCACAAAACAATACCATTCTCCCTTGACAGCGCTTCAAGAGATTTTGCAAAGACACAAACGAATTCATAAATGGGAAACATTGCAGCAAATCATCAACAGAGAAAATAATTTTATTGCCTTTACTTCAAGATAGTATTTCCAAAATTTTCTGTGCCTCTGAGCTATAACCCAGTGTTATCCTTTATACACTGAGCTTAAACACTTCATGGCCTGGTTTAATGTTGCACTTTTTGGACCCAGCAATCACAAGGTGTGCCTCAGACCTCCGCACAAGACCTGGGACACGGATGGCTCGGTTAGTATCAAGTGCTCAGTAATCCCCAGGACTTAAAAATGTTCTTTCTTGGTTACTGCTGTCTACCATAAGACACAAAACTGGAAAACTATTTGCCCCATGTACCAAAAAGGGCAACAGATCACATTCAGATCACAGAATCACAGAATCATAGGGTTGGAAGGGACCTTAGTAGATCATCTAGTCCAATCCCCTGCCAGAGCAGGGCCACCTTAGAGCAGGTTGCACAGGAACACGTCCAGGCGGGTTTGGGATGTCTCCAGAGACGGAGACTCCCCCACCTCCCTGGGCAGCCTGGGCCAGGGCTCTGCCACCCTCAAGGGAAAGAAGTTCCTCCTCATGTTTAGGTGGAACTTCCCATGGTCAAGTTTGTGCCCGTTACCCCTTGTCCTGTCACTGGCACAGTTCCCATACTTCGACACAGCACACGATCTCTTTTAACCACCACCGTCAAGAGGAGTTAAGCCATTGCCTGCACACAGTGTGCAAGGCCACAAAGCAACCACAGAGGCATGCTGGATGGGTCAGTCTGCTAGAACCACCCCCACTGAGCCCGCTCTTCCGAGTCTTACTCCAGCAGAGAGAAGGACCACAGCAAGCCAGAGCTCAGCACCACACATGTAGGTGCCTGCACCTGGTCACCGCTTGCCACAGCATTCGTCACACCCATCACAGACTGGGCGGCAGGCAGGCTGTACCTCACTGGTCCGTCACACTGACAGCCAACATCGGATATTCAGGAGGTAAAACAAATTCTACTGTCATTCTGTAACCTCTTTGTAATCTCATCCTCTGCTGAACCTTGGGGTACTCCGATAGTGGACTAGCAATTGCTGTTAACAGTGCTCTGCACCACAGCAAGAAGAACCTCTTTTAGGTTATCAAGAAGGGAAGGAGGATGTTTGTACCACCCGCTTTCCCAGTGCGGACAGAGACCCCAGGCTCACAAAGGCAGCTTGGGCCTCCTGTAGGTCTGCGCAAGCACAGTCTCAAATCTGATGCCACCATGACAATATTCCTGTCTGTCAATTTATCAAGACCAAAATTCCTCATCCATTGTCAAAACCATTGGTGCATCCTCAGCTTCCATATGGCATTTTGCTGCTTTCTTTTTTTCAGTCCTGACCATGACTCCCATGACATTTGCCTCGCATCAAGGACTAATTCAGCAGAGAAGTCCACATAAACTCTTTCATCCTAAAGCTCACACTCCACGCTCAAAAATCCAAAGGAAACATGACAAGGAAAACCTCATCTTATAGAATAAGTCTCCCAGGTGGGAAGGCTGCATTATGTCTGGCCACCTGCCACTTAACAAAAAACCCAAAGTCACTGCCATTTGGCTTTGCTCATTGAATCTCATTACACAGCATGAAAGAAATACCGGAAAACTCAGTGCCCAGCACAATCCTTACCTCAGATGCTGCTGCCAGGATGGCAGTGAGAAGGCTGAGCTAAGCAGTAGTTCTACTACAGCACTCTCATCTCTGAAAATTATTCCAAACACCTAACAGTACCATGAGAGGCAGAATACACGGTCCCCAGTTTGAAGAAAAACGCAATGCAAAGGGTTTGAAAGCTAGAGTACCTACAGAGAGCCAGTGAAGTCCGAGTAGTGGGTATGAGCCAACCCAGCCATGTCGTGTATGAACTAATGAGCTACTCTGAAGATGCAGTAAATGTCTGTTAGTATCTAATTCCTTTCAAATGAAGGCTGAGCAAAGATCTCTTCTGTGCCAATCTTCTGTGTCTTAACATCCAGAGTAAGAATAGTCTCTCAAAACAGTCTGTGAAACCAACAGTAAAGGACTATAAAGAAAAGCCTCATTTTACCGGTTTCTGGCCTGGGAAAATATAAGCTTATTTGTGAGGTACCTATTTGTGACATCTCCATCTGCTTTCCTATTATGGTAACTTAACCAAATTCTAAGCAGTAAATCTCTCCTGCTAGACACCAGAAGGAACACTTAATACTGTCTGATGCTCCTATAGTGGCATACACAACAAACCAGCCAAGATTTTAAGCTACCTAAGTCTTTCTTTATCTGAGTTCTTAATTTTTCAAGTTTCTGTTCAGAAAAGTTGGCTCAACTTTGCAAACTTTTGCTGCCCAGAAACATTTCTCTCTTTTAGTCAACGGCACATTACAAGTCTCTCCACAGCTAAAATACACTCACTGGCTCGGCTCCCCTCTGTCAACCACATTAAAGAGCCTTTTTTTTAATTTACCACTTTTGATTGGAAAAATCTTGTTTTGAAAAACTTGGATGTTGATCAGCACAATAATAACACGACCTCTAGTTATCAACAGTGACAAAATATAAATAAAGGCAAAATATGAAATAGAGAATGAGGCAGCGTATATCAGAGAAATTCCTTTACTGCAATAAAAATAACTCATTGTATCTGTGCCAATCACAGCCCTGTTCACAGATCCAGAACATCATCCTGTATTCACACTGCAGGACAGGACATCATCCTGTAAAATACAGGATGCCTAGTTAACCTTACTGTAAAACAAAACAAACACACCCCCCCCCAACAACCCCCAAACCTGACCAGATGAGTAAGAGTAAAAACTATTCACTTTATGCTCCTTCTTTGAGATACTTTTTTGCATTTGAGCTTTCTTTCCCCATGTTATTCGAGTTTCTGCTCCTGAAGTTCGTCAGAAAAGGTGCCTTCTGGCTGCAGTCTGATACCTCCTATATAAGTATATTGTAGGAAACAAAATGTCAGCTTTGGTCCAAAATTAAGTTTGGAAGAAATAATACTCCGCAAAGTATCAAGTTTCCCACAAAAATTTTATTTTTTTTTCTCTCTTACAAGGACAGGTTTGATGTTCAGGGATCAAAGTGGCATTGTTTGCTAGGTGAGCACTGCAGCTTTGTATCCCTTCAAACAGCGCACCTTATCAGAAGATAACTGATGGGAGCACTGCACAGTATGAGACAGCCCGAGAGTACAGGCAAGGGAAAATTCAATTCATTCTGAAGTTTCAGAGTAAAACAAACTGTTTTGAAAATAATGAATGCAAGAGAGAAAAGAAATATTTATGAGCAAGTGTGGAAAATGATGGGAAATTTTCTACTGCCTGTGTCTATGTATACAATACACCAAATACATACAAAACCTGTTTTCATACCTCAATGAGTTTGTCCCCTTTGACTACATCCAGATGTAAGCCAGGTGGCGGTTTCCCTGCCCTGGAAAATAAAGACAGACAAATATAGTACCAAAATATTTAATAAAAAGCTTATTAGCATTAGAGTTGATACTCTATTAGAGCTACTGACCAAATCTACACAGAAGTAAGCAGAATTATTTTTGGGAAAATATGAAGATACCATCATTTTCTTTTCCTCCCTACAGATTCCTTCTGACGACACAAAAAACATGACTTTTTTGATAACAAGAGTTAAGCTAACAAGACACAAAACATTTCAACCCTTACTTCCAGGTGAAAACCTGTCAATTTACAAAATGAATAGAGCACTCATGGAAGAACGTGATATAAGGCCAGGAAGAGGCTAACAACTAGAGAAGGGCGCAGGCCGGGTCTGTTTGCTTAAGGGCCTGTTTAAGGGCTCCGTGTTCTCATGTTACCTTCAAAACAGTAGTTCTCTACCCATAGTTGCTGAGAGGAATGGAAACGTCTACCATCGCTCCCCTCTAGGACTGGTAATGGCCAAAAACCTGAAAGGGGCTTCAAAAACACCTGTAATATAAAAACATTGGCCAACAGCCAGTGTTCCTCCAGCTACAGGGGTAACACAGAAGAGAGTACAGTACCAGACGGTGAGGGTCCCCTATCCTAGGACAGCACGATCCTCCTCCACCAAACTCTCACACAAGCAGCAGCTCAGCCACCCCAGCCCTACAGCTCCATCCCTGCTCACCTCCTGCGAAGCTGACTCACCGGTCAGACACTGTTATTCCCACTTGGACAAAGGGAGCAGAGGCACGTGGGACTCGGCAATGCACAGCAAAACATGGCTAATGTGCAGGAGAACTCATGAGGATTAGCAGCATCAAAAGCGTATTTGGTATTTACAGCGCTCAAAACCAGGTATCACTGTGGTATCAATACGCTGCCCTTCACTGCGTAGGATCTTTGGCTGTTGACAGCAAATGATCCTTTTCTGCTCAGATCTCTGAAAATCTGCATCTCTGGTACTTCTTCACTAATAATCGCACCGCTGCTTGCCTCTATGGCTGCACCAACTTTCTAGGCAATAGCAGCGACCCAGTTCTCAGCGACACTGCTGCCCTTCTGAAGAACAACCGCAGGGATCGCATTCCCGTTTACTGCTTTGCTCACTGCACAGAGCAAGCCAAGAGAACACTGACAGTGGGTAGCGACATTCTCAGCATGGCTAGAGAAGAAAGAAAGGTCACCTGTAATTGAAGTTGTTTGAGGGGTTAAATATAGATGTTCACGTTTCTGGGACGTGCCTTATAATTTGAAGGTTTCTTCTGTGTCCCCAGGTCAGCTGGTTACTATACACATGCTCTCCTAGATAACTTCATACAAGAACACAGACCTCTTACTTCTGCTTTATTTCTTTCTCAAGTATTGCACAGTTTTTTTCCATTCTTGCACTAAATCCATGTTACTAGCCTGCTCAGATCTCTCTCTCTGGCCCTTCTTGAATATGCCAGTTGGGACTTTCACAAATTTTCTTACCAAGTCCTTCTCTAAGATTGTGGACAGTGTCATCTACCAAATGATGGATATGGCTGATACTGATTCTTGTTCTTTTGGATGAGCAAGCAGCAGCAGCAAAAGGATGCAAAGCTCCAGGGCAATTTGCTAAAATGGTGAATACTCCCTAGAAATTACAGTGGTGTGAGGGAAAGAGCAGCAAGTAAAAATGCACACAATGAAGATACACAGTCGGTACGATGTCTTCCACAAGGATTGACTCTTCCAGTCACTCCAATACAGCTAGGGGACAACCTCCTCTCCAGCACTGCTCTGGGGTCATACAGCCAGGCTACACCGAAGTACTGCTGTCTCCTCCTGTGCTCCCCGCAGATCTCAGCGCTCACTGTTCACTGGAAAACAGGTTTCACTCATAGATTCATGTCCACTTCTCAGTGTTGCCTCTTTCTGCCCTGAGCACTGGTAAACTTGTTTTTCTCCATTCCACTGAAATTTCCAAGTTCTAGTTACTCTGCAACGCAAGTTTTGACAATTTTCACAAAGCCTGCCGTACTTTAATAGAACAAAACCTGCTTCCACCACCTTTTCTTTTCTCTTCCAAACAGTTAAACCTTTCACCAAATTAATCCTTCAAGCAAGTCTACCAACTCATTCAGTCCGGCCTCTGCTTTTCAGTGATCTCTTCCTGGATACTCAACAGTTAGCCTGTCCTGAAAACATTTTAACAACATCCTCAATGTACCTGTTAGGGCACAGGAAAGCTCCCGGGTGCTCTAGCACAACCACTTTCCTCTTCTGCAAAATGAATCCTGTCTGACGGTCACCTTTTACCACACACAATCTCTGATTTTTCATTACTCCCTCTACTTTTAGTTTCACCTTCAACTTTATTTTGAACACAGAAAAAATGCCCAGCAGCAGTACAAGATAGTGCCTTCAGCTATCAATTAAGGTGCCTGAAAAATTTATCTATTCTCTCACCTCTTTTGGACCGACAATCCCTTGTAGATAGTATTTCCGTAGATACTATTGTAGTACTGTAGATACAAAACACCGAACACAGTAAGGTTGTAAATACTGATTGTAATACCATCAAAACAAACTCACAGAAATAATTTCTGGTAGAAAAAACAGAATAAATCCATGCCACAGCTTAGGCTGCTGAAGTTAGATTTAGATGAAAAAAGTAGAAAGACTTTCCAGTTTTATATTCAAAACCAATCAGTTCCAGAGTCACCAAAGATAAGAAGTAACGGCTGCATTCAGAAGTATCAACAACCCCTCACAACCCTATCAGACTCCTCACCTCGTACATCAAGGAAGTAGAACACTGAAAGGAAATATCTTGCAAAAATCTACTATAAGAAAGTTTGTGAGAAAGTTGGTACTGTGCTATTAGAGGAGAGCAGTTTATTTCCCTCTTATTTCCAGTATTTTTAAAAAAGTCCTCTCCCAGTAACTCATGTCCTAAAATACCCACTAAACTAATTTTCCTTCAAAGTTCTGAAGGATGGAGAATTACTTGAGGTCAACAGACTCTCCTCTCCGTAGAACACAGAGGGACGGCCAGGCTTAGCAGTGCTCCAAGACAAACGATCTCACACCAGAACCCGTCTCCGGCACGAGTGCTGGCCTCTGAAAGAGAGAAACAAGCTGCTGTTCTGTACCTTCCAGATTGTGTGTCACAGTCCCCACTGCCTGAACGTCTTCTGCTCTCTACAGGTCAGCATTCTGCATATGACCTTCAAATAAGACCTGAGAGTTAATGACCACTAGTTCGCTAAGTTTAACTGAGACAAAGTATGCTTAGGCTGCCTATTGAATCAGCAAAGACGTACTTGGGAGAAGAGAACCCTTACAGAGAATTACTGAGGCTAACTGGCAAGGAGAACATGATCATAACAGTATCATTAAATGAATTCTCTGGATCAGAGAAGAGGTGAGAGGACAGGCCACGCTAGAGCTTTTCTTCACTAAGAACAAGTTCAAGGAACTCAAAGAAGAATCAGGAAGTTTATGAGAATTGATAAAAATAAGTAACAAACTGTAAAACCCAGGTGGTATTTAGCCAAGCAGTCTAAGAGATACCAAATACCAGTCTTCGGCACTTAGCAGTTTATCAATCTACTGCTTAAACTACCCTCACTATCAGAGAAATGAAAATACCAACTGATGATACTAATTTGAAAGTATATTTCAGTGTAGTAGAAACTACATACAGTAAAGTCAAGTTCTGACTGGGAAACCGGCAGAATAGAATAGACTAGCTCCCTCGGAAGGGATCTAGAGAGATCTAGTGAGATGGAGAGAGGTGATTCTCCCCCTCTACTCACTCTGGTGAGACCCCACCTGCAGTGCTGAGCCCTCACCACAAGAAGGACATAGAATCATAGAATCATAGGGTTGGAAGGGACCTTAGTAGATCATCTAGTCCAACCCCCTGCCAGAGCAGGGCCACCTTAGAGCAGGTTGCACAGGAACGCGTCCAGGCAGGTTTTGAATGTCTCCAGAGACGGAGACTCCACCACCTCCCTGGGCAGCTTGTTCCAGTGCTCTGCCACCCTCAAGGTAAAGAAGTTCCTCCTCATGTTCAGGTGGAACTTCCTATGCTCAAGTTTGTGCCCATTACCCCTTGTCCTATCACTGGGCACCACTGAAAAGAGCCTGGCTCCATGACATGGAGCTGCTGGAGCGGGGCCAGAGGAGGCCACGAGGATGATTCAAGGGCTGGAGCCCCTCTGCTGTGGGGACAGGCTGAGAGAGCTGGGGGGGCTCAGCCTGGAGAAGAGAAGGCTCCGGGGAGACCTTACAGTGGCCTCCCAGTCCCTGAAGGGGGGCTCCAGGAAAGCTGGGGAGGGGCTGTTTGCAAGGGCATGGAGCGACAGGAGGAGGGGCAATGGTTAAAACTAGAGCAGGGTGGGTTTAGATAGACTTTAGGAAGAAGTTCTTTCCACTGAGGGTGGTGAGACACTGGCCCAGGTTGCCCAGAGAGGGGGTGGAGGCCCCATCCCTGGAGACACTCAAGGCCAGGCTGGATGAGGCTCTGAGCAACTTGATCTAGTTGAAGATGTCCCTGCTCCCTGCAGGGGGAGGGACTGGATGGTCTTTAGAGGTCCCTTCCCACCCAACACATTCGGTGATCTACAACGATCATCTAGTCCAGCTGCCTGACCACTTCAGGGCTGACCAAAAGCTGAAGCATGTTATTAAATGCATTGCCCAAATGCTTCTTAAACCCTAACAGGCACAGGGCATCAATCACCTCTCTGGGAAGCCTGTTCCAGCGTGTGACCACCCTCTTGGTGAAGAAATGCTTCCAAATGTCCAGTCTAAACCTCCTCTTGTGCAGCTTTGAACCATTCCCACTTAACGCTGGATACCAGGGAGAAGAGTTCAGCTCCTCCCTCTCCACTTCCCCTCCTCAGGAAGCTGCAGAGAGCAGAACTGTAGGATCTGTATTACTGAGCAAAACTCGCAGACAGATAGGGACTGAATAACAGCCAGACCAGAATAGTCATCTAATCCACACTTCAATAGTCAACAGTTTGTCCTTTGGAAACTCAACAGTTTGTCCTTTGGAAACATGATGATATGTGGGGCAAGACAATTCTTCCAATGCCAGGGAAACATTTTTCTTGGATTAAAGAAGGATAAATCTTGCTCTGAATTACACATAATCTGCTCCTTTTGGCCTCTGTAAGAATCAAAAGATGACAATGACCATGCTGAGAGATGTTTTGTTTGACAGAATACAGCCAAGCACCGAAATAGTTTCTATTCTACTTAAGATAAACTGAGTGCCCTGGGAAAGGAGCTAATGTGGTATCTGGATAAAACTGATGTTTATTAGTGAAATCAGTTGACTTCTTGCACGGGAAAGTGGGCATATTCATGGATGATGAGAAATGAGTAGGGAATTGACGCTATTACTCTGCCCCAGAAGTGATGTTCGCTACCTGTACAACAGACGGGGAGTTAAAAGAAGGACTGGTTTCATATTCAAAATATTCCTAATGGGAGGTTGGCTATTTGGGTTTCGGTCATTTATTTGTGTTTTGGGTTTTTTTTTTAATATATATTTTTTAATTGCAATGTGAACTTTCCTTAAGACAATACTCTTCAAAACATGTGTACAGGATGTGTACTATTTACACAGTGGTCCAAAAAACAGCACTCACGTTCCTTTAGACCATTTCTCTGAAATGAGAGCACTACTTAATCAAGAGAGCAGTGCTGCTTCATTTATCTTTCACGTTGCTGTGGAATTGTATCAGGCAGATCAAGCTGACAAACCCGGAGTGAGGAACCTTTTGCAAAATAAAACCTACCTGCACTAACAAGTATCGGGTGCCTCACACAGGAATACTCTCCCAGCTTCTAACAGTTGCATACTCAAGGACTATCCATTTAAACAGCTGTCTGCATAAATTGCTGTAAGAACCCATGTAAACTTACTGCATTCACAAAACGTTACACAAAATTTCACAGTTCACCTACATACAGCTGAGGCACCCTCTCCACTATTTCGCCACAAACCTGCTTGCTATTAATGTCATTTTGCAAACTCTAGTTCTGCTCCTCAAAAGGACAGCAAACGCAGCCCCTACAGACTTTCTGTTCGCTGTCTCTGAGTTATTCCTTTTTCAGACAGAAGAGCAGCCTAGGCTAACCACCTGTACGTAGTACGGCTTCCTAGATCTTTAGGTAATACTTAAAAATAATACTCAGAAAGAATTCACATGGTTCTTGAGGAGGCAAGTAGTACGACACCACCTACCAGAATTACTGGAGACAACCAAGAAGATGTAAAAAAGGCTATCAGTACAGTAGACTGGTTTTAAAAAAGGTTTTGACAAAATTATCAAATAGTCCTATGGAAATTAAGGTGTGACAGGGAAAAGAAACACTAACCCATGAGGGAACGTAAATGATGAAGAGTCAGGAAAGAGCAGGGTTCTGCAAGGGCTCTGTAATGTTTATATACAGTCTGGAAAAAAGGAGCCAACAAACAAGTGAGAAAAATCACATATGACAACAGTTATGCAGAAAACTCAAAACAGACTACAATGCTGTAAATGAATGTCATGATACTGCACTACTGCTTGAGAAAAAATTCCAGGAAAAAAAAATAAAAACCAGCACTCCTGAGGGCTAGTACACACTAGAAAAAGACCACCCCAACTGTACCAACACAACCAGGAGCTCCAGGCTCATTGCAATGCAGGGAAGATCTAGAGCCATCACAACTCTGTTGGGAAAGAACAGAGGAACACTCATCAACAGTCGACAAAGCAAAGACATCATAAGGAAGAAACTATAAAAATATGATGTTTTCACATCTTGAATGCTCTGTTAGTTCCGGTTGTTCTTGTCAAGAAGGGCACAAGGATGACACTCAGTACAGATGGCTTCATGCAAGGGGGAAAAAATAAATAATGGAGTACATTGCTTCAGAAGCTTGGAGAAAAACAGGCAAGTATCCATTTCCTTTGTCCTTTTAATGAATGCTACAAAACGAGTGTATTCATTATTTCTTGAAACACAAGAAAAAAGGAGCTCTGGATCTGAAAACAAGGAGAGTGCCTTTTCCAAAATTTGCATAATTTGTGGAAAACACTGTCACTCAGTGTTGTGGAATTAAGCTGTAAGTTAACAAAGAAATAATAGTACATTTGTGGAAATTAGGTCTGGTGTTAGTTGTTAAAGATGACCACCCAGAGAGAGTCTTCAGCTCACAAAATCCCTTTGCTTCTGATGGCCAAGAGCCCACAGTGCACACAAGGAGGAGGGAACACTTAAAGCTTATGCTAAGTTACTGGTCAGTACCACAATGTGATAAGAAACCATCTGGGCTGTTGTCTTCAATTAGTATGGCTGTTTTCATGCTCTCTTCTACGGAAAGAAATTAGAATAAAGAAAAAATCCTCCTCTTACCAAGATGTTGGTTGAACACAAAGTTGTTGCTGATCTTGTGCATCAGTGATGGAAACGAGCCCTGTGCCTTTCCCAAAGCACCACTGAAACGGAGCACAAGCTAGCACTGGAACTTGTTTAGGTGACTTAATTTTGACAATACAAAGAGGGACTATAACAAAGTTAAGGCTAAAATCTGTTGGGTAGGTATTTTAGCTTATGTGGAATGGTTTCTTCCCATATGGAAGAAGAGGGCTGGATAAAGAGCTAACCATTAATTCTGATCCAACCTTGTTATGTCTGGAGAAAATATGGTGGTTAGGGCATTTGAACTTGTAAAGAAAAAAATGCAGGTTGATGGGAGGCATTAAGGATTTCCTCTACTCTTAGAAGCATTGAAATAATTCTCACCAAACTTCCAGTTGTAAGAAATACAATTTAAAAGCTTGTGGTTCAAATTTGATGACTGCAGAACTTTCCCGAGCACAAAAAATTGCACTGTGTTTTAGAGTATTTTGTGGAAGATTTCTGATGAGAAATGCAGCTGCTTCAGCTGAACAAAGCACTCCGTTTGTATTAAGCATTTGCCCAACTGCACCTTGGCACTATGTATGTTTTCTCGTTACAACGCAGTTCCAAACAGAACTAGATTTCACTGGTTCTCTCTGTTTGCCTTGGTTACTTAGGGACAAAGTCTCCATGGAATACAGAGAAATTTGGAAATTGTATACAAAATTTAATTCCTGAGAGCAGGGCCATAAATACTCTATTAGAGAGAACTACAGGTTTTGTGACATCAAAAAAAGAATTCAAATGGCACTGAATTAAATAGGAAAATTAAGGAAGGAGCAACAATGCAATGATTATTTGCTAAGATTATTCCTATGTTTTCAGAGTGAGAACAGGAATGATGGAAGTGTAATTCACCTCTAGAAGTCAGAGGAAGAGAAGACAGGACCTCCAGAATCTGCAAGTCCAGCCACTGCTGTTGCAGGTCATTTTGCTGTAACCTTTACATCTACCACGACGCTGTTGCAAAGCCTTGTGATTCTGGCAATTTGATATCAATCCTAAATTTTTGATCAAAGCCTTTCATTTCCATCCTAATTTTTTTGTTATTTCCCTTCAGCTATATATAAAAAAAATCACCAATACTATTCCCTTTAAAAATCCTTTAGCCATTGAAAAAGTGTTGTTTTTATTTTATTAGGCAATTAAAGCTCTCTTCTCTCTCAAAGTAAGACCGCTGCGACCCCGCCAACAGGTTTTCCCACTGCATCTGTTTCAGTTTGAACTGAACTTTATGAAGTACAGCTAACACAGACTATGCATTTTCATCAGTGCCTTCTCCAACAGCACTGACACTTCCCTACCTTACCTACAGGTATCTATTATTACACATCATGTACAGTAGTAGTCTTTTTATTTATTTTTGACCAGCTTTATGTTATTTGCGATTGCTGGCCATTCTGTGACTAGCCTATGTACTTGTATACACACCCCTTTTATTTCTGAATATGAACTTGAGTATTTTTACTTCTGAATAGTGAGTTTCTGGCTTTAAGAAGAAGTTCTTGTTCTTAGTCCCTATTTTCCATCTTGCACTTCTGCATTTTATCCTGTTTTTACTGTTCTGGTCTTCAAATTATACCAAAAAGACTGGACAATTCTCTGGCCTCTATGTTGACCATACTTGTGTACTAAAGAGTACTGTGGTCACTTTTATCAAAGTAATTAATAAAAACCCCCAACAGTGAAAGGGTCAGCCCACAGACTCTATTCAACTGCTATTGCCTCCTCAAAGTCAATTCCTTATACACTTACAGTTCACCTGTGCCTACTACTTCCTATAATGATCGTTTCCCGTGCATTCTGAAAGCGTCTTGAAGAAAGCCGGTTCGTCTGACAGTCAGCCTTTGGCAGATACAGCACATGGCCTTCCCTGTCTTGAACAATGAGTTCCTTCACAATATAGTCTAGCAGCTGGACACGGTGAAGTTCAGGCTTTCCCACTACAGCTACACGTATGAATTTGTTGGCCTTGTAGAAGACACCAGCTCCTCAAAATGACCAGTAAGGAGATGTTTAAGAGGGATGCCACTGAACCAAAACAAGTTCCAGTGTAAGTTTTAAAAAACATTAAAACACCTACAACCAACAACTCTCTTCTGTATTAGAAACAAAAAAACATGTTTCTTCACTTTGTGCTCCGAAGGCCAGTCCACTGCTCTGTGTGTTAGGTCACAATGGTTCTGTGAAGAATCTGTATAGATTATTTCTGACACTGATGGCAAACCCTCTGCTGCAGAACTATAGAGTACTGGGAAAAAGCGGGGACAGACAGTCAAGATGACAATCAAGGAAGGAAAGAAAAGCCCAAGCTGAGCTTAACCCTGGAAGGACCATATTAGGTAAAAAAATAAAACATTTCAGAAAAAGAGGACAAAGCCATTAATGCTTTGGGATGCGATGCTAGCTGGAAGTACCGCGTAAGGGAACTGAAATTTTACAAATTAGCTGACAGCATCTCTTCGACAAGGCCAAGATTCAGTGTTGACATGCCACCTGGGCTACAACACCTATCTCCAGGTGAAACTCATCAGCCTCACTGAGGTAAGTCCTACCCAGTCTAAAGAGAAATTTCGAGTTGTAGCTAGAAATCACACAGACAGGAGAACTTTAATTCTAATGTGTTAGTTTAAAAGTAGGTCAATTATTTAGGTTTCCAAATGTGGACTCATAAGCCTAAATTTAGCCACTTCCTAAAAATCTTGGCCTACGTGACTACTGTACACACCTCCATGGCCAACCTCAAGGACAAGGTGGAATTTCCAGAACTCAAGAGCTCATCTCCAGAAATCTGTGTACAATCATTGACAGAAATAGCTTGTTCTTGGCTCAGAGAAATTGAAAAGGAATGACTGTTGCCTTTAAAACATACTATTTCAAATTTATGTGCATTACAGAATCACAGGGTTGGA
>VXBO01011230.1:11680-24260 GCA_013400135.1 Rhinoptilus africanus
AAAAAGAACCACAAAAAAAATTTAAACTTTTGTAATTCCTTTTTCTTATTTAATGTGAAAGCTGTTGTACTCAGCAGCATATCATCCACAGACCTTAGAAAAGGAATCATTGTTAATTAGGAATATAGCTGGTGAATACAAGTGCAATTATTTTAAGTCTCCTGCAAAAATCCTCTTAATTGAAAAAAAATTAAAGTTAGAAGGAGCTCAGAAGAAAATTTAAAGAGCTGATAAATAATTGACATATGGGATGATTTGACTAAAAAGAGATTAACATTAAAAAAGTGCAGCTACTAGATGAATGTCACTAAATAGACAGTAAATGAAGGAGGCACTAACTACTTGTAGGTAGCAAAAAAGTAGTGGGAGGAAGACAAATGCTTGCTTTTTGTTCTGAAATCAGCTCACTGAAGAAGCTGGGTATAGGCATGGCTGCTGTACAACCTACATACTTCTTCAAGATCATGAAAGATTATTCACCTCTCTTTCCAAAATGTAAAAATTTCAGAGTTTGGGAGTTGTAGGGTTTTTTTTTCATCTTACATAGTACTTTGATGAGTTTTCCACTTATTTTTCTTGATTAACTCACAAATTTTTCTTCATAAATTATTTTCATATGTGAACAATTGAATTCTTTCTAACGTGAATTAAGTGAACGGGGAATTCTGAGGCTCCTTAGGTAAAGAGCTACTATGGGAAGAAGCCTTTAAAAGGGAACAGTGATCTTTGATTAAAGGACTTGATGTCACTGAATGCAACCACAGGAATTCCACATGTTCAAATCAATAAGTCTATGTTTTCCCAGGCCATTCACCCTTTGAACTTTTAAGTTATTATTTTCAGAGTGCAGGAGTTTAATCTTCTACTCCATCATTGCACATCGGGAAGACAAATAGTGAAATATCTGCTATGATAAAATCAGTCGTTTCCCAGCCCAATTTGTAGTAGCATTAACAAATAATTTACCTTTGTCCTTAGGTGCACAGGGAAGTAGAATAAAAAACCCCAAACTCAAAGTTTAAAAAGTAGAGTTGAAAACCACACTGTAATTTAATAATGTTGTATTCACTTTTTAGTCCATAATCAGGTCTCAATACAGCAACTGCTTTGCTATGGAGTGGAAGGAAGAGGAACAAGAAGGCATTGCAACTCCACAGAAGCACAAGTCCTCTGTGCCAGCCACACTAGTAGTCAGTATATCTCAGAAGTCATAAGAACCTAGAGGATAACCTCTACTTCAGTCTTTATTTTTAATTTTTTCAGGAACCTACCTATAATTCCATCTTCTAATGAATATGTTCCCAGACAACTGTGATCTTCAGCTCATGGGAAGTAGTCTCCAATACATGGATTATTCTTACAGAATTTTCAGGCTGTGCAACAGAAGTTGTACAGTGTGAGAAAACTATCATAAAATCATATGGAGGCTGTGAACAGTAACAAGCACTATCAGCTCCAAAATAATACCTTTCAGACTCACTTTCTGTGTGCAAAGTCAGGTGTTGTTTCAGAACATTACTGCATATCTGTTCTGTTCTTTTCTTCTAGGAGAAATTCCTTTCTGTTTTTTGGGCACAGGCACAAATTTAGTCATGTGGGCATAAAAATAAACCAGGTATCAGTTTGAAAATTTATTCTGAATTAGGATAAAAATTGTGAGGGGGTGTAAGGAGGAGGAAGGTGTAGAACTTTGGCCATGTGAGGAGAGGTAAAGAACAGAGGTCTTCTGCTCACTCTCCAAACTTGGCAGCTGAACTCTCTCCCTCTGCATCTCTGTGTCTGTCTGTCTGTCTCTCCCTCTGAAGTGAACGGTGTCTAGCAGACTGCCCAAGCTAAGACAGTCTGCTGCCAATAAGTCCCTGATAGATCACATTAGTGTAGACAAGGTGCCACGTGAGTGGCTGCTTAATTAGCCAGGCAAAAGAAATAGATTCACAGCCACATGCCTGGAAAAGCAACGCTTGCTTACTTCAACAAAAATACGGCAGTAAGGTAAACACCGGGGAGAGAAAACTAACGTGCCTCAAGAACAATATTGGCACAACAAATACCAATAAGCAGACTTGGAAAGAAGAATGAAGCTAAAGATGAGACAAGTTTTCCAATTACCTTTAAACAGAGAAGTATCTGTTCCAGAAGCTCTACTCTTTTCAAGGTGAAGCTTGCTATATTTATGTGTGGGATTATAAGAAATCTGTGACAATGGCAAACTGGACAAGATGCTGGACTAGAAGAGTCTGTGAGTTCTATACAGAACCTTTTTAGCAAAAGACGATATTGAATACAAAGGGGCATTAATTTTGCTAACATTCATTTTCATTAGACTGTATAATAGTACCAAATTTAAGATGGGGAAATGCATTTACTTATTACATTAAAAATACATCTGGATAAAGCAGCTCTGGGAAGTAACCATTTGAAACTGTTTTTCAGGATAGATTTCTATCTGATAAAATTTCTTCAGTTGGGTAAACTTACTCCTTTTGAAATTCATATTCATCTCTATTTTTAATGTGTGTTTTTTCTGTCTTGCTTGTCCTTTGTGTCTTGATTACAACACAGTTCACTGGACCTTGCCAAAATGAACTGTTAATCAGTTTTTCTCTTTCTTTTTCATCATACTTCCCTTCAGGTCAAAGATTAAACTTACTCAAATCTTATTGAGGCATAAGTTTTTGGAAGAGAAGAATTGGATTTTCTCTGGAGCAAGGACCTTAAAATCTGACACAAATATAAGTCACCATGATTGCAAAAATGTAAACTGTATGCCACTTGATTCTAATTGTTTTTCATTGAAAATGAATGTAAAAAGATTAGACTTAATATAGCATTTTGATGACAATTACACAAATTATGCATAAGTAGAGCTGTGGGATTTTGCTATGAAAAAGAAGGGGTAACATAAGAGAAGAGTGATATAGCTTTAGGTGCTGCCTGTTAGAAAGAAAAGAATAATGTGTTAAATAGGATTTATGAAAATCAGATTACAAGACTTTCAAGTTAGGCAGCTTTCCAGAGGTGCAAAGAATAATGGCCTTCTTTATATCAAAGTAATCAGCTTTTTGTGCTTACACAGAGTCCATTTACTGACTTTTTTAGGAAATGCTCCATTTTGCTGCCCACCTCAGCTAATTACTTTAAAGTTAAAGAAATAGATTAGTAGAAAATAAGCATTCTAATGCTTACTAGCTTGCTTGAGCTTTGGTAGAGGTGCAAACCATCCATCAGCAGAGAATAAAATACATTCTCATAGCATTAAAAATTTTTGAATCTCTGAAATAAGAAAACAATGGTATCTGCTTGAGGTCTTGATAAAACTTAGGTATAATTTCAAATAGAAAGTTATGAACTGAAGACTGCAATCTTTCGTAGTCAAGGGTTAGACATAATAAGATGACAGCATCTCTGCAGATTAGTGCTGCAATGCCCCTAAACAGAATCCTAATCCCTGAATTAAGTGTCCAGGACCCTACATAAAGACAATCAGGAGAGGCAGATTCCTGAAAATGGCAGTCCCCAAATCCCACATATTGAGATGGAAGCCACTCAGAGCAAAGCATTAGGAAATGCTAAATGTGGCTGAAATCTTGCCTTTCACAACTAAGGCAGAATTAAAGTGAAATGCTACCTCCTGATGGAGATCTTAAGCTTTTCTTTTCCAGGTCACATTTTCATTCTTTATTCAGAGGAACTGCCTCAGCCAGAAAGGGGGGTACAAGACAATGGTTTGAAATCTGGAATGGATTTTTTTTTTATCTCCTTTCTGCTATTTGAAAGTTAGCATACAGTCCGAGGCAGCTGTCTAGCAACTCTCTAAACACAGGGCAGAGAACAGAACATTCCTTCCACCTGTCTTAGGCAGCACCTCAGAGATACTCAAAATTCTGGTAAACAAGGCCTCCAGAAACTAGACCTAACTTCAATGCCAATCTTGCTTTGAGATGTGCGTTCAATTGGACTGCTGTAGGTCCTTTTCAACCTAAATTACTCCGTGATTCCATGACCCTGGGATAGGATACCCTATAGAGTATCCCCAGGAGGGATCTCTGGATAGAAGCTCTGGAATGGCTTATTTCTATTGTATTCAAAGTGAGCCAAGATGCTCACAATGCTTTTGTCCAATCTTTATATGGCAAAAATAATAAATTCAGAGGTAGCCCAAGGCTTCTCAAAAGAGTATGCAGGGCTAAGTGCTGCCATCTGGCAAAAGGTGGGCTCTCTGTACCCAGGAAGCAGAAGAGAATGGAGGAAGTAAACATGTTAGCCATCAGAGGCTGCAGGTTCGGCGGTGGAGAAGTGAAGACTTCTCTAGACCTCTGCTCCTGAAAGGGGCTCCTCTCTCCTCTCATAGCTGCTGCCACAGCACATGTGCTGACTGCTCCCTCAGCTGCAGTGATAGTCAGCTTGGTTTTCCAGGTCTCAAAACCAGATAAAGTATCTGTGGTCGTTTGCCACCATGCATAGTTTATTATAGCCATAACTGCCTTCTTAGTCTACCCAAAGCTGGCCACATGTAAGTCTACTCTTAAAATCAACTTAAGATCTCTTTTCCTATGTTGAAGCTGGGTCAGGAGAAAGGAAGTATGTAAATTGACCCACCAAAACACAGAGGGAAGGGATATCTACGGGCCCAGAGTCTGAGTTGTCCTACAGAGGGATTTAGATCCAGGAAAGGACAGAGGTACATGCTCGTCCTACTCTTTGTCCTAATACAAAAGGCAGCTCAACTCCATCCGAGCTCTGTAAGAACGATACAAAGTGGGAATTTTTCTCCAGGGCAGGTTGTGTTGATGCCTTCCCTCTGGGCAGCCTGGGCTTGGTCTGAGACCACTGTCTGAGGATAACTTCTGCAAGGTCTGCAATACTGGTTTCTAAGTCTCAGCTCACTTCATTCGGCTGCAGCCTAAATCCTAAACTCTGCAGTTTTGCAGTTCAAGTGCAAAATCTTTCAGCAATGGGATGTCTGCTGTGACCATGAGCTCTACTGGCAGAGCAGGGTGCATTGAGTGTGCGTGCTCTGCACTGCTCTGTCTGTATGACTCGCGTGTGGATGCAAATACAGACAACTACTAAGTATTTACAAAATCCCAAGTATACACCTACAGCATAAAATACAATGCTACCTTAAGTGCAACCTCAAGTCGTTGTTTCAAAGGGAACGCTAAGACCGCCTCCCCAAGTCTTAAAATAGGCCTGGTCAGGGCAGAGAAGGGTTCTGTGGTTACGGTTCCTTCCGCAGTTGAACCAAAACCCCAGCCTGCTGATGTCAAGGGGAATGTAAAGTATAATTATTCCAGAAAGACAACAAGAACAACGACATAAAAGCTCTAAATACTCACAGTGCCTTTCTTACTTAGATGACGGCAGCTGTCACCTACTCTTTCAAGATGAACACAACTCTGAAGTGCAGCTCTTAGTGACTTAGTAAAAATGGAGATTTTGGTGAAGTCTGGGCCACGGGCACTCTATTAATAAGTTCGACTTTGAACTCACACTTTGCATTTTTTTTAATCATTCTAATGACATTTTTAACTTTTTGTTCTTCTTTACAATAGCTTGATGACAGTTTCCTGAGTGATTCTCAAAGACTCTTATCTAATTAGGGTCCAAAAAAAGTACACTCAAAGGATTTTTAACTTTAACTAGCTTTTGTAAATTCTCCTTCATTACTCCCTCCAGATTTGTAATGGTTCATGACATGAGCTTTGATTCCCTTGGGTTTGTTTCTTCTTATACATTCGAATATTTGCTTAGCTTGTACAAATAGCTGTGATATTTGCCTTGAAAATTCCTCATCCTAAATTAAAATGGCCTGCTGATTCTTTATTTCACATTAAAAGCTTTTAAAGGAATTATCACCTAGGTTAAAAAGCCACACAGTTAACATAAGAGTAACCCCAAACCTTTACAGAGGTTTGAGAAGCTTGTGTATGTTTTAGATTTTATTTGTCATTTAGGTGCCTTTGCAGTGCTTTCTGCTTTTGGGAAACAGCCACAGGCAGACACACAATGGAAATTATTCTATCACTGTGCAGTTTGTGAGCATATTAAACCAGGAAACACTGAAGCATAGGAGAAGGTCGGTTCCTGTAAGACATTCGGGAGAATCTGCTTGACAAAGTTATTTTTTAGGTTTTGTTTTTGGGTTGTTTTTTTTTTTAACACAAAGAATTAGGCAGTTATCTACTTCTTTGAACCTCTTTGAGCTTTTGAAATTTAACATCTATATGTGGTAACTTCACTTACTGTA
Organism: Rhinoptilus africanus; assembly: GCA_013400135.1. Classification (NCBI taxonomy): domain Eukaryota; kingdom Metazoa; phylum Chordata; class Aves; order Charadriiformes; family Glareolidae; genus Rhinoptilus; species Rhinoptilus africanus. The sequence goes on from VXBO01011230.1 coordinate 17,931, forward strand.
TTTATCCTTTTCAGGACATAAAATTACATGTTCCTTGCACGCTCTAAGTGCTCAGAAATATATTTCAATTGTGCATTTGTATGCAGTATATATATATACACATATGCTGCAGCAACAGCAGTAATTCAGAAGACAAATTTTAGAGTTGTATAAACAAAAAGACCAAGATTATGGGAACATAATCACTTAAAAAGTACTGCTTGTTTTGTTTTTTGTTTTTTTTTTCTTTCTGTGGTCAATTTAAATTTCCACTCCATCTGTAGACTGATCTGGCTTACCCTCCCGGGCCCTGAGGGCATGACCAGCCCTGACTGACCCTGCCCAGCATCCCCTGGCACCCCAGCCCCCCAGGAGCCCGCAGCCCTCATAGCCCTTCCACATCCCCATTCAACCAAGAGATACCACACTGACCCAAGGGAGAATTGTAACCAGTTACAAAGGTCATGCAACCAGTGTCTTACTCTAAACACTTCTTTTATCATTTAGACTTATTTAAGATCTTTCAGCTTGACTGCTTTCCATCACTTTATATTATCACCGAAACTGACCCTGATAAATGACAGGTAGATAGAAGGAAAAAGTGTAATGTCATAAAAGAAAATACTACTGGATACTGAAAACATAAGTTTTTATTAACTGGTGATCAGAAAAATAAAAATGTGGGTTTGTTTCTTTATTTTACATAATGAGTTGATCAAAGTGTTCCTATGGTTCTGCAGACAAGGGAGGAGGGGAGCAAAGCCAGACACCAGGAAGAGATTTATGTGAGGCAATTATTTCTAAAATAGCTGTGGCTGAAATGGAGTAACAAGAAGAAAGACTGGTTTTACAGTAAAGAAAATGAAGACAAACCAAAAATGAAACAGGGGTCTTTGGTGTCTTTCCAAAGCTTATGGGTTTGTTATTTTGTCTTGGGCTAAGCTGCAGCTTCTCACTCTAAAATAACGTTTTGGTTGTTGTGATTTGCTTTAGAGGCTTCTGGCTGCATTGTTTTGTCCAAGGCCTCACAGAGCAGCCTTTGCTGATCATTCAGGAAGCTGCTGTTTGGCTCTCTGTCCCTATGCAAACGTGAATTTTTAGGCTTTTTGAGTCTCAGTGAAGTTCAATCACTGAGTTTGTCTTTGGGCTTTTAAATATGGTGACTTGAAGGTCCTCTGTTTAACATCAGTCTTGAGAACTAAGAATTTCTAATCTGACTGTCAAGGTCCTAGGACTAATGCCTCTCTTCCAGACGTATACCCTGAGGACACTCATTTTCCAGAAATCCACACTTGAGATTACTATGATTTACAGTATATCTCTCCAAGGATACAGAGTAATTGAAGCTCATGAAAGCTAAGGGTTTCAACAATTTCTACTACTGTTTTCACAATTACAGGCAGAACAAAAATACAGAGCAGAAAAACGACACACCCTCCTCTTTATTTTCCTCACTATGAGGAAAACTTATGGGACTTTGCCACGAGGTCTTCTGAGATGTACAAGCTAACCCTGCTTTGCTATGTCTCACTCTTCCCTTATTGCTCCTTCTTGTCATCAGTGACCTTCTGAAGGTCTCTGATGTGGCTAGTGAAACCTCCTTCCTTTCATGTCAGTTTTTAGATGAGTATGATCAATCTCAACAGCTGATCAAAATGTATAATTGATTAATCTTGATTGGCTCCTTCTTTACCACATTGACTGCCTTGCCTTTGTAGACCTATTAAAAAATGCATGAATCTCAGCTGTTCACCCATCTGGTTCTGATTTATCCGTATGTGATAGTTATGTTAGCCTATTGCTTATCTGCCACCCCTCACAGGTGGAGTATCCTGAGAAAAGTGTTAAAACTTTGAGGGCAGATAACAAACAGAGCAAGGTCAGAAAGAGAATTTCAAGATTATACTGAAAGGTTAATTCAGGATACTGTATCACACTTTATACTGCATAAGAAAAATAAAGACCTCCCTTTCTCTCCATGCATTGTGAAAGTGAGCGGAAAAACCCCTCTATATAGATTATTGCTTGTAGGTGATGATTGATGAAATGGTTAGTTGAAGCTTATCACAATGACGAATGTTTAGTATAACATCAGGGAAGTTAACAAACATGACAAGAAAGTCCTTGGAAGGGACCAAGAGAGAAGCATTGTAATTCAGGCTGCTATCACACTTGAATTAACTACTGATCTTAACTGAAATGCTCCAGTGCTGTTGCTTTGCAGCCCAAGTCCCTTAAGGAATCAGTTACCTACAGCATGATCATCAGCCAAGGAAAGTTCATTTCTCCCTACTGTCAAACCATTGATTTTCCAGAGTTTTTTTGAAACAGGATAATATCCTGGCTCCACTGAAGAAAGCAACAGTTTTACTATTATCTTTGCTGCCAACAGGGCTTCTCACTGAAATTTCAGATATTTAGTGAGACAAGAACTGTTATTTCAGAATATGGGGGAAGAAACATTATACAAGGCAGCCAGTAGGTCTCAGATTGCAAGAGGGGTAACAAGTCTTCCTTCTTCTTTGACATGGAAGTAAGAGTAGCAACACAGAGTCATCTTCCAGCCTTAGTAGTTGCTATGAAGGAGAAATAGGGTACACAGTTTACTATGGGAGGCAGGGACCCCTCTCTCTGAGTCACCTAGGAACATGTATGAGATGATGTAGACAGCTGTTGTGATCACAAAGTGGGTGAACTCCAGACTATGATGAACTGCTACCAGAGAAAAAAATGGCAAAGAGAATTAAGTTGTTTACATATGGTTTTGGTATGGCTTGTCACAATTAAGTCCCCGCATTGTTTATTTGAAGAATCACTTTAAGGGGATCTTCATAGGATTATGTTCTTTACAGTACTCTAAATCTGAATAGCAGTTTACTGAGAAATATGAGATATTAAGTATATTGCTTCAAAGTGCTTCTGACCTCAACAAGAGTAAATAAAGAAAGGCAAGAGGAATGAATTTACTATCAATTCTTCAAGATTACATTTTGCCCAGTTGTCAACAGAAACGTTTTACAGAGTTCCTGGACAAAAGCACTGAGGCCGAAAAAACCCCATCTGTATGAGAATGACATGCTAAAATGAGATTCATCATATTTTTCACTTGTGACCTAAAATGCAATTACATGTTAGTCCTAGTGAAATTTCTAGTCCACTTTTAATTAACTGGTTTTTGGCAGTGCTCTATTTCATCTCCTCCCAACATCCTGCTAAGGTAAAATAAAGCCCTAGCTAATAATCGCAATGATAATTTTCTAAATTTAACTCTTGTTTTTTTCAAGTAATTGCTATGGCAGAGCAGATTGGAGATGGATTTTTAAGACAAATATAGAGGAAAAGAGAAAGGAATGTCTAAACTTTCCAGAGGATAAAAGCTGCTTTGAGCTTGAGACGGAGACAGTGATTAAAAGAATTGTCACAGTAGTGGGCAGTCAAGGGGTTTAGGAGAATGGGTGTAGCTGATGCAGCACAGATCCTCAGAAAGAAGGCAAGATGAAGATATATCCAGCAGCAGCTTGGTACAACACTGCAAACGAGAAATTTGGCAAGGACTACACTAAGCTAGAATGTATTTAGAGAATTTCTCCATTTCAGATTTTAATAGCAAAATTTGCATGCACCACATACATACACAGAAAAAAAATTAAACAAAAAAGCACGTCTATTTTAAAATTAAAATCGGCCACTGTTTTGCATGAGAAGTTGCAGATCTTTGGGTGAGTTTTCAAATGAACTCCTGAAGTTTATGTTTGTTTGTTTTTTTTTTTTTTTTTTTTTTTATTAGCATCTGAAACAATACATTAAAAGAAAGGAGAGAAAAAATGGAACATTTGAATTTCATCTGCTGCTTTCATTCACCTTTTATCATCATCTTTAGCGACTACATAGGACTGTAACTGAGCTATGCTAGCCATAAAAGCGATGTTACAAATATCTGAAATGACAGGGACTCTCTTGGAAAAGGTCTCATTCCTTTAGGGAACAATAGAGCTTAAGTGTCACTTTAATTGAGGTTAACTGGAGTTGTTGGCACTCAGCATTTTGAAATCCTAAACGAGAACATAGAAGTCTAACAACTGGCATTTAAATTTGAAAAGTTTTGCTTTTAGTTGTAGTCTTCTCTTACACCTTTTTACAGGAAATTTTGTGACAACAGTGTCTTACTATTGTCTTTGACATAGGTTTGCTAGTGTATAGTATGGCATCTATTTCAGTCACAGCTACATATGAAAGAATACCAGAGAGTGCAAATATATGACTGTATTTGTTTTGCAGAAAAACACAGTGTGATGGAGAAAAGTAATGGAAATTAACATCCCTATAAATCATCTTTTGTGGTGGAAGCCAATGTTTAGCAACTAAATAATTTGGGTTTTTTTCTCCCCTATCAAACAGTGACTCAGGAAAGGCATGATTCTCAGAATTTTTTCTGGTTAGCTTTGTTGATCGTACTTTTAGCTCTCCAGTCTTGTAAAGCATCATCAAAGGTAGTATAAAGAACTATTTCCCATTGAGTGTTCATAAAAGAGTAGCCACTGGTGTGGTACAGTATGTATTCCAGGTTGTCCTGCATTTATTAAAAGTTAAAGATTCGATTATACTTCTTACCTGAAATGCCTAAGGAGGAATGTAAGAATGTGCATGATACAGGATAACGAGAGTCAAAAAGCTAGTTCCTTTATTACATGAAAATAGCTTCCAGTAAAATGAAGACTCTTTCACAGGTGACTATGTGAGGACACTCAAAGGAAATGTGATGTTGTAACAAAACTTGAAGTGAAAAAAGAAAAGAGACCAGAGATTATATTTCTTCAGTAGAATTTGTTTGGAGTAATGGCTTGAAGAACTGCAGTGATAGTATACCATTGAATTCCAAAGAAAACCCCAACAAATCCTTAAAGAACATTTGTATTAGCGCAGCAGATTTTCAATGTTCTAGAAACTGATGCTCCAGAAGTTTAGGAGAGTTTCTTATTAGAAAGCAAATAGTTTCACAAGCCCACAAATGCGCTCAAATTTTCAGTGGATTTTTTATGAATTGACTTATTTTTTATAATTAGTCCAGCCAAGACTGCAGCTGTGGTTTCATTCTAATCACCCCTAATCAGGCATTAGAAGATGTACACGAGGGAAAGAGTACAGTTATCTTCCCTACAAGAAAAAATGTGGTTGCATTTTGGATCTCTAAATTTTAAACACAAGTACTTTATGTAGAAACCATATGCTGCCCAGGTATCCTTGTATCTAGTTCGTTCAAGAGAGGGAAGCCCATCATCATTTATAATAAGCTAGTGCTGCCACCTATAGCAAAAGAGACCTTGCCTTTTAGCCTATGTCAAGCACAGTGCAAACTGAGTTATATTAGGAAGAAAAGAATATAAAGAATCACATAGGAGAAGTAGGAAGTGGATGACAGTTCATTGAAATTTGTAATGAAATCTTTGTGCAACAAGACTAATTATTTTTATAGGTTCCTCTTCACCAGTTCATCTCATAGCTGTGTCACAAAAATAATAGTTGTCAGAGTCATATAAATCACATTCCTCAAACCGGTCTTTTTTAATCCTGTGAATACCAATGTGATCATGATGATAGTGTCAAAAGTATCCTTAAAACTGAGATAAAACTTACTTTTTAAAGTATGTGTTTCAGATGTACTCTTGTAAGTTATCTGGATCTGAATTTACAAAAATCATGTTTTCCATGTTTTGCATATTCTTATTTACACAAAAGTGCCTTCTGTCATGGCCAGTTCTTCAAGTTGACATGTACCAGGAAGTTAGCAGATTTAAGGTGTTCATTTGGAAAACTGACCTTACTTCTACACTCATTCTGTCACCAATCCCTGGATATCCTAAGTTTCTGAGCTACAGGACAGTCCTGTTAATGATTGTTTGAACAACAAGCTGGGAGGTAGCCAGTAGTCAAAAGCAATTGAGAATTAGTAAAACACAATGACATATTGAATTCTCCAATGCTTCTGGAAGCTTCAGAGATATTAGTGATTATTAAGAGATATTTTAATATAGACAGCCCTTATTTCCTTAGTGCTTGCAGGGAGTGATATGTACACTAGTGGGTCTGAATTGCATACTGGGAATACCAAACCCCTGACATAATTTCTTTTTTTCCAAAACCTGTAGGCAAAATTAATCAGTAATATTATTAACAGTAAAAATAATAGTACTAGAATTTTATGTATATTGATTTTTCTTTATATTTACATGAAGAGAAAGATAATCATAGGAACAGATTGCCCAGATCAATCTTGAAATCTCTACAATTTCAAACCTTTAAAAACCAAGTTAGGCAAATGTCAGTCAACCATAATTCCATCTTGAAGAAAGG
>VXBO01011231.1:0-19822 GCA_013400135.1 Rhinoptilus africanus
GGGAAATGTTTCTGCATAATTATATTGATTTCTGTGTTTAAAGATCTCTGGGTCTAGAGGAAGCAAGAGTTATGCTTCTTATGAGGTGTCTTCATTGATCTAGTAATGTAGAAATAGGGTTTATTTGCATTGGATATATTCAAATATATATTGATATATTTGATATATTCAAATATTTCCACATTAGGATTATTAAGCATACAAAATCAATATGTATTCTATAATAGATTTATCCATTTTTCAGCCTATGTATAGTAAAATTAAAACAATTCTGTAATACTGTTTTTCTAAATTAAGGGATGTTAATGATTTCCAGTACTACAGTTATTCTTTTTTTTCTTAGAGTTAGCAGTTGAATTTAAAGTACAAATCCCTTTGTAAGGGATTGGAATTTAAGGAGGAATTTAAGGATTTGGAATTTAATCCCTTTGATTTTCCTTAAATAGTTACAAAAGCAAATGAGTGCTGAAAATAAAAATACAAATATCTACATTTAAAAGCTCTTACATTTCAGGACAAACTATTTCTGAATCATGAGAAAAGGAATCAAATAGGAAGACCAAATAAAAGCCAGAATTCTAAGATTCATTAAATTGTCAAATGTTCTATATCTAGGTATATAATTCTTTAATCTCTGAATGAGATTCCATATTTTCAATATTAAACATATTTAGCAATCTTGTTGACAAGTCATTTTCTCTTTTCTGTTGTTCCATTAGCTAGACAGACAACTGTAAAAGGTTGGTTTGTTTGCTTGTTTTTCAATTATTTGCTTTATTTTTTCACATCATATCTGTCAGATACACAGTCTTCAGACTAAATATACACTGTGAATAGACTAATGTAGCCTGAAAAGACAGTAAAGCTATGAATTCTTTCATAGTTTGTTAAATCTTTAAGTAGGAAGCATCTTCTGACAGGTAGGAAAGAATTTAGGAGCTGAATTTACAGCTGGTAAACACTGATGGAAGAGCATTATGTGAGAAATACCATGTAAAGTTCCATTAGGTAATACTTATCATAATAATATTATGCATTTTAGCATAAAACTAAACAGCATTAAGACTAATTGGCATATCATATCCTTCTGAGTAATAACAATCTACTTTTTGACAAATAATTGTGTTGATAACACTATTAGATGAAATTTTGGATTGTTAAAGTTTTTCATTTTATATTATGGTATGTTAGGCTTTTTACTTTTGATCAAATAACGATGTAAAGTTAGCCAATAAATAATTTTAGGCACTAATCAGACTCAGAGGTTATCTTGACAGAGCAGTTAAAGGGGAACTACTGTAGATGACTTCAAACTTAGCCTTATTCCGAACTGAACCAGCCAGCATATGGTGTGTTGAGTTGGGAAGCTAAAATCAGTAAGCTATGAGGCAAGTCATCCTCATTCCCTGAATGCTGTTGGTCATGAGGAACTAGTATTGCTTAAGCTCTCCATAAGCCGATACACTGTCATTGGATACAAGGACTCCAACTTAAACTAGTGTTTCTTATTGAAATGCTTACATGCTTTTTAAATCGCACCATATTTATTTCATTATATGATAAGAGTTCCGGTTTATGTACTTGCACCTCTTGGAAGTATGCTAATGAGATATTTGTGTATATTTGCTGTTTACCATAACAAAAGGCGGATAACTGTAATAGAGAAAAAAGTAATAAATCTACCTGAGTTTATGACTAGGCCCGGTTCAAGTAGCAAACTTAATACAAAAGATTTCTTCAAGCATAAAAAGTATAAAATGAGACAAAAACTAAAATAGCTAAGTGAACCTAGAGGAAAAATGTATCACTGCCTGTTAATTTTAGACAACATATTTTTCCATAAAACACCCTCACTGGGGAGTGATACTTACTGTTCTTCTGAAAGCAATTACTCTACTGTGCAGCACATTACACTGCAAAAAAACCCTCACACCAATAAACAGCAATAATAATGATTCTTTAAAGCATCCCCCGTGTGCTGTGATGTATCTATTGCTAACTCACACAGTAAATCTAAACTGTTCAGCAAACACTATAGAATGTATCTGCAGGGCTTAATCCAGCTTTTCTCATTTAGCATTCTTAATAGTGCAAAATTGGCTGCAACAATACAGATTGAACAGCAACACTCCCAAAGTTTATTTAAATGTTCAGAAAACAATTATAGAAACTAAGCCATTGTTGAGAAATCAGGCATATGACTGTATAATAAAGCATTATAAATAAGAGTTGTAGGCCTTCATCTTGCAAAGTACTTTGTATTGGTGCTGCTGGGTCCTCTGTGCTAGCAGTCTTCAGGTTTCAGACTCTTCATGAAAAATATTGCACTGTTTAAACCTGCTATTAAAATAATTGCCTTACCTTTAATAATCACACACTTTAAAATGAACCTTCTGCAACTCATTTAGTTATCTGACTATTATAAATTATTTTACTTCCTTTCATCACTGAGTGGAGAGATCTGTGTTATCCTTGATGGCTGAAGAAATGTGAGGGCTGTTTTCTCTTTGACAATTTTGGATTTCTACACAATGGTGGAAGAAGCATCAACTCTGGAGTAGATAGATAAAAAAATGCATCTCCACAAATTCTGAGTGACTTGTAGAGATTTCAGCATGGTCAAAGCACATATGAATTTTCCTTTCTTCAGTGGATTAGCCCTGGTAAACAGCCAAACACTGACCCAGATTCTCACTCACTCCCACTGGGGAGAGACAATGGCATGAAAAAGCACACAAGGTGAGATAAAGACAGCAAGATCAGTTACCAATTGCTATCATAGGCAAACCAGACTCAACTTGAGGAAAATTATCTTTAAGGTATCGCGAATTAAAATAAGGTTGGGTAGTGAGAAAATGAAGAGACAAACATTAGAACACCTTTCCTCCCCTCTTTCCTAGACTTAGATTTGCTCCTCACCTCGTCCCCTTGTGAGCTTCAGGGGATTGGTAGGGGGAAGTTATGGTCAATACATAATGGTTTCTTTCTGCCACTCCTTGTTTCTCACACTTTTCCTTTGCTCCAGCGTGTGCTCTCTGCAGGCCACAGTTCCTCCAGGAATACCTATCTGCTTTGTCATGGTCCCTCCACTGGCTTCAGAGGTTGAATCTCTGGTCCAGCACCTGGAATACTACCTCCTCCTCCTCATTGTCATCATCATTGTCATTGTCATTGCTGTCGTCATTGTCCTTCTCCTTCTTCCTCTCCTCCTGCAAACTCAATGTTTCCTCTGCTGTTGTTTCTCACTCTTTGTGTTCCCCCCTCCTCTCTGCTTTCTGGTGTTATTGCCCCTTCTTAAATACACTTTCCCAGAGGTGCCATCATCTGGCTGATGGGCTCAGCACTGCCCTGTGGGGTGTTTATAGGAGCTGGCTGGCACCATCTCTGTCCAGTACAGGGCTTTTTCCACAGAGGCCACTCTCACACACTCCCATCTGCCAGCACCTTGATACATACACACAAGACACTTAGATATCATGACTACATCGGCAAAACACTCCGCTAAGTGTGAAGATGTCATAATATTTGTATGAAAATTTTATTTTGAAACAGAATGAGACCTTTTTCCATTCACTTCTCATAGAGAAGTGCAACAGAATCTGAACTAATTTAAGAATCCGTATTAAACAATATCCAACATAATTTCCCCATAACTACCAACTGCAACTATCCAAAGGAGAGTTCTATATATTTCAAAAAAGTCTTTGTTGAAAGATGAGGTATTTTAATTGTAATAGCATCATGCCTAAAACATTACTATGTCCAATGAATGGAAATTTTAAGACAGTGTCTACAGTGGAGACATACTATCAGTTTCAGGTACTGTACATGATCTAGTAAACCTATTTATAACTCTGAAGATACTAGTCAGAGTTCAGAATTGGCTGTTTTCTATTGCATACCATAGTCCAGCATTTTTGATTGATTTTGTCAGGAGCTGAGCGTATCCTGAAGTTGCTACATGTCCACAGAAATTAAGAGTGCTCAGGAGCTTCACCCAGAAAATTCTTCTCTGTTTTTTATGTAAATGCATTATACAAAGCCAATGGTTCAACAAAAATAAATAAAATGTTATGTAGTAAAGAGTTCATCGATTATCATTTTCACAGGCAACATCATCACACTTTTCAATTACTGTTTTGAGTTATTCTTACGCCTTTAGTGTCCATGTTTTTCTAGGTTTTCTTTCCTTTTTGTGTGGAAGATTTCTGCTCCTGACTTGTATCAAATGTTTGCATGGCTGTGTTTTACCTTCATGGGCAGAAATTGACAATGAACAGATTAAAATGCTAACTAGCTTTTGTTGGAACAACATGATTTATGACCCATATTGTAATTCTAAATGCTTACTACTCTGAAAGATGTGGATTTTGTTTAGGAATAATGTTCTAAAGAGTCATTTTCCTCTTAGGCTGAAAAGACAAGAGTTCTTGCAAAGCTATTTCACACTATCAAGAAAAAGAAAAAGATGCCTGGTGAAACTGTATTTCTTAGGTACATTCTTCAAGCAATTCAACTTACATTTCATTCATCTATTTCCAATCTCTTTTTACAACTCTTTACCTGAAGTGTTTTCATTAATGATTACATATTATGATATTAAAATTTGTCTGGCTTTTATTAATTTACTAGACATTGGATATACGATTGTAAAAAGTTACAATTCTCAGAGTGTCTGGATGCATAGAAAGAATCTGTTGTAAGTTTAAAGTTACCTTTGTGCTAGGGGAAAATAAAATTTAATTTATATTATGAAAAAGTTTTCAAAGACCCTGACCATCATAGAATCATAGAATCATAGAATCATAGAATCCTAGGGTTGGAAGGGACCTTAATAGGTCATCTAGTCCAACCCCCCTGCCAGAGCAGGGCCACCTTAGAGCAGGTTACACAGGAACGCGTCCAGGCGGGTTTTGAATGTCTCCAGAGACGGAGACTCCACCACCTCCCTGGGCAGCTTGTTCCAGTGCTCTGCCACTCTCAAGGTAAAGAAGTTCCTCCTCATGTTTAGGTGGAACTTCCTATGCTCAAGTTTGTATCATATTGTCTCACTGTGTGAATATACTACGACAATGAAATAATAAAAAACTACAAATTGATTTCCATTGACATTTTAATCAAAAATTTTCTGTGACTAATTGTCACATATAAAATGTTCAAATTTATTTAATTTCTGAGTTTTCTATGCTTTTGCCTGTGATTCCCTGCTGTTATGCTGTACATGGACTTATGTCATATTAAATTAAAAGAACTGAGAAATTGCTCTTTGTATGATTTTACTTTCTGCTCAGATCTCCAACTCGTTATATTTTATTTACATGAGGCCTGAAGCAAAGCCACTTTCAGTTAGTAAGAGTTGACTTATTGTTAAGAACAATGGTTTTAGAGTAAGCTTTTAGTGTTTAGGTTAACTCTAGGTAGATTCAGGAATCAATTACTGAGTGTACTTATGGTTCATAGGAAAAAAATAATCCCACCTTTGAGCTGTATTTAAAAAAAATATTTTTTTAAAACCAATATTACTTGGAGTTAATTGGCAATGTAGTTAGAGCACCAAGGCTGAGAATCTCACAAAAGAATACAGACAACTAAATATGGGTGTCATAGTATTTGTAGATATACCAAGATACATTTCAGAACGTTAACTTGTGTCTCTATTAAATCTATCTACTCGTATTTCCACAGAAAAGGAGATTTTTGTCAGCACTGCTGTATCCACATTACCAAAATTCTCATAGGTGATGAAAAACAGCTTTCTGTGATAAGGAATAAAGGAGTAATAGCACAATAGCACAATCTGTGAAGGCACGATTGGTCTCCTATTCACAGAGTGATTTCAAATTGCCAGAAGGGATTGCCTGCTGTAAGAGTGTCTTTGTGGGGAACATCTTCAGCCAAATTGAATAATAATGATTTTGTGGGCCTTAAGCACTTTGTGCTAGATGTGTGTTTTCCCGAACTCATTTCATTTTCATAATCATCAAAACTGTGTCAATACAGCAAAACGTTTCTGGTTTGTACAAATGATCCTGGACACCTCCTGGGAAATATTTCTTCATACTCAAAGTATAAAAAAGTCCCATTCAAGCAAGAAATCTAAGAGGAAAAGGTCTGACATTTTCATATTTACTGCTCAGTTCTGGTCTGAAAGGCTTTGACAATATGAGAAAGAACAATCTGGGCATACATAGATTTTTGTGATTAGGCACTTTCTTAATCCCATTAAACATTATTTGCACAGCAGGTACTTACTGAGAGTAGCTTTTATTTTAGCTGGAGATTTCTTCAGTGAGAGCTCTGAAAATATGAAGCTTTGATAGTACCTTTTTTTTTTTTTTTTTTAGTATTTCTCAGCCTATGAAGTAGGTTGAAAAAAGCATCTTTTAATGTACACATTTTAAATACAAATCTTTTCATCCCCGATGTGAACATTCATCCTGTTTCATTTGATAGGCCTTTAATCCATTATTCAGAGTGGTTGCAATCAGCAGGCAACTGTGTTCATAGAATCGAAGAACCTCCAGGTTATCTCAAAGGAAGATGTGAATTAAAATTTATTTAGCAATTCATGTGCAGTACATTGCATTAAATATTCACTATGTTTGTCAGAGGCAAAGAGGAGAAAAGAGGGGAAAATCTCAGACTTCTGAGAAAATCTCTTTACAGATTTCTGAAGTATTCAACCACAATCAGATTTTTTTCTCTAATTGTAGTTTTCATCTTGCTTCTACCTTCATGACAAAGGGGAGCTCCTCGGGCTTTCGTTTGGCTTGTGAAGGTGGGCAAAGCAGTGTTTTTAATTCTTCTTATGAAAACCTGACTTACAAAAAAAATAAAACTGAAGATCCTGTGTCAGTGGGAAGTTGTCCGCAGAAACTGAGGTAGGCTAAAGAACATGTAATATAAAGCACAGGACCATTTAGCAAGTCTTTGTCTTCCCTGCTTGGTCCCACATGGAAGACAGAATGAACCAAAGAAAGAATGAACTATTCCATCTTTGTTACTTTCTTTCCTTCAAATAGAGCATTTCAACGTACATTTAGGGAGCATTTCAAGTTACAGCACATTATTAAGGCACTACTTAAATGAAAAGGAATGGTTGAAAAGTGAAAATTAGTTATACAAAGGAACAAATGCAAGATCTATATTTTAAGTATGTGGTTTAATTCCAATGTGGAAAGAAGAGACTCTTTTAGAAAGCAACCTTATAAAGTGAAAGAGATCTTGTGCAATAGAGAAGAGGCCTTACCTTAAATTGTTTGATTTAAAGCAGAACTTGAACCTTGGCCACTCCATACTGCAGCTAACACTTTCCATTGTTGGGTAGTAAGCTCATACTGTTTCCTATCAGGAAGAATCCTGTGTCAGGAAGAATGGTCTTAAATCTGTCTCCTAAATCCCTAGCTGTTAGGATATTGAGCCAACAAAAATTTTATTAAAATGTAAATATTTCTGATTTTCTCTTATGATTATTTTGAACAAATTAACGTTTTCTAGTGGAACAACACTTCATAGGAAAAATCTCAATTCCCTCTATAAATAAGATTAGCAAGCACTTTAATTCTAAACAGTAAATTTGCCTCTTTCTGATGCCTGACAGAAACATGAATCATGCCCTGAAGGAAATAACGGATTGTGTGGCTGTTGTTAATGATTTGAGAGAAAGTTTTTAGAAGAACTCTATCCCTCGCAATTTATGTATGCCAATAGACTGTTCCCATCATCCACCATTTCAAAACATTATAGAAGCTTTACAGTTTTATTCATTTAGTATCGAACTTTGTGCAGGCTTTGGAGGAGAGTTGAGAAACTGGGCAGCTCCATCTTCTACAAATAACAAGTTACAGCATGCATAACCCTAGCCTAGGACAGTGACAAATCCTAGCTGTCCTTACAGTGTACAAAGTTTGAGCATTTATAGAAATGACTTCTCACTTGACTTGTCTATCAAATTTTGACCACAAAATGGTACTGAGGGTGCAGCTGGGGTACAGGTCAGCAGTCTGGGACAGTGCTGCAAGTCCTACCTGCTCACATCAGTATTCTGCTTGAAGCTAAGCAAAAAAAAATCAACATAGTCTGTAATTATCTGTCTGTTTGAGTCTTTCAAACATTATAATGAGAACCTTGGGCCTTGAGCACACAGAGGTGTTTTTGGGTTCAGGCTTGTGCTCAAAACCCAGTATGCTGTAGCCATTATCTTCTTCAAAAGGCTTTTTCTAGATTTAACACTGACTTCATATCATGGAAACTGGCCTTTGAACGCATTTCAGTTTTCCAATTAATACCTTCCCACAATCTTCAACACTATTAGGACTAGTAAAGTGATTTTTCAAATACACAAAGGCCCTCCTTTTCTCTTGTCAGAAAATCTGATGCAACAACATGGAAGAGTTGTGCTTAGGTAAGAGTAAGAAAATAAGGAAAGAACTTTGCTATCACAGTAGTTTCCTATGTATTGAGTATGACAGAAAAAAACCTAGACCATAGAACACATGCAAAGATTTAGTGTTTACCCTTGAAATTACTGTAAGACAACTCAAATGTTATAAATGAAATTAATTAAAAAATCAGTCATGAAAGGACTGAAGAACCCCAGAATTGATTGTCTAGGGAAATTTAGGGTCTAAATCATTGGAAGTTTTAAGAACAGGTCGGACAAACCCTTGTCAATGATGATTTAGGTCTTGTCAATCCTGCCTTTGAACTTCTCAGGGTCCCCTGCAGCTCTTCTTTGTTCTATGGTTTTATATACATTCCATTAGTTTATTTTAAATGTCTGAGATTCATCCTACTCTTTTCCATTTGGCAGTCTCAGGAGTATATGTGTAGCACCAAGTCATTCAAGAATTAGGAAGTTCTTCTCACATTTCTGCTTGACAGTTTCTTTCTTAAATTCTGTTAATCTAAGGAAAAAGCCTGAAACTCTCATGATGGTTTTTAGGATTAAAAAAAAATATTTGTTTGATATCTATCTTAAAAAGAAATATAGGTAACATAAAATTTCTAATTTTATTTATTCTTTATGCTTTCAGAATTTCTATATCAAACATTCCTTTCACAATTTGGATAAAATAGTTGATTCAAGGAATGAAGTGTTTTTATTTCTGTGTCTAAACTACCTGTGAATAGTGGTCTCTGTCTTGTGGGACTGTCACATTTTTCAGACTAGCTCCTTTGCATAGTTGCAGTTTTCTTTGAAATTCGTGTCCAGACTGGACCAATTACATATGTTACATTCTGCAAGAGAATGACCTTCTCATAAGCATGGAGAGTTTGATTTGAATTAAAAAGTTGTATCTTTTATTAAGTGAAAAAAGAAAACTGCTTTATTTCTTCTCGGTGATTTTGCTGAGGGCACTCTTGGGCTTCTGCAGCATGACTGCAGTCACAGAAATGCCCTAACAATCATCGATCAATCAAATGCAGAGACACATAATGACCATTATTTAATATAAAATTAGTTGGTTTATGTTTTCACCTGGCAGTCTATTTTTAGTATGTAGTTTTCTCTCTAACTTATAATCTTTTTAACATCAGTTCTTTGCTTGAAAATTACAAGCTTTCTGTAACATGCAGACTATATGCAGCAGCCTTTTTAGCAACTGTAATTGGGGGAAAACATTAATACAAACAGATGAATACTGAAAGTGGGGTAAACGGAGCTAAGGAACAGAAAGAGAAAAAGAAAGCATGAACACCAAATGAAATACACATATAAATTTAGCTTCACACATGTTTTCATAAAGAAATGAATATATTCCATTTCTATACCTTTTGTAATTTCTACCACTTTTACAACATTTTCTGTTTTACAGTAATTTTGGTATGGTAATAGCCACCTCACTCTTTGAGGTATTCTAATACTGAGATTCCTTGCAGAAAGAATACTAGTCAGTAGGTAAGGTTTTAATTATGGGGTTTTTACACTTCTTTTTTGTGGATCCGTATCAAACTTTTATACCATATAATGCTTTATCTGAACTGATCAAACTCTGTCTTTAAACCAATCATGACTATTCTTAATGCTCCTATTGGAACCATGTTCCAGAATACTATTCCTTCAACAAAGAGAAACTGCTCGTATAGTTTACATAATTTATATTTAATTGACTAATTTTTACAATGATTATTCTTATACTGAAATTGTTAGCTTAACTCTTGTTTTTCCCCACTACTAATGCTAACTAATACACTTTTGAGAACAAATACTGCAAGTTTTTTACCTTTATATTATTCTATTAACCAGCTGAAAACTTTCTACAGATACTTAGAGCGTCTACTTAGCAGTTCTGTTCTGGATGCAGTACCTGTAAAAATTCTATCTCCTAATTATCATAATGAAGATAATTCTTCTAAATGACACTCCTATTTTAAGATCATTATTTGATCTAGAGACTTCAGGGGAATTACCAGCTAAAGCCATACAGAATTGTTCATGGCAAACCTTACTATTTGAATACTTCATACAAAGAAACCCCGAATAGCATGCCAGAAAGTTTTCACTCAGGTAGCTAAGATTGGAGAATTACTCTCAGATTAATTTTGCATCTGGATGTCCCAAATGATACAGTGCTGCAACATATAAAAAAATAGTATAAAGAATTTATTAGACACTAAGAGAAATCAGCCATTGTTACGCTATGGCTTTTATCTTGATCAATTCCCTAGCAAGAAAAAAATTTCAATTACTTTTTCAATTCTAGGTGATATTACAGCATGATATTTTTTTTACTTCTGTTTCAGAAAAAATACTTTTAGTTTTTTAGACATTAAGTCCTGACATAAGTGAAATAAATTCAAAATTAGTTTCTGTTTCCAAATATATTTTTATAATAGGAGATGTAATTATCTAACTTCCATTGTAATTTATCTGGATATATCGAAAACACAATTTTTTTTTACAAGAACGTAACAAAATGTTTTTCATTTACAATATGTAGCCCTTTAAAAGATTTCTTTGATGGAGGTCATTGTATTTTTAGTTACCTATTCCCTGACCTGTGTATATGTATAATTAAGGCCCAAAGGTGTACATATATGTGTGTATACACTTTCTTTTTCCTTCTCTCTCTGTCAATCCATCCATCTTCATGGACAGTATATTCATATAGTGAATATTTCCCTGTATGTTTTAATTTCTGATCTACATAAGTCAATTTAATTTCTTACCATCTAAGGTATTCAGTAAGAAACTAAATTTACTTGGAAGCTGATGTGAAAGGAATACATTTATATTTAGTACATGTAGTTCTTACATAGTCTTACCGTGCAAGAAAATACTTTTTAAAAAATGTACAGCTGCATATTACTCCCACTGTAAACAGACTAAAGCACTCAGCGGCATTAACCTAAAGCATCTGGGAACGTATCAGTTAGAACAGGTAATTTTGGGGCAAAATCAGGAATGAAAAAAATTCAGGTCAGTACGTGCAGTTGATTGTCTTTCACTCTCTCTCTCTAAGTAATTCTAATGTACATTTGACCATTTAAATAATGTTAAAATTCACTTTAGAATACTTGTTAGACATGATTTTGCTCTCTTTTTTCCACTGAGAGAAATTTACAAGCAAATATTTGTGAATTACAATATACAATCACTTTTCTGCTCTGGTTGTTCCTACATTTTGGGAGAGGTGATATGGATGTGAAAGAAATATTTATTAGGGTGTGCAGACTCTGTTTTAATAAGACAGCAAAGAACAATAATAAAAAAACCCATTTACTGTTATGTCCACACAACAGGAGAAAAAGTTTTTACTTTCACCTTCAGCAGTTAAAACAAGCTTGCACTGATTTCAATAGCTAAAGAAGTACTCATGTAAATTCTACACTTCAGCTTTAAGACAGAACACTACAGCTCAAAGAGAAGTATTCATCGCTTTTTAATGCATGTGATGGCATGAATACTCCTTTTGTCTTCCTTTAAATCTGAATACCTTGCAAAATCTTTTTGGTTGAGCACAGTAGAACAGAGCGCTGTGTGTCATTCAGTAATAACTTCACAAGTCTGAATTTCCATCTGTAAGCAGGCTGAGAAACTTCTGTCTAATTGTGCCTCTAATTTTCCTTGTAAGCAGTCTGAATTTAGCCTGACAGCAAAACCCATCTGCTCTTTTAGTTAAGAGGCAAAATCTTGCCACTTTATCTACTTAATCTGTCATATGGCATCACAATATACCCTACTAGGAAAGACAGAGCTCTGAGTGTGATGGCTAAATATGCGTGTAAATGTAGGGTATTTTTGCCTTGGAAGAACAAGAGAGGATACTCTAAGTTTTACTCAGCAATGATCCCACATGAAAGCATCATTCATAGATGGATATCACACTTAGCGTTTGGTTTAGTCACAATATTGTCCTAAATAAGAGGGAGTGGATTTTAACTAAACAGTTGGGTATAGGTGTATACAAGATAGTAGATTAACAAAAGTCAAGCAACAGTAATATATGATAAGCATGAATTACTTGGATTGAAACACATGAAGATCATGAAGATCCTATAGCTTTGGCTGGCATGATACTACTCATTCAGTGATTGTGTCTTGCTAAAAAGAGTGTCTAAATGTCATTAGTAATGGGGTTTCAGAAGTATTATCTTTAACTGTGCTCATTTGCTGCTGTAGCATCTGCAAAGCTTGTAGAAGCAGGACAGTCACTATGGTGATTAACTTTCTTGGGGTTTTCTGAGGCTTTAAAAATTTATATTTAAACCTTGTCTGTGCTTTGTTCTAAACCAGGAGTGTGAAAAATTGCAATGACAAAGTTGTAATGGTGATGCAGTAGCAAAATAAAATCACTATCCGATATACTCACTGTGTTTAAATAACTGAGTTTGTGAGTGAGTCACTCATAAAGGTAATCATCCTTGATAAACTTTCAGCAGCATACAGGTCCTCCCTTTCCTTTATGTTACAAAAAGCAAATGAAAGATATTTATCTTGAGGAAGAAGTCTATCTATTGTTAGGGATTTGGGAAAAAATGCGAGTGCAGAACACAGCCCTGTGACTTCTAAAATCACTGCAGCAGCTAAAAAATCCCTGCCTCAGGCATAATACATACAGTCTGGTATAAGCTGTAGAAACTCTAAGCAAAAATAAGAGCTCCAATGTTACCAAATGTTACACAGTGACAAAAATAGACAACATGCTTTTCTGCTTTAACTTTGCAATTTATTTCATTTGAACTTGGTGGTTGGTTGCTGTGAAACCAACTGCTTGGTTGCTGTGAAAAAACATTACTGAAATACCTACTAAGGCAAAGAAGTGATATTTTTTGATAAAAGAATATGGAAGATGGGACAGTAAGGATGTTTCATGGTCCTGGACTATTTCAGAAGACACAGAGGCTCTTCCTGTTTGCGTAAGGCACTGCATCTGAGATGAGATGGTTTCATTCGCCTTCATGCAGCATTTTCCCTACATGTAACAAGTCAGGACCAACAACCCAGACTGCTATCTGGTTTCGTTCCCTTTGGCACTCATTGTGACACTAGATAGTCATTAGAACTGCTTTCTGTGAACTGAGTAGACAGAAGGGTGGAGTGATTCCCTCCCTGTCCTAGACTGTTCTCTTTACTCACCTTAACTGAACAGTTTGATTTGGCTAAAGCTGTCCCACTATTCAACAGATAAATTGCTTTTCTGTGTACAAATCCCACCGAAATCAGTGAAACTACTGTAGCAAGCATATACCTGCCAGTGTCACTTAATAACATCCAAAAGAGACACAAAACAATAACTTGTAGTTGAAGCAGTAGTTATAATTGACTTGTTTTCCATATTAGCTGATGAAAAGCCTAATGTTCAGTGAAGGAAAAAGTCACTTAAAAGCCATATTTTTTGGCCTGCTTCTTGACTGAGTTTTCAGCTTCTTACCTCCTGCCTGCTCTTTTGAAGTGCTACCTTTCTTATCTCTTTCAGTTTAGAAAATGTCTAAAGTTTTATAACTTTCATTTTGCTTTGCCTTGGAAACAGAGCTGTACAGGGTGCTAAGTTAATATGGAGTAAATCAAGAAACTGATTAATTTTGTGATCACAATTAAATTAAAAGAAATTAAACTTTCTGAGTCAACATTAGCTTTTGGCATTCACAACTGCCAGGGTTTACTAGTCAACTCCATCTGTCCACAGCAAAAAAACAGTTTTCCAAAATGATAAATCATATTTTTATTTAAAAAATAAATTATTGGAAAAAATAAATCTGCATAAACCTGGAGAGTTGTTGACTAAGTAGAAGCATTAGATGGTATAGAACAACTTATTAGCAGTAAATGTGTCCAAGTGTAACACAAAATAGATGTAGAATTGCATAGAAAACCATAGTTGCTCATAAAATTCATTCATTATGTTATACAGTTTTTACAGGATGACACCAGGGACTCTGTCATCTTGTTCTTAGATGCATCCCAGAATAACCTGTAAAACACTTTCATTGCATGTCCTACAGGAAGTTTATTGTAAGCAATCTAAACCACTCCAAAACAAAGAGGAAGCACTATATAGTAGATAACATGGGAAAATGAAAATGCAGAAAGCTTAGGCTAATGGATCATCTTCTGCAGAATTTATGTGTGATCTTGTTGAGTTGAGCAACCCACATGAATTTATTTCCATGTCTGTAAAACGGCAATAACGTTTGTCTATGCAAACATAAAGCTATGAAGCTCAGTCTAATCATATTTGTCAAGAATCTTGAAATTCTTGTACACAAGACTGAATTATTTAT
Organism: Rhinoptilus africanus; assembly: GCA_013400135.1. NCBI lineage: Eukaryota > Metazoa > Chordata > Aves > Charadriiformes > Glareolidae > Rhinoptilus > Rhinoptilus africanus. Next base: position 14,728 of record VXBO01011231.1, read on the forward strand.
TGTTGCTTCATCTTTTACATAAAACAAAGACTGAGATGTGAAAGAGTACGATTTAGACGTCATTGCTGTATATAATATATGCCGTGTCAATTAAATTAATGTAAAATCAAAGATGTTTGGCTAATATTTATAATGCCAGGACTAAAACTCCTTGGAAAATTTCTGTTAGAATACTTTTCAATGGGAGATGTTCAAAAAATTGATGTTTTATGCCTGCAATTTTGCAGTATTTTTGGATGATAAAAGTAAAAATTAGTTACACAAAGGTAGTGAGATATTAGGATGCAGAAGTACGTCATCTCTGCCTATAAGGTTTTCAACAATTCCATTGTAACCAGTAAAACTGGCAGGAATTTTGCCCAGAAAGCAAGACAAGTATTTCTCTTTATGTTATCCCAAACCGAATTTTCCTGGGAATCCCTTTGGTCTTAAAAGTTGTATTTTTAGTTTTTATCCTGAAGAGGGATAACAAAGGTTTCCATTAATTTAGAGGGGAGATTTTAATTTTTCTATTGCTGTTTATACAGAAAGCCATTAGGCAAGTAGTAGACTTAAACTCAAATATTTCTGAGTGCCATGCTATTGTGCAATATAAACACATGCCATTGAAGAGCCTTGGTATAATAGGATAAACCAATTGATACATATATAGCAGAGGCAGCTGCTCTGAACAATGACTTATCTGAAAATCCATGGACTTTCTATGTGTCTGACATCTTCAATGTACAAATTTCAGCTGCACTAGGTTACAAATGAAAAAGTATAGTTTAATAATCCCAGTCACATTGAAACATATTCTGCTTTCTCTACTGTCCAATATCCTGGGACTTTGTGAAAATAAGAGCAAATGACATGAATGTGACAGGATATTATTCAGAGACCTTTCACTGATCCATCTTCTCCCAGTTCATATTACACTGATGTTATTCCTCTAGGAATTATTGTTGAGGAAGTGATATAGCATATTATATAATTATTCTTTTATCTCACAATGTTTTTATTTCCAAAACTGGAAGGATGAGGGGAAAGATCATCTTCTAGTAGCTTTACCTATGAATTCAAGAGACAGTCTTAAAGTTGTTCTACAAACACCAAAATCCATAAAAAATTTTTACACTCTGAAACCTTATGATAAGGAGCTATATTTTTAGGAAATGCACAGTATTTTATAGAGAAACTAAAAGAATGTTCAATTGCAGAAAATTTTAAAAGGACTAATTTATTTTTTAAAATATTGCACTGTCAAAGATATATGTTTTCCTACAGTTAAACTTCTAACAAGTTAGGAATTCCAGTTTCAATTTCCAGCAGGCACACATACATATTATGCTTTGCTGCCTGCAACACTGAACTCCACTTATTGTGTAATCAGACCTCATATGGAAAACGCACTTTTGTCGTTATAGCTAGGTACTTTGGTATTACTTTTCTGTCGATGGGTACTCTAAGGAACTAATTCCCCTCCATTAGATATGATTTGCCAGTAGCAAAAGAGAGGCTAATTCTTGGGCTGATGGAATATGAAAAGGATTGGGATATGAGGACAGAAATATAACAGTATAAAGGTTTTGCCGCGGCGTATGCTTGGCACCTACATTTACTTTAGGCTACTGTTCCAAATGAACTTTTTTTCTTCCTTATTCCCAGTATTCATCTCAGATGCTTTTAGAAGGTTTCACTGCAACTTAAACACTGAACATTACAGCTGCAAAATCCAGGTGCTCCATTGTAATATACAATTTTCTAGCAACAGCATCTGGACACTTGGCTGGCTGCACCGCGGAAAGCAACTGGCTCTAACATTGCTTGTATTGGCATCCAAGGAATTGCCTAAGGATCACTCTGCTGTGGGGCTGGCTGGGACACGCTACCCAGCTGGAGGCCGTAGTCCTTTGATAGGCCTGTCATTGTCAAGAATTTGTTCAAGTTTATATCCCTAAGAATAAAATCTTGTTCAAATTTCTCATGATCTCTTCCACATGTAAAGCCCTGTTATGGTAAAAAGGAGCTTGCCCAAATTCATTGGAGTTGAGATATAAAGAACTTTTAAGGACCCACTACTTTGGCTAACTCTTTCACAATCCATACCGTGGAGAATACGCCACAGAAAACGACATTTCTGTTTCATGTCAACCTTTTATTCCAAAACGAAGCCATTGTGAGATAATTGATTTGTAGTAAAAATGAAGAGATTTTAATCTGAAGTGTAAAAAACCACCCACAAAACAAAACACAAAAAACATCACCACAAAGACCTTGAGCTGTTAAAGGAAATAACCTGAGGAAAAAAAATGGCAAAGTCTTTCAAGCATACTTCTCATGGGAGTACAGACTTGCGACTGGAAATACTTCCTTTCACATAGACATTCAAGAATATATACAAGAAATTCAGAAAACCTCTGGTAAAGAGGTGAAAGGACCTGTGTAATTAAGAAAATTAATAATATTTGCTCTATGCATGTAATAGGACTGTAAAAGGTTTTTTTCTTTTAAATCAATAATGTATTTTGTAAAGTTATTCTTTTTTTTCTTTTTCAAGTTACAGGCACTCAATAATAACCAACAACCAATTTATTCCAGAGTCAGAGCACAACTCAGAGCTGTTCTTCTACATCCAGAGGAAATGGCTGGCAAAACAGTTGTGTGGATATTAGTAATGAGCTCGTATATAGTCTTTTCCCCTCTTTAATGACTGCTAATATTTCTGAGCTTCTCCAAGTGTCTTCTTCTGCCTCCTACAGCTAGAAACTTCCTGTGCATCACCCTGATTCCAGCAAAGAACCACACCAAATACTGTTGGTTCTAAATCATTGGTTTGGAAACTGTCCTACACAAATCCTTTGTGACAGCAGAAAAAAGGGTGCAAAGGTCACCTGACTGCTCTACTGCAGTTTACCAGCATCTCAATTCCATGTAGCCTGCAAGGCAACTATACTGAGTCTAATGTCAAAATATAAGAAGAATGCAAAAATGTCCTGCTTTGCGTATATGGATGCTAATAAATGTATTTTCTTTACAGGAAAATCTCTGGGGTTTTTTTTCTGGAAAATGTGTGATTATTGGTTAATATGACAGGGAGTGACAAAAAAAACAATAAAATCACTGTGTTAACTCAATTCTTTGGCTTTAATTGTTTGTTGAAATATGTGAAAAACTCCATGCAGATCAGGCAGACGTCCTGGTAGGGACAACGTTATTACCATTTTGAGGAGAGCGACAATGTGTAGAAGTTCCCAGACGAGATTTATGAACAATTGCAAATTATGGCTGGTTATTTTAGTAACAAATGAGCTAGGAACAAGTTCAGGCGATACCTACCATAAAACCTGGAATAAGGTCAACATTAGGGTATGCATATATCTGGAGCTTGATATTTGTTGACCGAGGACAATTTTTCCTTTTGTTCACACATCCACAAGGTCACCCACTTTTCTTTGGCATTTCTGTGCTTAAATCACCATAAAAAGAGGCAGGCTCTATATTTAGGACCTCTGAATACATATTCAGGGCATACAGATTTCTCGATTAACTACATCTATCTCTTAAACTTCTAACTGACTCTAGGCACTGTAATTTCCTAGATAGAAAATATGTCACTTTTTCAGACATTTCAGTACCTAGGATATCCGTTGGTGATCTGAACGAGGTCATAACTTCCATTACTTGCGTTTCTCCTTAACACTGAGGAAATTACATTTGGTACATCAAAGACATTCTACAGCGCTTTGTGCCATGATGTTCTCTGATGAACCTATAAAATATTTCATTAATATTTTCATGAAAAGTTATCCTATAGAAATTATGAAGACTGTGTATTACTATGTTACTTATTATTCCTCCCACTCTTTCTGGATCTACTTAGGAATTCTCAGGTGAGGTGAAGAGAAAAGTCCACTCACCACTATTCATGGTCTCTTTGATTAGGCAACCATGTGGTAGCCAGAATACCATCACCTTTTCATGATGTTCCTTAAAACAATGTTGGAAAACTTCATTAAACTCATGGAGTGAGGGAGCAAAGAACAAGACTTCTTCCATCTGTTCATATACCTGGAATAGTAAATTAGGAAACACTTTCAATGGTTTAATGATGCAGTTAGTTGCCCAGACAAAGCTCAGACCCACCCAGGTTGATGGAGGTGCAGAGCCCTGTGTGGGCAGCTGTACCACTTACAAAGTTTTCAGGCCACATGAATCTTCAGTAAGAAAGTGCAGCCAGGAGTAAACTGGCATCATGTAGAGACATTCCCTTGAACTCTAAGGCCCTTGATCTAAACCTGCTGAGGCAGAGTACTCCAACACAGACCCAGCCCAAGGGGTTTTGCCAAGTTTTTCTAGCCAGGCCAGCTCACAGGGAATCAGTCTTTCACACTTGATCTCTTGTGCCCATTAGAGCAGAAGTAGTGCCACGGCACTTCCCAGAGGGCATCCTGGTGCAGTGCTAGACACAAGCTGAGTCTCAGTGCTAGCAAGGCCACAGTCTTGCTTTAATGAGTCACTTCTTCCAAATGTGGGGAAAGTAGAGCAGAAACCTGACTACAGGAGCCAGACTAAATCTGGCATGCCTATTGCTGACATAAAGCTCACAAGCCTGCCTCACCAAAACTGGTTCTTTGCACATAGAGAGAGGACAGGAGCTCTCCATATAACTCTTTCCAGTGGCCAAGTAAAATTTTCTGTTGCTAATGGTCTCTGACCCATGCATATTGGTCAGCTTTTCCAGGGTTTGTTCGGCAGACTGCAGTTTGATGCGGACAAAGGCATGCCAGGAGTCATTTGAACAGATTAACAGATTAGCTGGTGGAATAGCATTATTATCCATTGCTGCCTAATTTACTACTATAGATGCTGCATATTTCCTAGATCTATCCATTAGCCTTGCTCTGTATTATTCAGGTTAGTGGACAGTTGATTGCAATTCACATTAAGCCAATAACTACTACTTCCATATAGCATTATTTAATTGTGCTCTTCTGCTTTTATACAAATTTTAGAACATAATTACCTTAGGTCAAATACACATCACACCATTACACAGTTTTGATGGGATAACTGACTTAAAGTACTGTGGTTAAAAAAAAAAAAAAAAAAAAAA
>VXBO01011233.1:2803-16382 GCA_013400135.1 Rhinoptilus africanus
CTCCTTTTCTGTAGGACAGAACTGCTGGGATTTCTGTGAGCTCTTCTGTTCTGTGCACAGGAAGAGCACAAAAGCTTAGGCTGCTTTTATTAACCGGGTATTGAACTTCTTGCAGCGAGCGTAGGTTCAGAAAGAATCCAGTCAATCTGTTGGACTTCTGTTCCGCACATCTCTGATCTGTCTTTCCTCAATGTGCACTGCTTTTACGACACAGTGTGGCAGGAAAGTAACCTGGTTTTTTTTCTACTCCACTGAGAGTCCTGAGTTACACGGTATTATTGCAGTTAAAATGAGTCACAAGCTAGTCATTTAATTAAGTAACAGCGTTCAACATCTGATCCAATTTGGCCCTCTTAATGAGTTTTTTCTGGCTCCGGAATAGGTTTTTCCTGGTGAAGTATTTGTTGGACAAGAGGCAATGTCACAACTTTCATAATGTTAAATTGCTGCACTGCTTTATAAGTTCGATTTACCCATTTATCACTTTTCAAAACGGTTCTGAACCTTCTTTAGCAAAGCTTCAAAATGGAGCCAGAAGAGAATAGGTTAACCATGAAAGAAGAAGCTATCCATTAACTATGTTAATCATTATAATCAAGTCCTCAAAAAATACCTTTAATAATGAACCGGAAAAGCAAATTCTATTTCAATCAATCAACCTCCTCCTTTTCAGTCAAGTGCTTCAGTATTGTGATATATGGAGAGATGTGTAGATACAGATATATGGAAATACTTTGTTAGACTGAGAGTTTTAAGAGCATGAGATGTAATCACAGAGCTTGATTTAGCATTTTTATCACATGGATAAAAATATGAAATATATACCAAAGAGGAATTTCTAAAGAACTCGAAGATCTTATTGTAGCGATATTACTGTTTCCTATGCATAGCCTGTACCCAGTTCCTTTTCATTTTCTGATGATTCTGTTGCTTCTTTTTAGATTAGCTAAAGGCAATCATGGCTTTCATATCAGGAAAATACATGTTAAAGGTGAGATGGTGCTAGCAATGTGTCTGAAGAAGATGCTGCCACAGTTCATTATTTAACACTAGTGTAACACTGGATTTTCATAGGCCAGTTTTTAAATACCAGTCTGGTATTTAAAAATACAGTCATAGAAATGTTTTTAAATACCAGTCCTCATTTTTCTTTGATGCAGTATAAGTATCAATAACATTTGTAATTGTTAGAGAAGACACAGCTCATTCTGATTGTAAGGCCCAGCAATGAATATGTTTTTCATAGTAACTTGCTATAATGATTAAAAGAAAAATGATGTCTCAAAATTCTGGTATTTCAAGGATAATTTTTTTCATTTTCACTTTTTCCTCTCATTGCAAACTGTCCTCTGTTAGTGTGAGATGTAGACCTGATAGAACTTAATTTCTTATAAGTTGAATTACTTAATGCCTAATGAGATGTGAGTTCTGATCCCAGGCTTAGGGGATGCACAACATGTTCCCAGTGTACTGTAAGAGTTGAACTCAGCACTAACTTCTCCTCTGACTGGGGGACAAACAGCCTTTTTCTCACCTGTACTGGTTTCACAAAGCTTGTAGGAGCTGACCGTCCCTATCAGATGTAATTAAAAGAGGCTGATGGTGGTCTCAAGCTATGGGAATGTAAGTGCTTGTGTGCAAAATATGTTCAAAGAAATTTGGTTTCATTAGGGAGCCACCTTAAAATGTGAAACATCTTTGTAAACCTACAGATACTAGAAAATGTTTTTCAAGTGAACATGTATCTTCAAAGTACATTTCCAAACACTGTGAGGAAGACTACAAGAACTGAAGCAGATCAAAGAATGTGAGTTTCAGGAGCAAGGATGTTTTATTTCATACCTATTTCATTATCAGCCCCATGACTTTGCAGTTCTCCCTTCTGTGCAACGTTTCTGCCAAAACATTTTGGTTTTCAGGATTGCAGGGGTGGAGGGGAGAGGTCACAGAATCATAGAATCACTGAGGTTGGAAGGGACCTTGTAAGATCATCAAGTCCAACCATTAACCTACCCTGACAAAAACCACTTCTAAACCATGTCCCTAAGCACCTCATCTACCCTTTTCTTAAACACCTCCAGGGATGGTGAATCCACCACCTCCCTGGGCAGCCTCTTCCAATGTTTAATAACCCTTTCAGTGTCAAAATGTTTCCTGATATCCAATCTAAACCTGCTCTGACATAACTTGAACCCGTTTCCTCTTGTCCTATCCCTTGTCCCCAGGGAGAANCCAGATCCCTCTGCAGAGCCAACCTACCCTCCAGCAGATCAACACGCCCGCCCAGTTTAGTGTCATCTGCAAACTTACTGAGGGTGCATTCGATCCCCTCATCCAGATCATTGATAAAGATATTAAAGAGAACCGGCCTCTTAAAGAGAAGGTCTGCAGCTTCTAATTCAGCATTAACTGTGTGCTGGCACCTGCAGGCAGAATGTGCTTACTTGCTTCCCTGCCTGTGTCTATAGTTAATCGTGTAGTCAGTATTAATGCTCTTGCAGAAAATGGTTGGTAGTTGTGTCATTTGGTGATGGACTGTGATGCCTGTCTAGTCCTAGAGAGAGGTGTCATCTTTAGAAGATAAGTGATTTAGCTGGAGACGGATCCAGAGCAGCAGAACCTGTCTCCAACCGGCCACAGTGCTTATTCTCTCTCTAGTACATCAGTAGTGTTTCTTGCATGATGGAAGAGCGGGAGGTCACCATGCTGCTCTGGGGGATACTGGCTGCTTCTGGCACTTCGGTTGGTATAAGCAGTTATGGATTCATGCCCAGTAGGAGGAGCAATTCATTAGCAAGAAAACTTGGACTTCTGTTTTTCAATTAGATGTATTTAGACTTGGACTTCTGTTTTTCAATTAGATGTATGCTACTTGACCCAGGATGAGCGTGTCCCACAGACAGCATCAGGAGCACGTGGGTATGTATCCCACCCACCACCTTCCCTCAAAGTCGAGTGGCAGTGGTGGGAAGTGCCGTGGGAAGGGTACTGTGGGACCTGCTGATGCTGAGTATTAGGAATATTTGATCCTTGCATTATGAACATTCATAGTATGCCATTCCTGGAGTTTCCACTGTAAACAAATGTGGCTGAAAAACATGCCAGTCTGCTGTGCGCTGTTAGGGCGAGACCTAGAGCGGGTACTCGGATGGAGGGATTACTGCGGGTATTTGCATTCTGCGGAGGATTTTTACATGAGGGCAGAAACCTGTTGCTTTGTAATCTGTCGCTCAGTTCGCAGATTTTGAGGCCCATAAAAATGAAGCGATTAATCAAAGCGTGACTNGGCTGCGGCCGCGTCCGTGCGGCGGCGGGCGCGGGGGCACTGCCACCCCCCAGACCCCGGCCACCCCAAAATGCGGTTGTGCCGCCGGGCTTGCTGACGTGCATCGACGCCACTTCCTACTCCTAGCAGAGTTCGAAAGCGGGGTAGGATGGGGCAAGGAACTTTGTGGTGACAGCAAAATCCATGCCTGTGCCTTGCAGCCTCTCACCTCCCGCCCCTCAGCTCTGGTACAGTCCCCACTCCAGAGCAGGAGTGAGGGTGTACTTCTCGGTGACACAGCACCGGGACTCGTCATACTTACTTCTCCCAGCAAAATAATCAATGAGAGAGTAACGCCTTGTTGTCAGGGAGAGAGGGGGTTTGGAAGAACCCTAGCCTGAATGCTTAACACTTTGACAAAATCAAAACCTTGTAATGGAGGTGTTGCTTAACCTTAGTTCTGTGCAGCATTCTATCCTAGAATAAGGCGTTGCTTTATATAGCGAAGTTAAGCAATAACTAACTAAACATAACGAACTCAGGCAGAAATACAGAGTCGGTATTTTTCACGGGGGTGTAGCTGTTCCTCTGTAGCTCTGCTTCTCACCATTCCCACTGGTGGCTGACGCTGAAGCAAGGGGAGGGCACCTTGCCAGCTGGATGGGGACAGTACCATCGCACCTTTTGAGACAGGTTTACCTGCACAGCGGGGTCCACACATCAATGACGAGCATCCTTTCCAGTGTCAGCAAGCGCTAAGGATGAGGAAGATGACTATAACTACTCTTGCCAGATTTTTTTCCTCTGTCAGCTCTGTGCTTGGCATTAGGACACAGCCAGGCTCCCTCTTGGTTGTTCCTGTGTGTGGAGCTGCCACTGCCGACAGGATCACATTTACTCAGTCACAAGTGGTGCATGCTGGTCACTCCACTTTGCACATCTTTATTGCTGGTAATGCTTATGGGATATTTATATGACTATTACCTACTTTTCTATTTGCTAACTCTTGTTTTTTCCCTAATGTAAACTAAACTTACGAAACAGGTGGGAAGTGCAGGAAGAAGAAAGGGGGGATTCTGAGGCTGTTAGCAATTGCTTTCCATGAGAACCTATTACAATACTGAGATGTGCAGGTGGAGAGCCATGAGAATAACAGCACAAAGGCAACAGCATAGGAAGGAGAAGGGAAAAGACATGCTCATGTATGTGCAGCATTTGGCATGTCTGGCGTTTGCTGTTCAGCACTAAAGAACGTTAATAGAATTAAGTTGTGATCGTAAGATTAGACTCAGAGGCCTGCACGTTAAAACTTCACTACCAAGGAGGCAGGAAAGTTCACGCACTGTTTCTGCATGGCATGGTTAAGCTGAAGCTCAATGGTTAAGATCAGTCCCTATGCAAAAAAGAAAAAGTGGGTTCTGTTAAATTTTTAAAATGTGAACTGTAATTTTAATCTTGTTTCCCTGTTCTTACTTTCTCCCATCTATAGAAAACACATGGCACGAGCATCAACTCTCAGAAGATACCTTTTCATCAGTGGTTAAAGTTTTAGCAGGTTGGGGGATAACTACCATATCATTATTGTCAGTTGTAATCTTTTCCCTAATGGTGTGTGAGTACGTGTGAGATACAGTATGGGGAGAATAATAAGCATAAAGCCAGTGTGCACTGATCTGGGGTTTTTTCCTAGACATATAATTCATACTCCGTAAAAATATTTTGTCCAGAAGGATGTTGTCAGCTATTTCTTTATAAGCTAAAAGCTTACAATTTCTACTAAACAATTAAACATGATACAGGGGAATTTTGTGATCCAGTGTTTACTGGAAAAGCAGGGTGCCTGAGGTCGTATCTATTCACTGAAACTCATATCTCTCAAACTTTTAAGTTTAACAGGCCAAAAATGGGGGGAATAACTTAGCTTACCCAACACTGTGAGGAAACAAGCCCAGCTGGCTCACTTGGTTATTTTCTTTGCCAGAGGAATAAATGCTTCTGTCATGGTGACAGCTGAACATATCCTCAGTAAATAATGCCCTGTCATTGTGTTTACCACCTTGGCTGCTGTCATTTTCTTTTCTTTGAAGAAAAGGAGAGTCCCCAAAGACATGAGATAGGAGACACTGTTACAGATGGGCAACTGCACCAAAGGCTGGAAATGGCCCCAGGATTTCTGTGGTGGAACCCAAAATCAGTGCCCGCACCAGCCCAGCTCTCTTGTTGCAAAGCTCTTCCCCACCCTCCACCTCCTTCACGGTTGCACTGTGAGTTCTGTAAGGCATCCTGTAAAGAAGCAGGTCTGCCCTCACAGACCGGCGTCGAGAAGGGAACTGAAATGGACACGCCGTGGGTCTGCTACAGCCTTCATACGTTGCTGGTGGAAAGCTATACCTTGTCTGAACCCAGGATCTCACAGGTAGCAATGCAAGGGGGTGAAAAACATTGGCCAGTTATGTTCTGATGCCACTGTCTGTGCTGTAAAGCACATTAGGGAATAACTTGAGGCCACAGGCTGGAGACCGAGTGTCATGGTTTCTTAGACACAGAAAACAGGCCATTTTCCTTATCGTATATACAGAAATTACACACTGTACATTCTTACTAATGTCGTCCAAATCTCCATCCTATAATTAGCACATACTTACACTGCCAAGTCCCCTGCTTTCTTTCAAGTGGGTTTCTTGTTGAGCTGTTATTATGCATTTTTACCATGCTCATTATTCAGGCTTTTGTTTAAATAGCTCTGCTTTACCTGTGTATTTCTCTCGGGCAGCAGCTGACACTCGCCTGCTGCTGCCACAGACAGGTCCTGTTCCACCCAAATCCCATGGGTCTCTACTATGATTATGCATCTCCCAAAACAAACGGGAGCTGTTGTCAAGTTAAAGAGGAAACGGAGAACTCCATTCCTGTTCTTTTCTGTCTCAACCCTTCCTTGCAGACAGCTGCTCTGGGGAAGCTGTACAATATTCCTTGCTTGCAGTTCATCACGGCTTTCTCTGACTCTGCTTTTTATTTTCCAGGTTAGCCTGGTTTTTGCCTGTAAGACATTTTTGTTATTCACCTAAAGCAGAAGTAATTTTCAATAGTGAAAGAAGCTCATTCTTTAAATTTTTAAATCATTTTAGTAAGAGCTCTGTCTTCCAAGCAAACATTGAAGAAATCAGAAGGTTCTCCGTATTGCAGCAGTTCACATTCTGTCTGATTTACACACAGTGCACACTGTCAACCTCCTTTGTCCTTCGATGAGAAAAAGCCACTGAAACTGCTTCCTTTGTCTAGTAAAACTGTAATGGGAACGACAGCTGAAAACGAAGCTTCTTGGGCTCTCTGAAGCCGTATCAGACTAGAGGAGCCTGGGAAGTAAACTAAATTGAAATCCACATGAATTTCATACAAAACAGGGCTGTGTGGTGCAACTCTGAAAACGCACAGACTGGATTCTCAAGGGTGTTTCAGGCCCCTTGTGAAGTAGCACAGGACTTTCAAAAGCACCTTGGGGGCTGATCATCATATTCCTCTTTCTGTGTTACTACTAATTGCTAGTTGCAGCCTAGTAACAAAGCTAACAAAGGACGAGCAGGAAGTTAGTTCTGCGCCCATCTGCTGGGGTGTGAAAGCAGAGCAGCCTTGCGACGCCCACAGCGGCAGGATTTTTCTGCAGTGTTTCCTACAGCGTCACGCACACGTGAAGGAAAGGTGGCTGCTGAGCATGGCAGTCTGAGGTCTCTGCCAGGAGAAAATGAGCAGGTACCTCTGTTAGGTTTTTAGCTGCCCCAGATGGGGCAAGAAGAGGTGACCCAAAGGCCATGTGTTTTTTCTGGGCACTACCATCGCTCTGTAGGCTTTTGTAAACCATTACCTGTTTTGTATTTCGTCAATACACACTCTTACTCACATTGATCTTAACTCTGACTTGAAGCTAGGTGTTTTCCTTCTTTTTTTTTTTTAACTAACCACAATGCGAATGGATCCAGTGCTGGTACTTGTTCCCCCATGTTCCTTCAGGAAAACCAAAGGAAAAATCGAGTGCCCACATGTGTGCCAGAGGATGCTGTGAATCTGTAATGGAGTCTGGGCAGGGCATGAGTCTTCTGTTAATCAGTGATTACTGGAAAAAACCAAAATCTTTGCAGTGCATTGCGATGACTGAATCCTTGCTCCTCAGATTGTCCCATACTGCCTTCTACTTTGGAAACAAGCTCAGATCACTCCTTGCCTGATCACCCCTTTCGATTCAGGCTGATGTTTCCTACAGGACCAGAAAGATGTCTGCTTGAGCGCTTGCATAAGCCGCCCTGCCCCAGCCAGGCAAAGCAGTGTTTGCAAGACTTCACCATAGCCATCTACTGGAGCAGAGGCCACTCTCCTCAAGCTTCCCTGTTTTAATCAGGCTCCTTGTGGGCTTGTGTCCCCTGTTATTCACCCAGAAAGGAGCACGCCTTCCTCTCTTGTGGATCCCTTCAGCTCCCTGTGCCCTGGTTTCTGACCTCTGGAGCCGGGGTGGGGGGGTCAGTGTTAAAAGCAGCATTACAAGTGCTGAAGTACCATCAAGCAGGGTGCAACCAGATGCTGCAGGGAAGGACTGTCAGAGCAGAAGCACCATGGTCTACCAAAGGTGAATTTGGTCTAGAATCATCTTCAGAAGTGACAGAAATCTTATGGCAACACGCAGTGTCCCCACAAAGTCATTTTTGGACTGGCAGGTTAAGTGAAGGGTAAATTAACTGGCAGCACTTTGCTTTGAAATAATGTGTGTATTTAATTACAGATGTTCCCGGAATTCGGATATGATGCTTCACAGACTCTGCTTTGTAGGGCCTTCCTTACATAAAGAGAAGGTGCGGGGGTGTGAGGGAGAAGTTGCCTTGTTGCTCTTCCTCTTTAAGGATCGCTCTAAGCAAACGGATCATGTTGTGATACTGCTTTGCTGTGCACTGGTAAGTGAATTGACCTTTCAAACTTTACATTTCCAATGTTTTATATAGGAAACCTAAAAATACAGACAAACGTCTTATTCACTGCTATATTCTGTTCTCTTTATTAGCAATTTTCCAAGGAACTTTCCAATAGCAGCACCCCTGTCCTGTCCCATGCTTTACTGCCTGACAGTGCCAGAGAGCTGGTGTCCACAGAGGAGCTCCCAGCCTGCATAAAGGTTTTTATTCTGGTCCTGCCCATGCCGCTGTAGCTCTGCTTCACTATTACCGAAAATGCAGGCATATAAAGCCCTCCGCACAGGCCTTGAGGGAAGGACTCTGCCACCTTATTCACTAACCCCCGGCATCGCAGGAGAGTGTTGTAAAACCCCAGCACCACTCGTCACACCAGTTGTCTGCAAGTCAGACCACTTGTCTTCTCGTGATTAGGGAGGAAATTGCCACCCACCTTGCTGTCCTTGACTTCCAGTCCTGGTGGCTGGGTGTCTGGAAGCTGTACCTGCCCCACAGACCCACCTCTTGCTTTGACCTTCCGGAGCATTGATGTCCCACCAGGGAACCCACCCCTTGTCCAGCCGTTAATACTGACTCACAGGTGCCTCTCTCACCCAAGCCCTTTCATCCAGAGAAGTGTGTGAGCAAAGACTGAGTGGCTCTACCTGGTGTTTAGTCCTCTGAGAGGGGACTGCAGGAGTGCTCCAGACTGACACACGGAGGTTTTGGGGTGGGACACTGGCTCCCCAGAATTTCTCTGCTTGTACCTTTGACTCAGCTGGATGCGGTTTCAGTGAAGATCCAGCTGTCCGCCTGCTTGCTGGAAAGGCTCCCCTCACTGCGTACAGAGGAGGCTGGGTGGAACACCACAAGGTTCTGCAGGGCATTGCAGCTCTTCTGGCACCTTCTGAAACCTCCCTGATACTACTCTCTCCATGCTCCATCTGACTGATGGGGTCAAATCTTGCTTGGGTCACAGCAAATTAAGCCTAAAAAGGAAAAAGTTTCTTTTAACTCAGAGTGCTGTCTCGAGGGGCTGCCTTTTCCAGCAAACTACTAGCTGTGCAAGGAACTTTTCCTGACTCAAAAGTGGCTGTAGCTTAACTTCTTGCACTGCAGGAGCTAGTTTGGTTGGGCACACATTCCCCTGAGGAACATACCTTTGAAAAACACAGCAGAGTTTGTGATGAGAGACTGTGATGAGACACTGATTTGTGATCTGCATTTGGCTGGTGCCGGCCATGATCAGCCGGTGTTGGAGGAGACGTGCTGATGGGAACCTGTGGTGGAGGGATGCAAAAGCCTGGTGTGGCTCCTCTTCCTGTGATGCAGCCAGTCCTGATTAAAACCTACATGTGGTCAAAAGCTGCAGTCTTGGCCTTTCCATCCCAGCTGTTCTTGTGGTAGGTCCTTAGCATATGGCAAACCTTCTGCTAAAACCAGAATTATTTTCTGTTTCTCCCAGCCTGTTCTAGCACTTCCCAGGGCAGCTTCCCTCCTGCTGGGACAGGAGTGCTGCTTCACCTTTGTGTTTCAGCTGGCAAAGCTTCTGGCAGAGGGTTGGGCTCACGACGGCTGGTGGGGGCTGATGGAGAGCATATCACAGAATCACAGAATGGTAGGGGTTGGAAGGGCCCTCTGGAGATCATCTAGTCCAACCCCCTGCCAGAGCAGGGTCACCCAGAGCAGGTTGCACAGGAACCCATCCAGGCGGGTTTTGAATGTCTCCAGAGACGGAGACTCCACCACCTCCCTGGGCAGCCTGTGCCAGGGCTCTGCCACCCTCAAGGGAAAGAAGTTCCTCCTCATGATTAGGTGGAACTTCCTGTGCTCAAGTTGGTATCCTTGTCCACTTGTCCCAACTCTTGTATGTGTGTGCTGTCCCACCCTGCTCAGCTGGGCCAGCCAGCACGGCCGGGGCACAAACTGCAGGGACATGACTCATTCGTTGCTTCCTTGATGCCTGGGTCAAACGTGGGGCAGAGCTGAGCAGCAGAAACAAGCCCTTCAGCATGAATCCCAGCTCACCTGCCATCCCCTCACAAATGGGAAACAGGCCCTTGCCAGCTGATACCTCTCTCTTCTCACAGGGGACATCCCTGGGAAAAGCCAAGCTCTGCTCCACCATTGCTGGAATGGTGTGGTCCTGGAGGGATGCTGGGGAAGCTGGGCGGCTTCACAACGAAGCCCTGTGGTCACTGGGCACCCGCCTACTCTCTGTGAGGTGGTGGCTGTAACTCACCCTGACTGTTGGACCTCTCTTCAAGCAGACAGGCAGGAGCTTCCAAACAGGAGGGCAGTGATTCCTTTCCCTCCTGTTCGGCAACTTGCATGTCCCTTTTCACAGCCTGCTGGTCCAGATAGTCTTTCCCTGTGGAAGACTCTGTTCTTGTGGGATCTGGGATGCTTTTGCCTTTGCCCACTGGTTTTGGCCTGCTGGTGGCACCGGTGTTAGTGGGATGACCTGCCCAGGGTTGAGGAGGGGAGAGCATGAGCTTCCCCTGAGGACCACCTATAGTTTTCCTGGCACAGGGGCGTGGGGTGAGCAAATTCCTCCTCATCACGCAGCCCGAGAGAGCTGATAAATGATCACAGCACAGATGGGTAAACAGACGTTGTGAGTTGCTCCAAGGTCGCGGAAGAAAGTCTGTGTTAGGTCCAGGATAAAGACGTGATATACCTTTTTTCCTCAGCCCACTGCATTAGTGACAGGACCCTGCTGTCTCATCTGAGCATGCTGACCATCTATGAGGAGATGCTTAGAGCCTCCAGCAGGTGTCCATGCCAACAGCCAGAGCTCTGCCTCCCTGCCTTTTATGGCCCCTGTGTGAGGAAGAGGAGGAGGAATGAGGAGTGGTGACACCACTTCACCAGGCAGAGCAGAGGCAAGGCAGTCCGCCCCCCCTGCAGCGGCCAGCACAGTCCTGCCGAGTCAACATCAGCAGCTCTCCTTCCCGGAGAAAACCTGGATTTCGCCAGGACATCGGCATGCACCGCTCACTGCCCTTCTGGCGCAGTTACTAATATCAGCAGTGAGCGAAAATAAGTTAATCTAAAACTGCAATTCCATGCTGAAGTGCCAGTGACATTACCAGGCTAGCCGAGCTCTTCGGCAGTGCGTACGAGACCAACCAGAAACCTCTGATGCAATTACAGCCCTGTGCACAACGCCGCCGTGATAATAGGGCACAACAGCCAAGCAACCACGTCAGAGTTTTGAGAAGCATTTTCAAACCCTCTTTTTAATTAACTACCGCAGACACAGCATGGACCTGGGGCTGCTCCTAACAATGACGAAGTGAAGGAGTAGAAAGATGTGGGGGGAGAAGGTGGGAGGAGGGCAGGTTTAGAGGCTACTTTGTTGTGTTGCCACAGAAGAGTATGAAAGACAAAGAGAAAAGCAAAGAAAAATTGCAAAGGAGTTGGGAGAAAGGAAGGAGGGATCAGAAATGAGAATGAAGAAGGCATGTAAGTAAGACAGGTAATGGCTTTCAAACTGTGGCTTGAGGACTGCTTCCAAGTCGACTGCAAAAAGCAAGTTTGTGCAATTCAGCAATCTATGGAGAAGAAAGGAGGCGAACTACAGGACCAAAGTCCAGCAGTGAAGATGAAGCCCCTTCTGCTGCCTGACCGCACGTGATGGGCCTGGTTTTAGGGCGCCCAGGGATGCAGACGGTTCGTTTAGAAGGCAGTTCTCCTTATTCCTTTTTGAAAACATTTGTGAAAATGTAACTATTTGGTCTTGAAAAGAGAGCTCAGCAGCCCCATCTCACAGGCAAACTGAGCCCTGGTTTGAACCCTACGACCCGTGCATCCTCTGCCCAGAGGTGTGTTTGGTGGCCGAGGGCTCCTGCAGTGGCATGGCCCTGAAAATCAGCCCACCCCAGCCCCTGGAGGAGCCTGTGGACACAGCAGAGTCCAGGAGGGTGGTGGTCTTGTCCTCAGTGTTGCCAGTGCTTTGACTCCAGGTCCCTGCTCTAAAAGTGAGATGCAGGGTGTCATGTGTTTGATCATTACGGATAGGGGCAGACCCATCCACTCCTTTACTCCCTGGAGTAATTACTTCTCCCATTTAGGGTTCTTCCATCCTTAGGGACCTCACACTGAACCCTTAATTCTGAAGTATTGAAGACCTCCGCTGAGTTGCAGCCAGATGATGATGACATCTTACTGAAAATGACAGGAGCAGAAGGGATGGCTGTCTTCCCCAGGCAAGGTTAATGCCGCTACCAAATTCCCCCGCTGCATTGCAGGCGAACTCGGAAAGAGCACTATTTTTGGCAGGAATACACTTCCAGATTGCCTCCATTATACTCATGCATAAGCATTGTTGCCATCGTAGCTCGTAGCATGTGTTTGCCCATTCAAGTTTTGCAAATGTTGGCATGAGGAACATGAGGAAAGGAAACCTCTGGGGCATGGAGCAGGCGGCTTGGACAGCTGATCTCTTCCCAGCAGCATCCAGGCCCATCTCCTTCTGGAGTGATGCAACAAGGCAGGGGAAAAAAAGCCCAAGCGAGGAGACACGCAGAGTTTGCTTTGGCAGGCACCTCGCTGGTGGTGGGAGAATCAGCACCCAGAGAAAACACTGCAAGCACATGGTGAGCCCTCCCGTGGTTAACCGCAAAAAACTGCTGATGTGACTAATGTTGCTGCTGAGGTCTGTAGTTGCCGGCAAACAGAGAAAGTTGCAGTTTTCACAAGAGATAAGTTGCAATTTTTATTGCCCTATATACAGAGGTAGGAGGGGCGCCCGTGTGTGTGTGTTTGTGTGTTTACACCCCACATAAAATTAATGAACACATAGTGCTGTACCTAGGATCACATGCAAAAAGTGAAATTTGCCTGGCCTGCAAATTTTGCCGTCCAGCCTGGCCTTGAACAGCCTTGACCTCCAGGGATGGGGCAGCCACAGCTTCCCTGGGCAGCCTGTTCCAGTGCCTCACCACCCTCACAGGAAAGAATTTCTTCCTGATGTCT
This sequence comes from Rhinoptilus africanus, assembly GCA_013400135.1. NCBI lineage: Eukaryota > Metazoa > Chordata > Aves > Charadriiformes > Glareolidae > Rhinoptilus > Rhinoptilus africanus. The sequence continues at coordinate 15,983 of VXBO01011233.1, forward strand.
AATCTAAATCTCCCCTCCTTCAGCTTAAAACTGTTACCCCTCGTCCTATCAATACACTCCCTAATAAAGAGTCCTTCCCTATCTATCCTGTAGGCCCCCTTTAGGCACTGGAAGGGGCTATAAGGTCTCCCTGGACCCTTCTCTTCTCCAGTCATTTGGACACAGCTACCTTGAGAAACTCAGCTGCTGTCAGTCGACAGATCTTCATCGGAAAAATCAGATCACATTATTTGGTGTCAGCTGAGAACGTGTTCCTTGGTGTTAGCGAGACCCCCCTGCTTTCGTGTGCCCACGTTTCTCCCCTTGGAGCGGAGGGTGAAAGCTCCCACCCGCGGCAGCGCAGATGCAGCGGCTCTTTGCCTGCTCCCACCCGGGGCTGGCCGGTGGCCCCCACCGCCGG
>VXBO01011237.1:0-16411 GCA_013400135.1 Rhinoptilus africanus
AAAGCAATTTACTCTGTATGTACACCCTTCTCTAGTTACCAGAGTGTACAAAAAGTTTTCCTTCATTAGCCATTTGTTACTACATCTAATAATAGTATAAATGCACTTACACCTGGAGAAAGAATATTTTATCCAAGCAAAGATCTGTCATGAGTAACATATCTGGTCTCTTCTGATCCTTTCCATGCATTTTGAATCTATTTGTACTGGTCTTATTTAACACAGAACCAGGCAACAAATTCTGTTCCCTTCAGCAGCTTTTAGACAATGATGTCACCTCTAACAGCTGCTGTGTTTTGTTTAGGCTAAAGGATTTCACTTTCTCTAAGAAGAAATGCTACCTACAACCTCCAGTCATTCTTGTTCATTATCTTTGAATCTTCTCCAGCCATCTACTCTGTCCTGTAACTCATCACTGTAGCTTCACTCCCACTTTCCCAGATTTGAAAAGAATAACCAATATATTTATGTAGATTTAATTTCTTAATTCAAGCAAACTATGATAAATGAAACACACTCCACTCTATTTTCACTGAAAGTCCATTTTAATGTCATCTAACTAACACTCATTCAGGGCATTTTTCTGTACCACATGAGGTAATTTGTACATGTCTACAGGTCATGACAATCCATGAATTCATCACCAGGTATTTCTGCATCTGCTCGAATGTCATTTTCAGAGATGTTTTTAGTAAAGTCAGTCTCTTGTAGTGACTTCAAATGACAGACCAGATTTATCTGAAAAGTTCCAAGCCAGCATCTAAGCATGATTCCTGAAGCATTTATATTTTCTAGCATTTTAACACATACAGTCCATCAAGTCTGGGTTGAAATCCAGCGAAACTCGCTAATATAAAATAATTAACTTCAGTCACACAGTGTTCCTGTAAATAACATTTTACTCTGCTCCCACTTGACTGTTGCTTTCATTTATGTAGACCTACTTGTATTAAGGTCACTACAAACATTTCTAAATTGTACTGGTAATGCAAAAATAATAATAATAAAAAAATAAATCTGAATGTACCTCCCCACAGAAACAACAAAAAATCAGTGTGGTCATTAAGCATAGGTTTTCTTACAGAAGGATATACACGATTTTCAGCTTCACATAACAATGAAAAGCAATTTACCCCCTATTGTCAGCAAGTTGCATTCTGCCTAGAAATTCTTATTTTATGATCTACTTCTTATGCAAACAGAGGACTGCAATGCTTTAGTTCTATATAAGCTGAAGATGCCAGTCAGAAGAAACTCCAGTAGTGTACATAAAGCACTGCTAGCTAGAGATCACGAACATGCAGCCATAATGGTGATATGTTTTATAAGAGGTGGTCTCTAGGGAGCTTTATAGTATTGCTTTCACAGATGCTTCATTCAATTGACAGATCGCAATCCTTTAACCTGGCTAACAACTGAGAAGGCTGAAACCCCCCTAGGGTTAAATGGCAGAAGCGTCATTGCTGCAACAATTTACATTTATAAGTCTTGGAAAGGAAATTCTGTCTCCTCAGTGTCAGATATAAAAGGATCCAAGATTAAATATACTTCAGAGGTTTCCAATGGAAGTCAAATATCATCTGCACAAGAGTTGCTGAATGAATTTGACGTTTTTTTCCTAGTGTGAGGCAGCATTTATTTTAAAGGAATGTCTTGATACTACAGTAATACACACAGGATTAGTAGCTATACTAGAGAGTGTACCTTGTACAAGGCACTACATGTGTTTCTGTAACCCATACGAAGCCTTAGCACTAGTTATATGGGATTCATGTTGCACAGATCTGCTGTGAAACATTCTGCAAGAAATCCCAGTATCCTGTACTCCAAAGATCTACAACTGTTCTGTTTAGTAGACAGCAACCTCTGTCACTAAAGCACAATATGAGTGTGAAAATTTGAGCCCGGACAAAAGAACCACTTTGCCCTTCCCTTTTCCTTTCCAGTATGTGCTGATACACTTATTGGGCACACAAGAAACAAACAGTAAATATATAAAACATATATATATAGGCTTTAACCCTACACAGAAATTACAATTTCCCTTTCCCTTTCATTTGAAATATGCTACAGTTTCAATTGGTCCAGAGAGCAATTTTGTTATTCTGGTTATAAGAAAATGACTACTAGTTCATCTACGAACAAACCCAGCATTTTTCTGAATTAGAAGAATCTGCACCTGTCAGTTTATAGGGTCCTCAAAAATTCCTGAGGGACAACTCATTATTTTATGTCTCCTTGCTTCCTCACTTATTACTTTATGCACTCCAGCACAGAAAGCTTACTATCCTCAGTTGCTAGCTACAAGAGCTTTATTTCTCAAGCAACACTGAATATGACATGCACAATGTTCATTAATTTGTCTCGGTATTCTACTTATTTAATAATAAGAAATGTCATGCCATAGTTTTTACAATGATCCTTTAATTTTCCTTCCCAAATGTTAGGAAAAATGACCCTGCAAAACAAACAAAAATACTGAATATTCCATTTTGATATTTCCAGCTTGACTAAAACGTGATGGTTGCATACACAGTAACATACACTGTGCAATATAAAAAGACTGTTAAGTAAACAATAATAATAAAAAGATGTCCAATTTACTTAAGACTGAAATTTTAAAACTTTTTATATATATATATCTCCAATCTAAAATCATTCCAATTCCAGGAGTGGCTGGATGAAAGAGGGTTCAATTTAAGTTCAGGCATTATTAATAATACATCTATGGTATGGTAAAGAGTTTCATTTTATATCATGTTTTCATTAAAAACAAAAAGTGCAGAACATTGTAAGCACTTTAGAGATTATATTGGATTTGCTCTTGCTGTTGTGTCATGTTGCTATTCTAATTTTCACCTTCCTAAGCAGGTGAAAAATGTTTACACAGAGTCTCTGTAAAGACTTTAGAATATCCTCAAAAATATGCATTCTTCAAACTACAATCCAATAACATTGGGTTTAGGCAAAAAAAAAAAAAAAAAGCTATGGAAAAGCATGTACAGCACAGGATAGACAACAAGGCTAGGACCTAACAGATCTAGTTCCTACTCCTGTCTCCAACCTATGGAAAAGCTGTGAAAAACCCAATTATTTCTCAATTACACTTTTCCTACTTGTATTTATTGTTGATTTTGTGTGGATTTGGATGGATTGCCTCCCAAGTATTCATGTAAAACAAACTCAAAGATCCCTAATGGTGTCTTAGGCCTCCTTGTCAAACAGCAATTCAGTACACAGCAATTAAATCTGTGTGCACACTATAAGCAAATTTCAGCGTCAATTGTCATATTGCTTCCATTCTCTAAAAGAGCAGCAATGGTTATATCCTGAGTTAAAATGGCACCGTCACTTAATTGCGGTGTTAATGCAGTAAATGATACAGTGTTTCCTCACAATAACTACTATCCAAATAACTGGGTTAAGACACCCACATCACACCACTATTGCATAAAACGAAGTATTGCTTTGAAGAATACATGCAATTCCATTGCATAGTGCAAAGATTTTTTTCTTCTTTTAATTATTGGATCTATATTTGAAGTGGTGCATGTTGATCAAAAAGAGCACAAGACTGATTTAAACAGAGCCTTGAATGATCCTTTTCTTGCTTTTTCTTTTTCTCAAACTTCTTGTTTTTTTCCTGTTCCAAAACTAAAGTCCTTCCTCAGTGATATTCTGTCTGCCAATCTGAAAGAAAGTGAAATTTGCTTTACCAGTACCAAAAAAAGAAAAGGAATGGTTAGAGAAGCAATGAAATTAGGGCTTCGTTGTTTTTTTTTTTTTTTTTTTCCCACAGAGACTTAAATTCCTTTAAGAAACATGCAAATGAAGAGTGACACTAGAGGGATGAACACATTTAAACATTAGTTTTAGTAGACCTGAATTTATCTTTTAGTAAATGTTAAGAAATAGGATGAGCAGTGGTAATGAAAATACCAATTTTCAGTCATCTGGAGCCATAGAGAAAAAATTGGAAAGGAGTACTTTTATGTAATAAATGATGTGGGTTTTGGAGTCATTAATATACCTCTAAAGTTAACTGGGTACTCTGAAAGTTCACTTAAAAATATCTGTAGACTGATTCTTTTTTTCTCAAGGGTACACAAAGCTATACTAGACACGGTATTTCAAACAAAACATAACCAGAGGAAGTTAATATTGCACAAAACAATGACAGATCAGATGGATGAAGAATAACTAGGTAAGAATCCCGTACAATATTTTCAGATTTCCAGAAGTCAGCAGCTGAGCACCACTGGTATCTATCAGCTAGAGCTGGCCAGCCACATCTACCCAGGCTCCAGGAGATGAAGCTTCAGGTACCATTAAGGAGAAGCACCTTTGCAAGCCCTCCAGCCCAGTTTTTCTTTAGCTGAATAATTCAATGCACTAAGAGGAGGTGACAAACTGAACTTACAGGGTGAATAATTTTAGAACAGTCAACAACTAGACATCAGTGTGACTCAGCTTTCCTCTTTTGAAAATGTGGGTCAACTAATTCACTTGAGACCCTCTCTCATCTTCAGTAATAACCTGTGTCTAAATTATTATATAGAGAGGACTGTTCAGTTGTGTCAATAACAATCAGGATTGCAAAAGAGATCTGTACATTTTGAATGTATGCAAAACTTTAACTTTCATGCTAGAATATGACTTTCAGCATAAAACTCCCAAGTGTGTGGATCTATCAATGTTGATTTGTTTAAGGTCTTAATAGTTTTTGTCATCTTAATTCTCAGTGGACTGTTTCTGTTGTTTCTTTCAACTATAATGATACTTTGTCAACAGCCGCTAGGACATGCCCCAAAACCTTAGGTAAAACATAAAATGAAATTGCCAGCAGCTTCCATAAGTGCACAGCACTGTTGACAGGCAACCCATTAGCAGCAGACTGTCCCTGCTTTCTGGCAGCAGTAGTAAATCCAAGCATCCTGCTGCTTGCAGAGCTTTATCTGAATACACAATGCCAGTGCAGGCTGATCTCTTCAGGACTTTGACAAGTACGTGGAGAGTTTTGCAATTAATATTATTACTATGTACTTTCTGCCAGGAATGCCCTTGAAAGCATGAAATGTTCCCTGCTGTATCTGGGAAGGAGAAAAACACTGAGGACAAGGAAAAGGAGCTCATTTGATAACCAGGGCCATCTTAAAATGTTAAACTGTGAAGTAGTAAAATCCTTTTGAAGATAATTAAGCTAGTCATTAGCAGTATTTTAACTACAGCAATTTCAGAGATTTTTGACCAGTGGTGGAAAAAGCAAATAGCCTTGACACATTCCTCCAAGCCTGTGAGATTAGGGGGCTGCATTTGCAGTCTGAGCAAGGAATTTAATTACTCTGATATCTTGTAATCAAAAGTTTGCTACCCACTCTACCAAATCGTGAATGGACAAGTTACGTTATTATCTCTTTTGATCTAAGATGCATCTAAATCTAAAGTGGGCACCCATTCACCTGGCTCAACTCTGTACTTGTTTCTGGTGGAGCTGTGAAAAAGCACTCCATGACTATTTGATGCATAGCGCTGGAGACACTATCAAGTGGACTTTTAAGGTCAAATGTTTACATAACATTTGGATTCAAACTAAAAAAAGAAAAAACACGAAACCCAACAAACCCCAAATCCCACAGACTGCATTAAGTTTCTGCTAGGCCATCCTATCCTCTTCAGAGTCAGTCCTTAAACATTTTTAATATTGTGTTGGAGACAAGGCTAAAAGTTAAGCTTAGTCTCCTGTATTAAATTAATGAAATTAAACCAAATAAATCTAATTCTTTGAAACTTAGACAAAAACTCAGGGCTTTTGTGAATTTTCATTATTATTACACTGTTTCTTACCAATGCTAAAAATACTGAGAACAGAGGTAGAACCAGATGGTTTCACAGGAAAGCAGGAATTATTGTATTGTGTCAGAATAATGGTTCATATCTTTACTCTGAGAATGGCCAATACCAGCTGCTTTAATGAAGAGCACAATAAACCCAACAGTAGGTTGTTACTGCTTTTCTTGAATCAGAAACACCACGGAGCCAAGTAATTATATTTTTTTTTTCCTCAGCAAATTCTCTGTAATAAACACATTCAGAAACTATAATAACTATTATAAATGGCTGTGCATTTGAGCAAGAAAATGTAATTATTCTTCACTAATATTTCACATTAGGCTTAGAGATACTCTAATCATCATTAAGTTGCAGAAAAAATGTGCATGAAGGACCCAGGCAAAGTGCCCATATTTTTCACAGGATGCCACAAATATCTTGGCTATTCAGTTTCTGTGAAAGCTTGTTTCTTTACATATTTTTAATGTCTTTGGGGACCGCAAGGCAAAGATAAGAAAGGTGGGATAATGCTGCTTCTTCTCTATTATCTTTAAGCCAAACTGCACATCATCACAAGTTTAGTAACCACCATGTTGGGCAGAAGCACTGGAAATTAAATGTTGTGAATTGAGCTTCTGAATCAGCATCATGATCTTCCAAGGTGCTGAGCGAGGCAATACATCAACTGTGGAAGAAAAATAGTGAGTATCAACTACTTCTGGAACCCAGGCTTTAAAAAAAAATACAAACCCAGACAGAAAAAAACAGTCATCTTCTTTAACACAAAACCAAATCATCCTTTGTATCTTTAGACAATGTGACCCGTATATGGTCCTATTTCAGCAAATCCAGTTCACTAGTTTTGTCCAGCTATTTTTACATTATGATGTTCTGGTTTTAGGTAGCTCTATGGCATCAAAGTTTTTCACTAAAAGATACACAACAGGATGCCTGCAGATCCTGCAACCCACCTGCTGAGACTACTGGCTCTGTCTGTATGTTTGCATGTGTGCGCACACGTGTGTGTGCACGGCTTGGTGCAGAAAGGCTGTTCAGAAGCTCAGCTGTGCAGGACACCTCAGCTTCCTCACCCTCACACATTTACTGGGCTTAGAAAACCTATAGAAAAAATTATGCCACGCCCCTGAGCTCCCAGTCAGCATTACTGTAAACTGTATGACAGCAAATGCTTTGTCTGCACAAAGTGAAGATTCAAGCCAAGTTTTAACCAACAGCTGTTTTTTACCAAAACATTATTCATATAGGGTAGACAATCACTTAGCTGGCACTTTTGCCTAGCCACATTTAAACCGTACTTTGAAGGAAACAGAACAAGCTATATGTACATTACATGTATGTGTTTGTGCATACACACACATATGTATCTTAGTAAGCAATGCGGTGAAAATCCAAATTCTCCCTTCCTGTCCCTCAAACAAAGGGACATCTTATTTGAGCATTGGAGGCTCATATTCTGAATGCAGAATGAAGATGTTGTACCTAACTACTGCACAGCACAGGAAGATGTGTTCATAAATTTCAACTCTTTGTCATACTAATTTCTAAATGGTAAAGCAAGATAATCATCACTTGGAGCGGTATAAATGGGAACTATACTCCAAGAGTGAAAAGATGCTCATGGCAACAAAAGGCTTACATGCTGCCCTTCAAAGCCACCCTGTCAGAAAGGCACATGATTTCTCAGAACTGGTGTGAAGAGTCTTAGCCATTTCCAGAGACGTTTCATTATTCAGGTGCAAATTACTGTATTTACAAATGATTGCAGGCAAAACTGGTTGAAGGACATCAAGCTGTTTTAAATTCGACTGCTGCTTGACTAAACAAGCTTTGTACAACAGTAATGTTACACACAAATAAATGCAAATATTTTTATGTATTCGACTGACATTTATCTTTGATCTAGAAATTAATGAAAATTATCTCTGTCTTACCATACTGCAAAGTGAATTTTGTTTTCATTTTGCTCCTTCAAGTAGTTGTGTACATATTGTCTTGCTAAAGGGTTTATCTCTCAAAATCATCTCCGTAACATTTCCTAATAAGGAACACAATTCTTTCTTTCTTTTTTTTTTNTTAAATTTCTTACATATCATTGCCATCCAGGATCTCCCTTGTCTCTCCACCAAGATTAGAGTATGCATACATCGATAGTTCCAAATGGTTCACTAGCCTTTGCAATTCCAATTATATTAGCTTTGGCAGATTTATATCTGATGCATAATTCAATATAGAGTGTATAAAATAGCAGGCACGACTACTCAATTGAAGTTGCATAAATATTTCCAGTGAAATATCTCGTTATCAGCTACTTATAACTTGTACTTAACAGGCTGTCACACAGACTCTTGGTCTCAGTCTAGTGTGGACAACTGGAGCAAAACGAATTTGCTCATCTTGAGTAAAAATGTATATACCTACTCAGGCTGCCCTAAGGATTCCCACTGCATAGACCTTCCTCGCTGATACATATTTCCCTACTATTTCAGAGATATGGATAACAGTACAGTCTCAGTAAGCCAGAAAAATCAGAGTCTGAGAGGGCTGCAAGTTCACTGAGGGGAGCATCCTCAGCGCACCTGTGTAAAAAACTGCCTGTAGCCTGTGCCATTCCCTGTGCATCACATCACACACGGGCCATCGGCTAGCTTCACAGACTATTGTTCTGCTGTTCAGGCTGCATGTTTTATACAGAGTTTGTTGCTCTGGACCTGATATAGTGTAATTCTGAACAGTGGCAGACACGTTAAGGAGGTAAATCTTAAGAAAACATAGATTTTGTTCAAAGTAATTGTTTCCTTGATATTATTCTAGAGTTTATGCTAGTGAATTATTTCATTAACTGTCTTCATTGCTAGGAAAAACGTTGACACTTGTGTGCTCAAATATACAGAAAGATCTCTTATAAATCAGAGCTAGCAAGATTAAACGACTGATTGTTTTTCAACTACTATTAAAATAAACAAGTTTCCCCGCTGCAATGCACACTAAAAAATTAAATGCACCTACATTAAGGATACATGGACTAAGCCACTGGAGATAATATGATAATCCAGTAAATATAAAAACAAAAAGATAAGGAAGAAATATCCACTTGCAATAGACTTTCACCACCATGATGATACAAAAAAAAAAATAAAAATGGGGGTGGTGGGAAGGAAAGAAGGGTGATTTTTCAATTTTACAAAGTTATGTCAAACTTGAAAAGAGGGAAGAAGCAAACTGTTCTTGTAAAATATCTTAGTAATTCACAGATGTAGCTGTGTAGAAATACACAGACACCCCTTTCACAGTGAAGAAGATTCTTTGTATACAGTAGGACTTCATGAATCTTCACAGATCACAATCGCTCATCTGATTACCAATTTTCAGTTGTCCTATTCTTTTTTACCCCCTATCCTGTCCTGGCTAAGGGTCTAGAATTCAAAGATTCTTTTCATAGAATTCATAATCTTTCCTAATTTTAAAGATTTCTTAATTTTCCTCTTTATTTTACATAATAAATACATACACAATAGTTGCTTCTGCTCTAAGCTACAATTAGTAGTACTTCATCAGATAAAGCTTTCTTCTTTTCTGCACAACAGAACAGTTTCTTATCAAATTCAGCTTTAGAAACATCTAGAAGTTGCTCCATACGATAACGCAATAAATCCACATAACTCAGTAAACCCACACCCACACCATCACCACCACCACCCCCCCACCACACACACACACTTCCCTAAAACCAGTCCTAATGAACTCAATTCTAGTACGGGTCCACTGTTTCTTATTCTGCTTTGAAGCATGAATGCACACGCATATGCAGCTAATGCCTGCTCCCCATTTCTTCCCTGTGGCCAGTGCTGTTCTACTCTGTCAAGTGATTTTGCCCTTTACTGGGGCTATGTCACATGCATAGTGAGTAATATAAAAACATGTCCTTAAAAAGACATCATGAGCCTGAAAGTAGATGTTCTTCTCGTTTTGGTAGCTTGAACAGGGAAGTAAAAAGAAAAGATTTTTTAAGTGTCAGAATGATGTTATGCTACTTTCTAGAGGAAAAGTTATGTTTTATATGTGTTCTTTATTTTTCAATTAGCAAATTTTAGTTAATATTTTAAAACAGTTTAAAATATCTTTAAGGGTCAAAATTAAATCTAAGAATTTTGATTGACCTTATTCAACTGTTTGTATCCTAATTATCAATTTGTAAAAGAACTGACCCTCTGCTTTCTGTTTGTGTTCAATATTTCAGCAATTCAGATGATATTTAAAATTTGGAGAAAACATATCAGTTTTTTGCTGTCCTGGTGGTATAAGTGAAGACCCATTTTGTAAAACTCTGGCTCACTAGATACAATGCACAAGAAAAAATATTTTCTCTTCTTGAAAGCACATCTGCTTCCTATTGACCTCATTAAAAGCCTTGCTCCCTTCTGATGGGGCAATATAATTCTTGTACTCTGAAGGATTTTCTCCCCCTACCAGTACCTGAAATTTTTCATTAAAAACACAAGAACCTGAACTAAAAGCAGACAGACTTCAGGGCGTACTTTGCTTGAGGTGAGGTGAGGTGAGGTGAGGTAAGGAAAGGCAAGGGAAGGAAAGGAGAGGTAGCAAACTGAAAAGTTTCCTAATGACTTTAGAGTGAGAAATTGTATGTTTGAAAGACTGTAAAAAGAACACTGTTTTGTCACTTTTTTTACGTAAACATTTTTATTCTGAGGATTCCTCTCACAGTATGCAAGATACTATGAAACAATGATAACTCAGAATAGGATAAAATCTTGTCAAGTAACCCTTCACAGTTAACTGGAACCAGCTTATTAGGGGGAAAAACACAAAAACATAAAACACACCCAAAACCCATTTATTCCCAGAGGTCAAGCTTGACCTTGATTATACTGGCTGTACATGCTGTTGTTGCACTGGCTATTTTGCAGAGGACCAACCTCCTTCACAATCACTTATCTGTGCTTTACTCTGCCCACTCAGTCTCGTGGGATATGGTAGATGATAACAATGCAATGGCTGAAAAGCTCACATACACACTTACACACTTTCCCCACCATCTTCTCATTCAAAGAGCTGACATTCACTAAGGCAGCAAAAAGACCAATACCTCAATGCTCTAGTGAAAGGAGAGATTAAGGACAGCAATTTCAGTGGTAGCATGCTACTGTTAACTACCTTCAAAGGGAGAGCAAAGCACTCATTTTGAAGTTTTGTTGTAGGCTCCTTCTTTGCTCTCCAAAAATATAACGATTATTCAAAACTTAGTCAAAGAAATAAACAAAGTATGCCCTGTACTGTTCAGCAGTTGAAGAGGCCATCACACAGTCAAACCTACCCTCAGAAACCTCATATTCCAGTTCCTAAAGGCAGAGTTTACTGTTTTGAACCCTGCACAACACAGGAATGACACCTATGGCAGGGCAGTACCTAAAAATGATTGCTGTCTCTAATCTCTATGAATTATATGCAGTCATTTTCAGACTTCCAACAAAACATATGCTGATGAATACAGGAGGATTTTACTCCTCCTCAACTTGCCAGTAATAAATGCACTGCCTGAATTAATCATGTTCTTGTCAGGCAATGAAAAAAACAGTAGCTGTCAGTGAGTGAGGCCCCTGGAGTGCCAGAAACCACGTGCTGCCTGAGCGTGCTCAGGCACCCAAAGCTATCTTTGGCATCCAGCGTATGAGATGACACACAGAGGGCTGCCTGTTTCAAGTCACTCTCTGTTCCAATAAAACATTTTTGGGACTCCTGGTCTGGACTGCACCAGAAGCAGGGGGCACCAGGTGCTATGAAGGAGAGGACAGGTCCCCTGGGTTTCATGCATTAGAAGAAACCACTAACTGGGCATACAGGGTGTCCATGTCTTACACCGGCCACATTGGAATCCAGCCTGAATTTGTTAATTCTGTCCCACTTTGACTGCGACAACAAATTAATATCTGTCTATATCATGGATCAGATCATGGAACGGATCCTCAACCTAGTGGCATTCTCTGATGGAGTGACTACATCAGTGGACAAAGGAAGAGCTAGGGATGTCATCTATCTGGACTTCTCTAAGGCCTTTGACACAGTTTCCCACAATATCCTTCACTCTAAATTGCATTTGGTGGCTGGACTGCTCGGTGGAGGAGGAACTGCCTGGATGGTTGCATCCAGAGAGTAGTGGTGAACAGCTCAGTGTCCAGACGGAGATCAGTGAGAAGTGGTTTCCCTCAGGGGTCCACACTGGGACCAGTATTGTTTAATATCTTCATCAATGACATGGACTGTGGGATCGAGTGCGCCCTCAGTAAGTCTGCAGACAACACCAAGCTGAGTGGTGGGGCTGACACGCTGGAGGAATGAGATGCCATCCAGAGGGACCTGGACAAGCTTGAGAAGTGGGCTTGTGTGAACCTCATGAGGTTCAACAAGGCCAAATGTAAGGTCTTGCACCTGGGTCAGGGCAAACCCAGACATGGACACAGGCTGTGTGATGAAGGGATTGAGAGAAGCCCTGAGAAGAACTTGGGGGTGCTGGCTGATGAGAAGCTCAATGTGACCCAGCAATGTGTGCTCAGAGCCCAGAAAGCCAGCCACATCCTGGGCTGCATGAAAAGAAGTGTGGCCAGCAGGTCAAGGGAGGTGATTCTCCCCCTCTGCTCCGCTCTGGTGAGACCCCACCTGGAGTACTGAGTCCAGCTCTGGAGTCCTCAGCGCAGGACCTCTTGGAGCGGATCCAGAGGAGGGACACAAAAATAATCAGAGGGATGGAGCACCCTGAGGACAGGCTGAGAGAGTTGGGGTTGTTCAGCCTGGAGAAGAGAAGGCTCCAGGGAGAACTTACAGTGGCCTTTCAGTACTTAAAGGGGGCCTGCAGGAAAGCTGGCAACAAACTTTTCAGCAAGGGTATGTTGCAATAGGAGAAGAGGTAATGGTTTTAAACTAAAAAAGGGCAGATACAGACTAGCTATAAGGAAGAAATTCTTTGTTTTGAGGCTGTTGAAACACTGGCACAGGTTGCCCAGAGAGGTGGTAGATGTCCCGTCCCTGGAGACATTCAAGGCCAGGCTTGATGAGGCTCTGAGCAGCCTGCTCTAGCTGAAGATGTCCCTGCTGACTGCAGGGGGGTTGGACTAGATGGCCTTTGAAGGTTCCTTCCAACTGAAACTACTATGATTCTAGAGTTCTATGGTTCTATATGTAAATACTAAATGCTTGGATGAAAAACTGGTAAAGATAACATAAAAAGCCATATGGTAGCATGTAGCATAATATAATACAAAATTGCTACTTCTATACTTCAATTTCTGCTTCTACTTGTACACAGTGATGCCTCAGGACAGTATAAAGCAGCATAAAGCCAAAATATTTTTATCTGTTTTTTCTAAACAACGCTTTCATAACAGCATGTGCAAAATGTTACTCAAGACAGGAAAGTTGTAAATACCATATACTAGTATTTCCATTTACTATTGTTATTTGAACATATAGTTTTATCAAACATGCTATAGTCTAATCAAGATTAAAATACTGAAGCTAGGTATGTCTCAGGTTGCCTTCTAAAATTTAATTTTCTATTCTCCTAATTACCAAGTAATGTAACTTGAAGTTAGGTGCCATGACATTTCTTTAAAAGATATCAAATTACATTTAACATTTGTTTATGGTAATCACAATATACTTTACTTCCCAAAGAAGCCAAAATAACCATTGGCAAGGTTGGAACTACTTTATACCCTTAGTCCAATAAAGTATGTGAAGCCTGAAATCAAATGTCAAAGATGAATTTTTCTCCACAGTATGCATCTCCAAATGATAGTTTCTCAAAGGGATTATTAATGTTTAATCCTCTCTTGCAAAAGTGCTCCCCAATTTACTCTTTAATATGCAAACTGACTTGTGATCCTGATGATATTTCCATAAGAAAGTACTCTGAACATTGCTGGCAAGTCTTCAGAAATGGTATCACTCAGCTAGGAAACTATAGCTGTTCAATACCTGTGTAAGACACAGCAGTTCAGCTTCGTTGTAAGATGTTCCTGCAAAATCATTTAGTCCTACTGCTGTTTAAATAAAACAGAACTCAAATAATTAAGAATATTGAGAGCTCAAGAGTATGCTCCATGTGGCTGTTGCTGTTCGTGTACAATCTCGGGAAGTTACCCTGCAAACCGATCCTACTAGGAATACTGTTGACTGCTGTGATGAAAATCAATTTCAATTTTCCTGCACTGCTCTAGGGATTAATCCTTGTACCAGGTTGTGTCTGTAAAAAACAGGGGAGGCACCAGGGAAAGCAATCTATTTAAACAGAAATATGGAAGTCTGCGCTGATTTGCTTTCTAGAAAATAAAGTGACTTTTAAAAAAATCATGTTTTGGGTAAGTATTAATGAAACATATAATCTACATTATTTAAACTTTTATTTTAAATTATTTTGGAACAATCAACTTCCTTGCTATCCTTCACCCTGACAGTTCAGTCTCTTCTTCCTTTCACTATGTTATGTTAACAAATTTTGCTTGGAAAATAAAGATGAGGACAAGACCACTGGAGACTTTTTAGGATCAAGAGATCTAAAAGCTGATAACAGCAACGGGATGTGGATATTATCTGGCATCACCAATTGATGAAGCTACCTTGCTAGTGGCTAGACAATTATTTGTGACAGCTGAAAAATGCTGGGTATCAGGTTTCCTTCTTTTCTCCTTGGTGGCATCTGAGATGACAGAAGGGAATAGAGGATAGCCCAATACATGGATTTTGCTTCTCGTTTTGGAAGAACGTGAGGCCCAGGGAATATGCATCTAGCCTATGAAAGACAGCATGAGTTTCTGTGCAATTCAGTCTCAACATGCAATACCAAATTCACATCACAGTAGGTCAAACATAAAGTCTTTGTGTGTCACCCTATTCTGAACTATTCCAGAGAGGGAAGCAGCCCTAACAAAATGCAGGGAAGACTCTGAGGCTCCTTCAAGTCACAGCAGCAGCTGTGATCTGGCCTGCAATTTTGAATACCCCCTTTTATATCCAAACCCACTTTCTTCATAAGGGTTTATATAGAAATATTTGGAAAAAAGATCTGTGGTGGTTTTTCGGAAGGTACTATGATTATCCATTTCCTGGAGACTACAAAGATGCCAGAATGTTACTCAGACACATAATCCAGTGTCTCTTTTTCCTAATATACTAGTTGCGCCCTTGAGAAACTAGCTTGTGAGACGTGATGTGAATATGCGAACCCTGCCCGATAGATATTCATAGTCCCCTTCATCAAAGGTACTCTTGGGATGAAGTTATGCAACGTGACATAACTGCTGTTGTCTAAATATGGCCTGTGGAAACTGACCTGGGGAGCTGCTAAATGCATTGCTCTTCAGAGATGTATGACAATTGGAACAGTGCCACATACAAGTCTCAAAGACAACTCACTGAGTTGCCTTCTGAAACTATGTTTTAACAAATTCTCTAACACATTAATAACCATCAGGGTTCTGATGCTGTATCAGTGTGTTGTCCAACACACACACACAAAAACGCTTTTTTTTCCACTTGCACCTCACTGCAAATAATGATGGCACTGCAGAGAAAATGCAATCTGTGCAGAGAAACAAGAGCATCACAGATTAAGTCTTGTATTCTTGCTTCAATCACAAGCAAGACATCTTTAAACGGGAAGATTTAAACCCTTAGGGATATTAAAATACTTTTCTGAACAGCTGAGCTGCAGCGATGATGTCAGGACACAGCTGCCAGTCCTGACATACTAGTTGTGTTGCAGCTTTGGCTTTCCTCAAAAGCATATCACACTGAGATAAATGATGCTAACTTATCCCATCAATACCATGGAGTATTGCCACCAAAATCCAAAACCCACAGGACAAAGGTAGTACCTGCTGGTCATTCACTACCACTTTCTGTAACAACCTTCCCCACTTCCGTCTTGTTTAGTTTTGATGCTTCATTTCTTTGCTGCAGGTGATGTAACAGTGCTACAAAGAATTTCTATTATTACTTTTCCTTAGAATGCCAATGCATATTCTGGCAACAGAAAAATACTTGTACAAAAGAACACAGTTTCTTCCACTTCCCATTGTCCATTTTTAGGGAGTCAGTTTTAATGAAATGGCAGTTGTAACTAGATTGCTGCATCCGAGAGTTAGAAATGCAAGACTGGCCCCCCTCAAGTGTTAGTCAAAAATTTTTTTTGCAGAAATTGTGAACTGAGATAGTAGATTTTTTTTGAAGGTTCTTCCTAAATTTAAAGAACAAATAATTAGCTTCACAGACCTTTGTGTGCTCCTTTTTTNAGGCTATACAGCTACTATAAGGTATGATGCAGGCATGCAAAGTATACACTTTTCATTGAGTAAGTTAATTCTCTTCACATTAGGTACCAAGATTCACTTCCAGTTTTCCTTTGCTGACTTAGTAAGATAAGTGGTTCAAGACAAAAAAGAACATAGCCCTCCTTTTACACCACCTGTTCAATAGTATTGTCCACTGAGAAATAACACATCAGCCCATCTTGCACCACCGCCCAATATTTCTGGCATTTTTTACTCCA
>VXBO01011240.1:0-15859 GCA_013400135.1 Rhinoptilus africanus
CTGGCGTTTTATATGTACTAAATTATTTTTCTCTCATATTCCAAGGCAGTACCTTCTTACCCGATGAAATTGTTTTTGCAGTATGGGACCTTAATTCAGAGGTATTTTCTGCCTGTCTTACAGGCAGCACTGCTAATGGGAAGATAGTTGGGAAGATAAGTTGGTATTATTTATTCCTGTGTATTATAAACAGGATTATTCATTAAATCCCTGACATATGTGTAAGCAAGCTGTAAAGAGTGTCCCTGATGTGGCCTGCAGGTTTTCACGCCTGATGGGAAGGGAACCTGTCTCCTTTTTTTTCAGGTTCCCTGAGAATGCAGGGCACAGAGGTGAATTCAACGTTTTTTGTCTTACTATTTGAATACAACTGTGGTGGAAGCAATAAAGGCACAACCTTCAAAGTACAGGTCATAAGTCTTGGACAAGCACACGCTTTAAAAACTTTTGAACTGTTCAGCTGCTGAGTGAATTAAGAAATAAATCCTAAGTCTTGCAAGCTTCTCAGCTTGCTTGGGAGAGTAAAATGCTCTAAATTCTGGGCAGTTCTTTTGGGGACACCGAATGAACATTTTAAGAGGCTGGTGCATCTGGCTTTGTGGATGCTGTCACACCAACTTTCAGAGGATAAATCAAACTTCTTGAGCGAGATGTGATCAGAAGTAAAATTAGGGAAGAAGCAAGAATTTTTTTTAAGAAAAAAGAAGAAAGAGTGTTAGTGATAGTTTCAAGTCAGCTCAGTGTTTCAGAGGTGACTAAGTGAAAATGAATTTTTCCTGTTAATAAGGCTTATTTTGGTGAACACTCTTGCTGTGGGGATTGTGAAGGAAGGGGGCTCCAGGGAGTGTGTGTAGTCAGTGGTTATTGTAAGCCTGGGGGAAAAAAAAAGAGGTTTATGTAGGCTGGAGATGCAGTTGTACTGAGAAGAAGGAAGACTTCAGGGTGGTGGCCTGTATAGGAAAGGTTGGAGGGGAAAACTAGAGAGAGTGTAACTAGAATTAAAAGAATATATTCCCTGACATTTTGAATATAATAATACTGTGGCTGAAGGAATTGAATCTGCTTCTGGACTCTTCCAGTTGGATCATCTGATAATTCATGTTGGAAGGGACCTTGATGTATCTCCAGTACAAACTCTTGCTGAAAACCAGGTCAGCTGGAAGATCAGATAGGGCTGCCCAGGCCTTTGTCCCTTTGGGTCTTGAAAACCTCCCAGACTGGAAGCAGCTCCATCCCCTCCTCTGTCATCGTGGGGAGGACACTCTGAACCTCTCTGGTTTGAACGAGCCTGTTGTGTCTCATCCTCCTGCCACGCACCACAGCATGTATGCTTGGCTCCATCTCATCAATCACTGCATAGGTATTGGAGGGTGCTGCTGCTAGGTCCCCCCAAAGCTGTTCTGCAGGCTGAACTGGCCCTCTCACACAAGTGCTGAGCCTCCAGCCGTCTCTGTCTCCCTTCACGGAGCTTGCTTCCATTTGTCAACACATACCTTGTATTGAGGGACCCAAAACTAGTCACAGGATGTAAGTGTGGTCTTACGCGTGCCAAGTAGAGGGGCATAATCCCTTCCCTTGATCTTCTGGTTGTGGTGCTCTTGCAGCCCAGGATGCTGCTGGCCTCTTGCTGGGCTCACTGCTGGCTTGTGCACAGCTTGCTTCTCTGCCAGGTCCTCCAAGGCCTTTTCAGGAGAGCACTCTCTGGCCATTCTGTCCCCATTCCTGTCATTGCAGGAACTCTTTCTTTCCAGGTGCAGGACTGTGCATCTGTACTTGTTGAATTTAATGAGGCTCCTCTTTATCTAGTCTTCATCTAGGGACCCTCTGGGTAGCAGCCTCACGCTCAAGCTTGTGAACTGGTTGTTGTCCCCACCCTGGGCATTTTCTCACCTCCTTCAGGTCATTGATAAAAATGTTAAGCAGGACTGGTCCAGGAGTAGAGGTGGTACCCCACTTGTTACCTGTCTCTGGGCAGAGTATGACTTACTAACCACCACCCTCTGAGCCTGACCAGCCAACTAGTTTTTTACCCATCAGGTTACGCCCCCATCCAGACCATAATATCTCAAAGTGCATGCAAAAATATTGTGAGAGATGGTGTTGAAAGCCTTGGTTTCACCCACACCAGTGTGCAAAGGCCCTGCTGTTACTACCAGTGTAGCAGCAGAAGTCTCTGTGCCCTTGACGTCCTTCACAAGCCTCAGCTGCAGGTGACCTTTGGTTTTCCTGACACCACCCTGATGTGCCCAGGTGATATTTCTAATTTCCTCCTTTGTGGTGTGTCCTTGCTCCCACTCACTGTGTGCCACCTTTGTACATGGGAGCTGAGTCACAAGGTAGCCATGCTGGTCCCCTGGTACCTCTACTTGTCTTCCTGGATGGACCACTCTTGCCCTTGGATGGGCTTAAAGCCTAAGGTAGACGCTAGATTCTGGCCTTATTTGACAAAGTTTTACAGTTTGACTAAGCATTGCAGAAGTCAACTTTCCTCACTGTGCATCTCACTCAACTCGCAGTAGACTTTTTTTCGTGTCCTGTTCTGAGATTTTTCTTCCTGTGCCTCTCTAGGCTCCAGTTTTGCATAGGAAAGCTGTATGAAGTGGCACCTGCAGGGCTTCATCGACTTCTTGGCACCCTGGAGATGGCTAACTGTGCCACTGCAGGGGAAGATCCCTCCCCATCCCTGCCCCATCCCCGTTTTCTGCCTTCTGAAAGCAAATGCTTACCCTCCTAGAGTGGGTTTTAGAGAGGGATGCTCTGGGATTGGAGGGAAAAACAGCCCTGGAGAAACAGTAGCAAGTCAAGCCTGGCCCAGAGTGAAAGGAAAACTAATGCAAGCTTGGAGGCTGGTGTGGGATGTTTGTGATAGGAGTCAAAAGTGCAGTGGCTGTAGCACATAATTTATATGCATTCTGTAACTGAAGTTGAAAACTTGGACCACTTGGTTTTTTCCACAGAGTGACACAAAGCAACACAAGCTTTATGTGGAACGCTGAAATGCACCTTCCTTCCTATGAAAACCTGTGGTCTAAGAAGCTTTGTTGTTGAACATGCTTTAAACTCGAATTGATCTTTTACTTTTCAGAAATTCAGTGACAGTGTTTATGTAATCCAGAAATGTTTCTGACTCTCAAAAACTTGTTAGTTTCTGCAGAGGTTTTGATTGGACCCATTTTTGAGGGGGGACTCATTGGATTAAGTTACTGGAAAACCGTGGTGTATAGTGTAAAATCTTTGAAAGAGATAATTGCTGTTTCTGAAAATCAAGTTTTTGCATGTGGCACCCTGCATTAGCATTGTGGTTCTGGACTTGAACTTTATACCACATTGACACAGCATTTTTTTGTGTTTAGAGGGCTCTGACTAGTAAATTACAGAGAGCTGCATAGATGTGTTGTCTCATTAGACACCGGCATTAATTTTAATAACTCGCTCCTTTTCTGTTGCTGGAGAGCACCTCTGTCATAAACAGTATGTTGGGGTATTTTACAAACAGGGTGACCTGTGTAACCTTTTGGCTTTATAGCGCTTCTGGTCTTGGAGAGTGGTCTTACTTTCGGTGGTCCTGTACTTTGCTGTAGCTATAGCCATTTCTTTTGTACTTAGGAGCTGCTTTCTTAGTAAAAGGACAAAGGCATTTGTCTGTCTGGAAGACAGCGATAGTTACTTTTGCCCTTGCAGAGTGTTAAAAATCAATGATTTACAGGTTTTGCTTTGTTCTCCCTCTTCTTTACCCTGTGCTTCCCTCTTCACATTTAGGAAACTAGCAGGATGCACTCTCTTCATCACGGGCGCAAGCCGGGGCATTGGCAAAGCCATTGCTTTGAAAGCTGCCAAGGATGGTGCAAACGTTGTGATAGCTGCCAAGACAGCTGAGCCCCATCCTACTCTCCCAGGGACTATCTACACTGCTGCAGCAGAGAGTAAGTTGTAATAAATGAGGGTAGGCTTCAGGTGCTGGGCTGGGTGTGTGCAGTGGCTTAATTGTCACACCTGAATGGAAAATGACGTAGACTTTCTTAGGTCCAGTTTATCTTTAGTAAAAGAGCTTAGATCTTCTCATGTCTCCCAAGAGTGCTGGGAGGTATCAAAATATTGCTGTAACAAAGGTGTGTGTGTATAGATGTGAAAATGCTGTGTTAATTGAGATGTGTGTGTATACCACTACATTCTTACTGTTAAGATTTGGCTTTGTCTTCCCTGTTCTTATGCAACTTATAAAAAGGTTGCAATTTGAGAGTGTGATTTTTCAATACTGCCTTGAAGCATGTTGTTGAGTGAGACAGTCTCAGTATGTTCATGATACTTGTTCCGAGAGCAAGTTTTTAAATGTTTAATTTTTTAATCGTGCAGTTGAAGCGGCCGGAGGAAAGGCTTTGCCGTGCATTGTTAATGTGAGGGAAGAACAGCAAATTATTAATGCCGTGGAGGAAGCTGTGAAGACTTTTGGAGGTATGCTAAGGTGTGGGGAGATGTTAACAGGCAGATTGTTCCAAAAAAAAAAAAAAGAGAAAAGAACAGCCTGCCCTACTCGTGCCTTTTGTCTTTCGAATGCTAATGTGAAATGGCTTATTTTAAAACCAGGGATTGATATTTTGGTGAACAATGCAAGCGCCATCTCTTTGACTGGCACTTTGGAAACAGAAACGAAGAAGGTCAATCTTATGATGGATGTCAATGTACGAGGAACATACCTTACGTAAGTGCTGAGACAGGAAAGCAAAGTAGTTATAACAAAATATAGGATGTTATCTTAGTTTTTCTGGGAAATTCTGTTGCTGTCTTGCTGCCCTCAAGTTGGAGTGCAAGTATTCTATGCTTGCTTGGAGGAAATTGCTTGGTTATTGGACAACTGCTATGAAATTAATATTTGCAAGAATTAATTGCAAATTGGAGTAAACAGGAACCTTATTACTGTAGTCATGAAGTATTCACAAGCCCCTCCATGCAAGTAGGAAGCAGAAGCTAGTTTATTTCTAATAGAGCTCTCTCTTGGCTTTGCTAAATGTTGTTTGCTCTTTCATTTCACGGAAATTGACTAACTTTTTGCATACATCAAGTGCAACTTCTTGATTGCCAGCTTCCTTCCCATAAGCCTCTTTCTCCTCTTTAGAGACTTACAACTTTCCATAGTTAAAAAAGAAATGTTGAAGATACAGTGTAGCAACAAGTGTTCTTCACCTACTTTCAGTTTAGCAATTCTGTAGTTTATTTAAATTACCATACTAAGATTTGATTTCACGATTCCTGTGATCCTTATTTTGCATACTTTTGGGAAACGAGTTCAGTAGGTGGGGTAATCTTTAGATTTACAAGATGTCATTTAAAGTTGCTCTGCTTTAAAATGGAAACTTTGATATTTGATGGGATTGTGTTTAGAAAAAAGAAAAAGCCCTTTAGGCTGATGCAGATTCTCTAAATTCGGTTGTTGCTTGATGTGATCAGCAGCTTTGGTATTAAAGTTTTGTCTGCAATAGTGTCTGTCATTCTCCTTTGTGCAGATCAATCTGATTATCAGATGTTATGATTATATCCCTTAATATTCTTTTGCTAAGAATCAGTGAAGGTATTTGCCATTAGAATAGTGTAAAACCACACATGAACAGCAGCTTTCTGAATTAGAGGGACACATGCACAGCATGCAGATGGCATGGAGAGAGGAGGAGCGTGGAGAAAGACAGACTTTGCTTGTAGAGTGGGATTTCTGTGCTTCCACCCTGTGATGTCTGCTTTTGAAAGGCTGTAAGTGTCAGTGGTTCTACTCTCAGAAGGGAAAATTGTTTTTGGAGTTTGACATCCCAGAAAATGCTCTGTGGGTATGTCTTGCTGAATCTCTGTGTGGGTTCCACTGCCAGTGGCAAGACCTGTTTCCCCCTCTAGCTATTCCAAATTAATGGAGAATTCTTAAAGTCATCTTTCCTTTTGGTGTTAGTCTGTCTTAAAAAGATTAAAAAGTAGGTTCTGTGTTGCTGAGAGTGAAAAGTATATGAATGAAAGATTAATGCCTCCCAACAGAAGTTACAGATGATCTTTGTCATTGCTTTTATTGCTGTCAATTGGGAAGACCTAGACAAGCATTTCAGCCGTTTCTTCCCTTTGCTTTCTATGTGGCTGCTGTTTGTAATTTGTAGAGACCTGTTTTCAATGTAATGTTGAGAAAGTTATAATAGCTAAAAAAAGAAAAAGTGTGGATTTTTCATCTGTGTGGAGGAGGTAGGGAGGATATCCCATCTTACGAGGTATACCTGTTGACATATTCTTGGTCCCTGTGCATTAAGAAGTTGAGACATCTGTTAGTGAACTTTGCACACTGCTGCTGAAGAGAGTTGAGACCTCAGGACATTTAAGCAAGTGGTAAATTATTTACTTTATTACTTTAATGGTTTTGCTGTTGAAGGTGTCCTTTCTGTGGCTGACAGTATGGGTGGGTCCTATTGAAACGTGTGAGCTGTAGGTCAGTAGTGTAGTTAACTGCGGTGCTGTTCTCCCTGTGAACCTTGATTTAAAATTCTCCAGCAGAATGCAAACATGTACCCAAGTGCTAGAAGTGAAGTCAAATGACAGTTTTCTATTTACAGATCTGTGTAAATTCTAAGTTGAATGAAATAGTGACTCTTCCAGTCAGGAGAGAATAGGCTTTCAGCTTTGCTTGGAATATTTGTAATAGCCTTTCAGTATATAGTATTTCTTTAACGTGGTTTTAAAGAACAAATAGACATGGGATCAGAAGAGAATATATTTATGACTAAATTATGCTCTGCCCTGTTAATTTCACTTGTTGTGTAGTTTTGTTGCCCTTACCAGGACCGTTATAAGGACATTATGGCTTCTGAGCATCTGGAAAATCCGCTTAAGTAGATGCTGCTGCACTATTTGGAGAATGTGGTCCAGTTAGCAGGAATGAATACTAGGCCTAAAATAAATGAGCATGTTCTTTATTTCAGTTAAATAATTGATACAAGGCCAGGGTCTTAGCTTAGTGTTGGACTTTCATGAAAATGAAAATACTGGTCTGCTACTATGGGTTTTACAGTAATTATAGGTGTACCATGAAATAAGAGGTGACTGATCTGTCTGTCTTTCAGATCTAAAACATGCCTTCCCCACTTGAGGAAGAGCAGGAACCCCCATATCCTGAACCTTAGCCCACCTATGAATATGAATCCCATGTGGTTCAAAAATCATTGTGGTGAGTAGCATTCAGTGCCTTTGTTATTTTTTGAACCACGTAAAATCTTGCAAAATCTGTAGGAATGCCAGCCCAGAATGCCAGATCTTTTATTTTTAGTACAATGTACAGACTGGCGTTAATGTTTCCCCAAAGTGTTTTGTATCTCACCTAAAATAAATTGTTTTATGGGAAAGTATAGTGCAGGTTTCTTGGCCTGATAAATCCTTTATGTTTTCAAGAATGTTTTCAAGGTAAGCGTCTGAGCTTTTTCATGGGAATTCTGAAGACTACAAAATATTACCTGTTACAAATAGATTTTGAAACCCAAAATCTGTTTTCTTACCAGTTCAGCTTCACGTTTGATTTAATAGAGATAAAGCTCAATGTTGTCTTTTAAAATGGAAATCAATTTTGAGGTGGGAGAGCGACCCCATTTTGTCTTGAGATTAATGTCGCTCATTTTAAAACTGTAAAGAAACAACTTTCTATTTTGGATGCTTGTCATATTAAACTCCTACAGCAAGTCCCAGTTCTTTTCCCCGAAGAGTTTCCCCCTCAAAGTTGATAACAAGGACTCCAGGATTTATAAAATTTATATTTTTTAAATTTGGGGGGTTTTCCCCCCCTTTTTGTTTTCTATAGAATGCTAGTTTGGTCGTTAGCAGCTAGTATGCTTAGGCTCTTAAAAAAAAAAAGTCTTCTTGTCAGTGTGGTGTATATAAGAAGCATAACAAAACCTACCATACAGGTAGGCTTCAGTCATTGTTTTTGTCAAAGCATGTGTAGCACTCATTTTATTTGTAGTGAAAAGATGGCAAACCTCAGTTTGTATCTGCTGGGAGTGGTGGGGAGAAGGGAGAGCTTTAGACTCCAGGGAGATACTAGTTTGTCTCCAAAAGCTTAATTTTCCTAATGAAAATTCATTTGGTTTTTCTTTCCTTCGTAATTAAAGTTCTGTTGATAGAATGTAAATTTTTATCTTAGTAAATAACAAGGGGTTTTTTTATACTTCTTGTCTTAGCTTATACCATTTCTAAATATGGGATGTCCATGTGTGTCTTGGGAATGGCAGAAGAATTTAGGGGAGAAGTTGCTGTCAATGCTTTATGGCCTAAAACAGGTGATTATTTATTTATTTATGTATTTATTTTAAATGGTACTAAACGAATGACTTGCTGTATTTTGTCTTCTACAGCTTGTTTTATTTTACTGTGAATATACTTCAGGCTTCTTCTGGAATTGATTCAGGAGGCTGAGCAGTTCTTTTGCATATTCTTTGTGCTGCATAGGTGCTGGTTTTCATTCCTAGTTCCAGCCAGGACATTTCCACTTGGATCCAAACTTCTCTTCTGATCCATTCAGCCCTTTCAGTTGACTGAAGCAGCTGTGTAGTATTTGAGTTGTCTGTGCTCTTTCTCATGCACCCCGAGTTTCAGTTTGGCCAGAATCACAAATGTGTTAGCTTGCTTTCAGTAGTAGGTGTTAAAGGTCTGTATGTGTTGTACTATTTAGAATTCCTTGGTAGTTAAATTGTCAGAGCGTAGATGGAATTGACAAATTACATACCTCTGTAAATGCAGAAAGAATTAAAAAAATTCTTCAGTACAAAATACGTTCTTTTGGGAGGTTTATCTTCCAAAAGTGAGAACGTTAACTACTTTGAAGTGGTCACCAGAGAGACAGAGTTACAGACTTCCACTGTATCTAAAAGACAGTTGCAAAGGTCTTAATTAGAAAATCCACTGTAATCTCACACAAATGTGATTAGCCTCAGTGTTAGTATAGATGCCAGTATCTGTTGAAGAG
The DNA here is from genome assembly GCA_013400135.1 of Rhinoptilus africanus. Classification (NCBI taxonomy): domain Eukaryota; kingdom Metazoa; phylum Chordata; class Aves; order Charadriiformes; family Glareolidae; genus Rhinoptilus; species Rhinoptilus africanus. Next base: position 8,978 of record VXBO01011240.1, read on the forward strand.
TATCATTCTTCAAACGTGAAAGTATGCTAGTAATACTATATCTCTATCTATATATATATCTCCTATCCTTGAAAATAAGAAAAAGACCTAGGGAGACCTACGTGTATGTACTGTATATCTGTTGCCACTTTTTATTTAGATGTGTGTTTATAGCAGTTCAGCTGATTTGCAAAAAAGAAGCCATGGTTGGTCAAAGGTAAATGAAACCTAGGGGCTAATCCTGTTGACTAAAGGAGTCAACAAGGACATACACCCATACTTGCAGTTTCCTAGAAAACCCTTTGACGGGGTCTCCCTGGCCAGCAGAGAAGACTGCCATCCTGTTTCCCAGTTCCTATTTTGGAAGGTGAAAGATGCAGCTTGTGTCCTGCACGGTGCCTGTTCTTTGCTTTTTAAGGGATGTTGGGATCATTTCTGTACCAAAGCTGCTTTTGCTTTGTGTAGAATGGAAACACTGAAAGGAGGGTAAAAGTGATTTAAAATCAGGTTAAACTTTCCACTTCCAGGATCTGACAGTGCCAGGTGTTGGAGAGGATTTGCAAATCTGTCCCAAAACTTAGGGGCAGAGTGTTGAGTCTTAAACAGCAGATGGGAAAACGTCGTGAAGCAGAACTGTACGACGGGAAAACAGTAATGTGGCAAATGCCAGAAGCTACAACCAAACAGCCTCTCTGTGGAACAGGATGAAAGAAAATGGAGTGGATACATTAGCCTAGAAGAGCAAATTAGACTGGAACATGTCACAGTGTTAGTAGCAATCTTGGTGGAAGCATAAAGACAACTAATGGAATGGTGCAGAAGTTAGTAGAATTGATTACTTAAAAAAAACAAAACCAGAAGCTCAGGAGATCTGGGTTTTATTCTTGGGTCTAACACAGCCTTTCTGTGAAATATTGAACACGTTATTTGAGTTTTCGCTATTTGGTTTCTCTTATGAGACGCTTTGGTATCTTATGGGAGTTGTTACGAGTCTAAAATTAAGTATCAAGATTTTCAGTGTGATAATCACCAAAGGAAATACCTCTTAATGACTGATATAGCATACACTTATTTTAAGAAAAATAGTCATAGTGCTAGTTTTTAAGGTCCTGAATAACCTGGAGGAAATCCATGGGGTGGGGCGCTGATAGAGGGATGTAAATGTCATAAAAAGTCCTGCCCATTTTTCCACTTTTTGGGTTCTTAATAGTTTTCTGGTTTTTACTGATGCTTGTAGAGAATTATATGTTGGTTGGTAGTATTTCATAGCTTTGTCTTCCTACAATTCACTTTTGTGTGAAAGGAAAACAAAGTTTGTGTTCTTGCCAGAGAAAAGGGGATTTCTTGTTGTCGGTGTTAAAGCTTTGTTTTCTTACCCTCCAAACTTTCTAGCCATACATACAGCTGCTATGGATATGCTGGGAGGATCTGGAATAGAAAAACAGTGCAGGAAAACGGACATCCTTGCAGATGCTGCATATTGCATTCTAACAAAACCAAAAAGTTTCACTGGAAACTTCATTATTGATGAAGTTCTGCTGAGAGAAGAAGGAGTTAAGGATTTTGATGTCTATGCAATTGCACCAGGTAAAACAGATCTTTAAGATAAGGAGTGATTTCAGGAAGGAGGAAAGGCCTTATGAAGAATATTCATATAGTTCTGTTTCTAGGGGCTCTTAAATTATCCTATAAAAAGTTGCTTTGCCTTAGCTTTCAGAACATGCCTTCCTGGAAGGCACATACGACAAGTCCACTGAGACTCTAGACATCAAGTGCCTATTAAATTTAAAAAAAAAAATAATGAAAAGAAGATGTACCTGCACTGTAGATGCATACATTACTGTTTAGCAGCTAGTGAGATAGATTTTATTTTTTTCTTCAAACGTTTTTCATTGCAAGTTTGAGAGGATTCTAGATCACATTTTAAATGAGCCAGACTCTGAGCATGCTATTTCATGCTATGTATTTCCTTCAAATTCTAGTTTATTTATTTACAGACTTGGCTGTGGTTTCATATGAAGTGGATCCCTGTGTGTGCTGTCCAACTTTACTTGGACTTGCTATTACTTTTTTTCTCCCTTTTAGGTCACCCCCTGATGCCTGACTTCTTCTTGGATGTTGACACTGACACGACAACTATGAAACAAGAAAGTTACGGTAAAGAAAGCACTTGTATAAAAGTCGATCATTTCTGACAGTAATGAATGCCCTCTCTATTTCAAGTTGTTTTTTCTTTTTTTCTTTTCTCCGGAGAGCTTGGACTCCACTGAAGATATTTGCCAGGCGTGTACGGATTGCATTGGAAAACAATGTGCTGTGTAAACCTTTGTAATGAACTGTGAACAGTCAGAATTTTGCTGTGATTTTATTTTCACTTTTCTTCTGACATATTAGGAAGTGAAATACATCACAGAATTACCATTAGTGCTCTACACCTGTTCAGAACTCCAGGGGCAAAATCTGTGCTTTATCAGGATTAGTACTGAAATGGGAAAATACTCATTTTCCCTACCTTGAAGCTTAAATCTTTTCAGAAGGGAGTTCTCTATGGATGTTTCTACATGCAGTTTTAAAGTGTTTTGCTGGTGAAAGAGAAAGATAATATCTTTCTTGTAGGTGCTTCCCAGGCGTTCAAGGAGGAGAAGAAATCAGCCCAGCATGAAGGAGCAGATGGAGCTAAGGCGAGCCCAGAGCCTGCTTCAGACAAGCCGCTGGGTGCTGTTGCAGAAACATTCAGAGTCATTCAGGGGGCCATGAGTGAAGAGTACGTGAGAGCTACGCAGGGTGTCTTTCAGTTTGAGTTATCTGGTAAGACCGTCACTTGTGAAACCTCCCCGTGCACCCCGCGTTTTCAAACNGCATGTCGAGTGCCGACTTTGTGAAAATGTTCACAGGTGAGTGACAAAGGCGTTTGCCGGGGCGGAGGTGGGTGCTGGTGCCCAGAAACCCACCCGCTGCCGGGCGAATAGAGCCTCCTCGCTTGGTGATCCTGGTCTGGGGGAGCTTTTGGCTTTCTGGGTCTCCTTTTCTGTAGGACAGAACTGCTGGGATTTCTGTGAGCTCTTCTGTTCTGTGCACAGGAAGAGCACAAAAGCTTAGGCTGCTTTTATTAACTGGGTATTGAACTTCTTGCAGCGAGCGTAGGTTCAGAAAGAATCCAGTCAATCTGTTGGACTTCTGTTCCGCACATCTCTGATCTGTCTTTCCTCAATGTGCACTGCTTTTACAGCAGAACTTGGTAGCAACGTAGCTGCTAGGTCTTGCTGTAGTAGCATTATGTTTTCCTGTGCATAGGCTCTCTCCAGTTCCTTTTCATTTTCTGATGATTCTGTTTCTTCTTCTTAGGTAAACTAAAGCCAACCCTGGCCTTCATGTCAGGAAAATTAAGGATTAAAGGTAACATGACATTAGCAATAAAGCTCGAGAAGATGCTGACACAGCTTAACTCTAAACTGTGAGGGGAAACCGTAACGGGCAGAGCAGTGGCCTTTCAAACATAACCGCAATGCTATTTTAAAACGTTAATCCTCATTTTCTTCTGATGCAATACAATAAATATGGATAAATTGTGGTATTTTTAGAGAAGAAATAACTCCATCTGCTTAAGACAAGAAGGTGTTTGTCTGTAATTAAACTAATTCCTTCTCAAGAATACACGTATTACGTTGCGGGTTTTTTCTTCTGCTCCTCTGGATCAGTGCAGGACACCTGAAGCGAGTGTTTTCCCACATAGCTGCTCCCACACGTGTGCTGTAAAAAAGGCAGGGGGAGCAAATGTCACCCTGCAGATATGTCGCTGTGATAGAAGTGCTGCGCAGAGATTCCTGAGCTGGCTTAGAAGTGGAAGCAGTATGGTCGGTTTAGCAGGGTCTTAATTACCACTGGTAAATGAACATCTCATTAATTCCTATTTTTGATTTCCAGAGTTCATTACCTACACCAGTTCTCATCCCCCTCTATTGCAGTGACTTAGGCTGCTCAAACGTACTGAGTGACACGCAAGTTTTTGTGTGAAGGTGCACACGGGCATACGTACAGAAAGAACACATGCACACAGAGGGGGTGCTGCCTTCCACAGCAACTTCATGTAGCATTGCGAGGATTAACCTACGTCAGGGCAGCCAGCCACTTCCCCTTCCTTGCCTTTCGCTGGTAAAGGTCGAAGCTCACCAGTGAACGCACACATGCCCTCACTCTGTAAGTGGACAAGTGGCACATGGTCTGTAAGCTGATGTGACAGCATCCACAAAGCCAGGTGCACCGACCTCTTAAAACGTCTCCAAAAGAACTGCCCTGAATTCACAGCATTTTACTCTGAGCTGAGAACCTTGCAAGACTTAGGAGTTACTTCTTAATTCACTCAGCGGCCCAATAGTTTACCAGTTTTTAAAGCATGTGCTTGTCTGAAAGTGCTTACGACCTGTATTGTGAAGGTTGTGTCTTCAGTGCTTCCATCGCGTTTGAAGTCGGGTAATAAGACAGAAAATGTCAAATTCACCTCTGTGCCCTGGCGTTTCCAGGATCTTGGAAAAAACGAAGATGGTTTCCCTTCTCAGCAGGCAGGGGGTGCAGAGGGAGGGAGGGGGCGGCATACCCCGTGTTGGGCAGCGCAGGCAAGGGCTGCCCAGCGGGGAGGCAGCGCTGCTGGGCTGTGACAGTTCCCAGTCCGGCACCAGCGCTGAGCTGTGCTCTGCAGCGCGCTCATCCCTGCTGGCGAGTGAGCTGTGCTCAGCCGAGCCACCAGCACGGCTGGTGTGGCTCCCTGCAACGCTTGTCCCTGTGCCCACCGTGCAGCCCTGACTGCCTTCCCCTGCCCCTGCTGCCAGGGGGCCCTGCCCAAGGGTTTCGGTCTCCACCAGGCAGCGTCTGCTTCCCACCCCAATTCTGGCGTCCCCTGTCCCTGACCTGACTCCAGGGCAGCCTCAGTCCGCGCTGTCCTGCTGGCTGAAGGACAGCAGGAGCACTGGCGTGCACCGACACAGAAGGAAAGGCTGCAGGTGGAATAGGAGGAAAAGAAGATCCAGTGCTGGAAACCAGAGTCCTCTGGACAAGGCCCAACATCTGAGCTGATGGTGCAATAATGCAGGCACACTGCAGGCTGCAATACAGTAAAGAAGTGTGTATGTTCTGCTCTTTTATGAAGGAGAAAACCCTACAGAAGGAAAAAAAAAAGCAAATAATGTCTTGGGACTGCTTTGGGCGTTAGAGCTGGAGAAAGCACCTGGCAGCTGTGGCTGCTCCAGCCTGGGTTTGAGGTAGGCTCTGCTGGAGACAACCTGTGGGAAGCTTTGCTGTGCGATCTGAGGGGATGGTGGTACCAGATCCCACAGCGAGGAACACGGGGAAGGTGTTCCCTGTTACCGCCCACGGACTGGCACATGGGCTGCTGCTCTCCCAGAGGATGGAGGGCAGATGGAGGCAGCCCCGCGTACCGGCAGCACGGCTGGGGAGGAGGCTGCCCCAGCAGTGAGGAGCGCAGAGGTGGCCAAGTGGGCAGACATCAGCCAACCTGAGGTTAGATACGGGTCTACAGGAGACAAAAAGAGGATTTGGCTGCCAGCCTTCCTCAGGGATGGCTGGTGGCCTTCCCCCAAACCACACACTGGCAAAACAGTAGGATTGAATCTGAGCATCTCCCCTTGGAGATCTCTCCAGGGCATTGAGTGTTGGACTACACCCTTTCCCTAAACATGAAGCCGCCTTATCTTGAAAAACTGGGTACTAAAGTAACTCTCAGGAGCGACACTTGCCAGCAACACAGCATGGGGCACAGCTTTTCCATGATGCAGTTCAAGCCTGTTGGCTGTGAATGTGCCTAGATGTCCATTTGTCATCTTCCATGAGGACGAGTGGTTCCCACCATCCTTCTGCCGCCGGCTGGATGTGCGGAATGTCACTGCAAACTGAACTCTGTTCCTGGTCCCGCTCCAATCACTGCAGCTTTGCCTCCATCTCACCGTCTGCTTCCCCAGTCCATCAAAGTGCCTGTGGCAGGATCCTCTGCCCTCTGCTCGCCCATCCATCCCTGTCCCCCCCGCACCTCCTCCCCTCGTCCCTCTCCCACTTCACAGGGACTGCGATGTCGGCCCTCGCCTCCAAATCCTGCTCTGCCGCACGCGCACATAACTCTTCCCGCGCCATCTCCTCCTCCCTCCGCTGCCCGACGGAGCCTCTGACCTCCTGCCCTTGCCGTGCTGCCCGCCTCTTGCTACGGTTGGCAGATCTTCCACCAGCTTCCACCTTTGGCTTGTCTTTCCCCCCTCGGATTTCACGCAGAGATACTGCAGAGCATCCTGAGTGGGATGGGGGTTTCATGGGGAGCTGATGCCAGCGGGGGAATCACCTGGTGGGTCTGAACCCACCGTAAGAACCGAGACAGATGGTTTTACTGACTGAGACAGAAATCCAATTAAGGCGTAGGCAGGTGCACCAGTCCTTGTGTGCTGCCGTAACGGCGGTTGTTGTTTCACTGTCCCTGCAGTTCCCATTGTCACAGAGCTGCAGACTCCTGTAGGGACGACACGTGACTGAGCCGAAGGAGCCAAGGGCTGTCTGACACTTCCCAACTGGAACGCCTTCATGCCGCTGGCTTTCCCAAGGTTGGCACACAACAAAGATGAAGAAAACAGCTTTGCTGAGAAGGTCTTGTTGAGGCGTGACTCTCCTCCAGCCTCTCTCCATCCATGCAGCCCAGGTCAGGAGGAACGCGGGGCTCGACTGCGACAGCTCCATGCCGGGATCGTAACCCCCCTGCCTGCCATGCGCTCCGTGTGAGCGAGCCGCCGTGCCTGTGTAGAGAGCTGCTGGTCTCAGCCCTGCACAGAAGCACCTGCAGGAGAAGCCCCTCGACATCACCTTCAGCCTCCTTTCCCCCCAGTGTTGCTTTCCCTCCAGTATTCAATA